>VXBR01007323.1:664200-707142 GCA_013400215.1 Cisticola juncidis | reverse complement strand
AGAAAAAAAAAAAAAAAAAAAAAAAAAAAAATCAAGATTTTCTAGAAAGGAAAATTATAAAAATATAGCCTTCAAACATGTCTTCAACTATTTTCCTATTCTTAAATTGGATTGTATCTATTTACATGCATAAAACACTGTTAATCACCTGATTATTGTATTTCCTTATTTTCCTCCTATCTTATGCTATTTTTGACTACCATGGTCATTTTCTGTGTTTTTAATCTTCACACAGAGATTTAACCTCCATGAAAAAAAAAGAAACAAAACCACTTTTTTTCCTTCCTTTTCTTGTACATACCTCATTGCTGAATATGAAAATGGAGTCCTAACTTAAGTCAACAAGTACTTAACAAAACTTATTGGAAAAAAAGCACATCCACAGTGCATTAGCTTATTTGGCTCCCATTATTATTTCCATATAGTTTGATTTTTAATGTCTAAATTTCAAGTCTAATTCACAAGAAATATTCCACTGATGATGTTGAAAAACATGCTTTCCAGGAAAGGAAAAAAATTGGACATATATCTGGAAGATGGCATTTACATTCATTTGCAAAAAGTAAACAAGCAGACTATTATCACTATTATCTTTATCACAGAAGTACTTTATCAGTGCAGCTCTATTGTATATCTGCTTAATTTTCCTCATGTTTTTCACCATTATTAGATAATCAGGTCTTTTTTACACTGACTTGCAGTTTCACATCCTGTTTTCTCTATAAAATACCCATATAGTGTGCTTTTGAACGTGTTCCACTTGTGTTCAAAATAAGCTTGGTCCACTGCCTTGTGTTATAGCGCAAGATGTAACCGAAAGCATACATTCTATTCCCAATCTCTTGAAACCAATGAAGAGGTGGGTTTATTTTCTTTATCTCATAATTCTGTAGGGGGAGGAGGCAGGTGCCAGATGTTAATGGGCCAGCTGTTAAAACTAGGTGGGGGAGTGTTCTTATCTCTTCCATGACCCATCCTCCCTCCAGGGGGAATATCTGCTGTTAATGGGCCATTGAGGCTCACAGTGTGATTGATACAATTACATCATCCCATTGTGAGATGGCTCATCCAGCGGTAGCACCCAAGTATTCCTACCAGGATAAAGGCTGAGATTCAGACCCACAGAGCAGCCTGTTTTCCACTTAATGCCCAGAGGAAGAATGGACCCATCATGACACCACTGGACCCTTCCTGCAGGATCATCTCTACTCCAATAGAACCATATCTGTCACTCCAGGAGGATGGGTGCTTCCAACACAACACCCTGACTGACAGGGTCTCAGGTCGTGTTCTGACTGTCAGTGTTTCTAGGATTTTTGTTTGTTTGTTTTTTACTACTACATTTGGGGTTTTTTTTTATTATTCCTAGGAAACAACTGTTATTCCTATTTCCATATCTTTGCCTGAAAGTCCCCTTAATGGCAAAATTACAACAATTTGGAAGGAGAGGGTTACATTCTCCATTCCAAGGGAAGCTGCCTTTCTAAACCAAGACACCCACAAGTAATGTATATCTTTTAAAAAATGCATGCTTGGAAGCCAGGAAAGACTTATATATACCAGATGATGCTACAAAGCCATCAATTTGTGAATTATTGTTCTGAAAATATTTCATAGCTCTGTTGTTCTCTTCATCATGTGAAAGGATGATAGAGGATGCACATGCATGAGCTATGACAGTTATTTCATTTCAAAACTGTGTTTCTGAACAATGCTCTACCATTATGTTGCACATGTTTGTAGCTATGTGAAAATGAAAATAATAACTGCCTCTATGAATTGTCCAGGACATTCAGAAGTCTTTTGATTGATACATCCCTAAGTCCTTATTTTTTCAGCTTTCTACAATTCATGATAAATGTAGTGAGTGTAGTTACTTCATCATATGGGGAATAGGAAATATACAGTGTCTTATCTGAAAATCCTGAGATATTTTTAAAAAAATCTAAACTTTTTTTTTTTTTTTTTTTATTTTTTGACTATGTAAAGTATCATATTACATTAGATCAAAAATGGGATTTGTGTTATTTGAAACCATAAATATTATCTCTTCCAAGCTTATGTTCTGGAGTGTATGACTTTTTCCATGGTATTCATACCTTGTAAGTTCTCTTTTCCCATAAGATACCAAGATCTACTCAACTCCATATTTAAAAATTATTTTAAAAATTTATTAATGAAATATTGAAGTTCCCTAGAGCTTTTTGTACTGTGTAGATAGAATAATATTTGTTTTGTTCTTTTATCACTGATGAAGGATTTTTTATTGACTTTAATACTGAATGAAAATTGTTATGCTATCCTCTATAAATTCTTAATAGTACCTATCAAGATATTTCTCTGCAACATAATGATTGTTTCAAGATTTACATCTTTACTTTTATTTTCTACTGTGGTTATCCATTTCTTAATAAGTTGTATTTGAACTGAGGTTAAAATGTATCACTGAGTATTTAGTTGAATAAACTGAATATCTGGATGTGTGAGATTTATGAAAGGTATAATCTGCTAACTCTCTTGTTCTCCCTAAAGTTTACTGCCTGAATTAAAATTTAAGTCTAATTCTTGACATACTACCCTCTCAAAGCAGAAAAACAGATCCTGCAGATGACAGTGATTAGATGTATGTCATTTAAAAAATGACAAATGGGTTATTAAATAAGAGGATGGTCAGGTATCTCAAGAAATAACAGCAATTAAATACTGCTCTTCTGCAGAACTTATAAACTGTAAGTGTGGGAAATAATAGATATTTATTTGCTTAAAGGAAACAAACAAAATTGAGTAGGAAACTGAGGAGTTACACTACAAGTAGTAAACTACAAGTATTCTACCACAAACTTTTCATGAACCTGATATAAATCCTATTGAAGTGACAAAATGTTTCACCCAGGAAATATTGTTGCCCCCACAGTTCTTTTTTATGAGCTTTTAAATGCTTTCCTGTCATTTTTCACTAAATCCATGCACTTGGGTTAAACTCCCTATGTATCATCTATATCATCTTTATAGAGGAGATAGAAGTTCTGCTGTTTTTTATAACTGTAGCCATCCATGTGGTGTCAGGTATAATCACCTTTCCTAGTATCTATATTCTGAATATGATCAGGCAAATACCTAGACTCTGTCATAGATAATCTTTATTTAAAGAATTCAGCCACTGCCCTCCCCACATTCCCAGTTCATAAATTTGCTGAGGTACATTTTTATGACTTTAGTTACTAATAAGAGTCCTTGTAGACGGCTTCTACAGTCTTCAGTCTTGATAGATCCTCAGAGCCCTTGTAAACCCTTAGCATCAGAAGTGTTATTTGGCTGGAAATGTCACTCTTTTAATTGTCTAATGGATAAAAATACTCCTTTGCCTGCTGTGAGATTGTTCCCTCACAGTTTCATCTGATGTCTCATTAATTCACCCTTTCCGCACCCATCTCATTTTGCTGTAACACTCATAATAGAAGGTTGAAATCCACTTACATGAAATAAGTAATATAGTTGTTTAAAGTCCTTATTGAACTGTGTGTTGAGTTGGGCTGGGGCAAAGTTAATTTTAATCACAGGGACTGGTATGGAGCTGTGTTTTGGTTTTATTGCTGTAAAGAGTGTGATAATATAGAGGTGTTTTTGTTACTGCTGAACAGGGCTTACACAGAGCCAAGACATTTTCTGCATCTCACACTGACACTCCAGAGGGGAGGCTGGCGGTGCATGGGAAGTGAGGAGAAGGCACTGCAGGAACCTAAAATGAACAAAGGGATGTTCCAGACTGTATAGCATCATGCTCAGTATATAAAGACTGGGGGGAAGAAGGAAGAAGTGGGGAATCTTTCAGTGATGGAGGGATATTTGGGGAATGTTTGCCTTCCCAATTGTTACATTCCAGTTCATGGGAAGCAGGGAATTAATTATTTGTTTTGCCTTGTTTGTGTGTGCAGCTTTTGCTGCTCCTATAAAGTTTTCTAGCTTTTACCTCTCCAGTTCTGTCTCCAGTCCTACTGGTGAAAGAGTGAGTGAGAGTCTACTTGTTGCTTCATTGCTGGTTGCAGTTAAAACGTGACTTATTGTCAAAAAAAAAAAAAAAAAAAAAAAAGCCTTGNAAAAAAAAAAAAAAGGCCTTGTTATTCATAATTTTAACCTAGGTACTTCGTTTCTATGCCTATATATACACATATTAAAAAACCCTTCTGTGCTATTTCCTCTTTTTCTTTTCCTATTCAATTTGTTAATTATATATATATGTACTATATGCAGAGAGAAAATAAGCTGGATACATCTCAGGGACAGTTTGGAGGTCTTTTAAAACTCTGAACTGATTTTAAGGTGAGTGGCAGAGCAAGGACAATGAGGTTATAAGGTCAGACTGATGCTATCATATCTTATTTCCACCTAGAGGAACACAAAAATATTCAAGTCTATATTGAAGGACTTGTAAAGCCAGCAGATTAGGGACTTCAGTGGAAAAATATTTTTAAATTAGTAAGAGGCATAGTAATAAAACAGTTAAATCACAGAATAAAAGATAAGAGCAAATGAAGGTCCTGATAAAGATTAAAGGCAAGGATGAATCAAATTGATGAAATTCACATGTCATTCATCCAACAAGAGAAATTTCTTTTAACAGGAAAAATTATATTTAGAACTTAAGACTGAAAATGGTTAACTGTGCACATCTTCACTGTTCAATGAGCCCAGACTTGGTCATTCTGCATAAAGAAGCCACACCTTCATGGCAACACACACATTGTACTGAAACACATGCAGTCAAATTTGTCTTTTATTTGCAGAGGCAAAATATCCTGTCCCATAACCACATACTGGTCCATGCTAATCTTTTCAGTCCTTAGAAAGGCACTGTGAAAAGTGAGTTTTCTGATGGACAACTGATGCAAGATTACTCTTAGCCCATGCAGTTACATCTATATGATGTTCCATTCACATCACATTCACTCACTGTGGATATTGAAGAGTGGAATTTGCTGTGGGAATGAAGAATAGTTAAAACAGAAAAAAAAAGCGAAGAAAAAAAAAAGTATTTGACAGAAAACTATAGTCAAGTTTCAGCATATTTTGCTGGTTTGTAAAGAGGCAGTATGCCCTGAAGAGATTGTGCAAGGGCTTTGTGAGATCAGACATAAACCTGTCCTGAAAGAAAATAATTCTTTTGCTAATTTTTGGTTCTGGAACAGAACTGAAAGCATAAAATATTATGGCTGCTTGGTCCTTCCAGCTTCAGATGCCTGAAACTGCATCTAGAATTTTGGGTATCAGCTTTGCAGTCCTGACAGACTTCTTCTCAGGCACCAGAATCTATAAAAAGTGCTGCCATTCCAGAATACATAAAAGGTGCTGCCAGATCAGAATCAGGTTCTTATTATTTCTGAGTTATACAATCACAGTTAAACAGTCTGGTTGATGTTGACAGTTGCTGGGTCAGTAATTTGCAAAACAAATATTTCTCCCTGTAACTGCAAGCTTTGAACAGACTTCATTATGCTGTGTTTTTCAATGGCATTCAGTCTGGCTGTGTGGTTCACATGAATATGTTAATTGAAAAGAACATTAATTTTAGTAGTTCATTAAGAATGCTTTGATTGATCAAGGAAGAAGGGTGGCAAGCTCCATGATGGCATTTGCACCTCTAAAATAATAAATTTATTTTAAAAAAAACACCAAAAAAAAAACCAAACCAAAAAAACCCCCAAAAAAACCCCTCCTGACATTATTTATCGAAGTAATATTCTTCTGTTCATCCATGAAATGATGACAGAAAAGAGCTTATCAAATGTGGATCGTGATGAGTGAATTTAAGATGGGAGCTAGGGAAATAAAGGATGGTTTTGAACTAAATTTTCTTTTGTTGAACCATCATCTTGTACAATGTCAGTATACTGGATATCAGTGTACTTTTTGCCTCAATGTTGTTTCACCAGTTTCACTATATTGTGAAAATTTTTAGAAGCTATTCTTTCATATTCCTTCATTTTGTGGTGTTTTTTTGTTTTGTTTTTTCTCTTCTTTAGTAGCTGTAGAGGGAAGTGACATAACTCCTTGATTTACAGAAGATTTAGGAGGTGAAAAACTGACAGGAAATAGACAGAATTTTAACCATTTGTTGTGGGTATATGGAATGAAGGAAAGATTTTTAAAGGAATGGTAAGGATTGGATCATTTACACACACACAAAAAAAAAAAAAAGAAGAACAAGAAGAACTAAAAATACTCAAGTAAGAGTAATAGTAAGAACAAACTGTAAGCCAAAAGAAAGTGAAGAATTTAAAAAAATACATAGAAAACAGTGAAGACAGAAGATAAATATAGTGTGAATGTATGGAGAGAAGTAAAAGGGACAAAACCAAGATTCAAGGGACATATGAAGATAAATTCAGTATAAATACCTAACTGATAGAGAGGAGCAACTATTTACCTACATCTTTCCTGGAAAATGGAAACTGAGTAGAAGAAGAAAAGTTGTTGCTGCACTGAGCTAGCAAGCAGCTAGGAAAAAATGGAGGCCAAATTATCCTGCTTAAATTTATGCATGTAATTCCTTTTCTATCTCAATAAACATTACCTGAATGGAAAAAAAAAGTGGATTCTTTTATTTGTACAATAAGGAATAAACAATAATTAAATATTACCAAATAAATGTCATCATATACACATATACAGAGGAGACAAATAATTAGCTTTTTACATTTGCTTGAATGAGTTAAGGTGGTAAACATGCTTTCACTTTAATTTAAATATTTGTGAATCCAGTTACTTTATTTCCTAATAGGAATGATCTTATCTTCTGGGTCATTTATCCTTCATGAGCTCATACTTTCAAGGTGAATGGATTTCACTTAAGGAGTACAAATATATTGCTTCCAGCCACACTCTATAAATGTTGTCTAGTATCCTGTCAGTGTTTTAAAAGCCAAGTGATAAATAAAATGGCAAAGGTTGTTTTAACTGATGAGAACAAAATGCTTCCACTTTATTATACACCACCAAAATGTAAAGGCACCTCAGTTCTGTAGAGAATCTAGTAAGGTTCTACATCTTTACAAAATGGGAGGAAAGTAATTAAAACTATCTTTGAAATAATTTATTTCAAAGAATATGTATGACATCATCCAATAGTACGGTATCTAAAATTAATGCACAATTTTAGTCTTGCTTTTCAGACTGCCACAATGAATGAGACATATGACAGAATTTAATGAACTGAGGAGAATGAACTATGAAGAAGTTATCCAGCTAAGGAACCCCAATCTTCCTTGCCACCACGGCAATAGGAAAAGCAGAAAAGCCTCTGGCTCTAAGTCCTGATCAGCAATAACAAAAACATCTCTATGTTATCAACCCTGTGTTCAGCACAAATCCAGAAGACAGGCTCATACCAGACACTGGGAGGAAAATTAACCCAGCTGAAACTAGCCCACATAGTCATAATAAGATTGTCTTTTTTCTTTTAAGCAGAAATAAAGCAAACTTAAAGCACTGTGGTTTGTATTGAGTGATAACTCACAGTAAATTATAATTTTGTGGCTACTCCTTTATGTTCAGAGTAAGAAAGAAACTGGAGGATAAGACTGGAACAAAAAATGTAGTTCATTTTAAACTACATCAGCTCTTGTCAAAAGTGCTGGTACATTTTTGTATTCTTACATTTTTGAGTCAGAATTCATAATAGATTTTGCATGAAAATGAGCATACTAACTTTCATGTGTGTGTACACATAGACAGGCAAAGACATTGCTAAGGAAACTAGCATTTTCCATGGATATTTTTTTCTTGGAAAAACACAAAACTGTTGAATCTGAGACTTCTGGGTTGAAGTACTAATAATATCTGTTAGAAAAAGAACTTCAAAATGGGATTGTTTGAGCTGAAAGCACTACTTAGTGAAAATAACTAATAAGAACGAAGGATGACAAAGAAATTAAAGCTTCTTCTTGGAGGTATAGGACAGATTTTTTCCAGGTGGGATTCTTCCATAGCAAACAGAGAGGTTCACTAAATTTTAAGGCATATTTATCCAATTTATGTTAAATGTCTGTTTCCAGCATTGTGGGGCTACAACAAAAAAAAACAAAAAAACAAACCACCAAACCCACTCAAGCAAAATTTTTGTCAGGGTTTTTTAATAGGTTTAAAAGTTCTTCTTTGTACTTAGATATCTTTAGGCACAATAAATACATATATGATTATTTAAATGAGTTCCAGTTCACAGCCTGAAGACTAGAAAATATTTTATTTATTCCAAACAATGGGTGTCAAAGAAGAAACAGAGAAAGCATAGAACAACATACAGTGCTTTAAAGTTTTGTAATTTCTTTTTCACTGCCTACAAGTAATACTAATATGATTTAAATCTGTGTTAGGACATGGTGGCTAGCAACATGAAAAAATCAGCAATTCTGTGAGTTCAAAGTATATAAAGTAGATAAACAATCCATGTGATAAGCAGGCAATTATTCAGTGGAAAATAAAGAAGGTAGGTATTGACTCAGACAAATTTGTCATAGTGTATTTGATGGCACGCTAAATTAAAGTATCTCTATTTTTTATTTTAATATAGAAGTTATATTTTCCTGCAGTAAGAAGACAATTGTGTAATCTTGGATAACTAACAAGATATTTTAATAAACCTTTATAAAGTTGTTAGGTAAAATAATAATTATTATGTAATAAATGCTAAAATATTTCCATTACACTTAATTAAGCATAGCATGAAGATAAATTTAAAATAACAGAAAAGAAAAACCTCAGGGAATTTAAATATATACACAGTTTTTCTTTCATTTTAACCATGTGTAGAAAAAAATTACTGAAACATTTTAGAAGATAAGGATTGAATTAAAGTTCCCATTACTTTCCATCTGTAGTTTTTCCTATATCCATTTAGCACAGGTAGCCTTTCATTGTTATTTCTGTAATGTCTTTGAAATCTGTGTGGGACCTTGAAGATAATATCTTCCTGCTTCAGAATTTCCCCAGGAATGATAACTTTGATGATGATGGTGATGATGAGGATGATGATGATGATGATGATGATGATGATATCATGCTACTGTAGTAACACTGCCGTTACTAGTGATTTCTGTTGTCCCTTGTGTCCTAAGAGCAGTGCTGACAAAGATGGAATGATTATTATGGTGCTCTGGAGTTATCTACACCTGCTTTGTTTGACTTTGTTAGCTGTCAATAATTTCAAATGTCAGACTGAAATAGAGAGATCTAAACTCGTGGATGATTCCTCACTGAACTGAGACAGTCTCTGAGAGGGAAAAGTTTCAATCCAATGTTATTGTTATTTGCCTATTGTATTGGAAATATCTGCACCAGGTAAAACCTCAATAAGTGAAATACTGCCTTAGTTTACTAAAACAAATACAGATCAGGCCTCCTCTCAGAAATACAGTCAATTAAGAACACTTTCCCTGCCTCAGTTTGTATTCTAACTGGTCCGCACATTCAAATGAAAAATTCAGTATTTAAGCACATAAAGTAAGGAGTCCTGAATACCGGTAAGGAACAAAGGTCCCTTATCTAAAAAAATTTTAGGACCTTTGATGAATAAACCATAGATAAAGATTCTAAAGTGCTTTACAATCCAAACAAAGTGAAATAAAAATTACTAACCAAGGTTAGGAAAACAACCTTACTTTAACACTTGTGAAGATCCTGCCTATAAAAGAAAATTAGAAATAGTGTTGTGTTATACATTCTGGATAGTATGTGTACTGCTAGGTGAGAGAGCAGTGCCACAGTGGGCAAGAGAAAAGCATATCAGGTTTCTTCAATTGTACACGCTTCCTTATGTGGAACACTAGCTATATAAATATCAATTTCTCATAAAGTTTTCAATTGTTAAAGCTGGACTTGGATAGCTCAAAACCAGTGCAATAGTTAGATAAATCATATACTATTATTTCGTTACAAGTATTTTGAGACTGCAGACAAAAATTTGAAAGGAGAAACTGAAGTGAGATTTTCTGTTTATTTGTTTTGGGGTATTTTGTGTTTGCTTTTCTATTTTGTTTTGGCTTTGGGAATAGGTCCTTTTTCAATAGCTGTATCTCCATCTTAAATAGTATGAAATAATTTCTGACAGATACCCCATATATGGTGCATCAAAAAAAGAATAAAAGTTCAGAAACCTACTGGTTTGTTACAAGTACTACATGTTGCCAAGGAATAATATATCCCTGCTTTTCTGTGAGATCAGTGGTACCAGGTTGTATTAGATACATTGTATAATTTAATTCCTCATTAAAATGAGAGCAGTTTCATGGCAGATTGAAGACATAAATATATATATATATAATCAGTAAACATTAATATATTTTTACAGAAGTAGGAGAGCAGGCTTTGTAACTGAGTCTTGTTTCAGGGCACAATTAATCTGACCTATTTGGGGAGTCGCTTTGAGGTGAGATGAGCCATGTCCTAGAAGTGCCTATTCATCTCTATTGTTTGTAAAGGAGTTTAGGGAGTTTAGGTGAGATACAGACAGCTACATGCATTCAGATGAGTCTTGCATTGTATAACTACAGAGACAAAATGACACTAGACCTTTGATAAAAGTGTTGACAGATGAAAAGATATCAAAACGTATTTTATTGACTTGGAACCCACTTTTTCACTTTTCTTTTAAAAATTGAATAAATATTTTCAGGTAACGCTTTAATACTCTTGATGTTTTTCTGCCTGTACTACTCCATGTTTAATGCCTTTAGAAATGGGGAATTTTATATAGCCCATTACTGAAGCTTTGAGATTTTCAGGATATGTTTGGGTGGGATTCCTTATTATAATATTGGCAACCTATGTTCCTATAATAGTTTGCATGTGGCTTCATTTCTCCCTATGGAATTCAGGATCAAATCTTAGTATAACAGAATCCTTGTAAGGATTCAGTGCCCTGAGTGTGCATACAAAAACGAAATACTCATGAATTATTTCATTTTATTTTAAAATTAATTTATCAAATGGTGACAAAAACCCAAATAAGTGCCCAAGATTAGCTTACAGAATTAAACCCTGCAAATATTTTTTTTTTCTGATTTCTGCTTCTGAAAATTAGATGGCTAAAAAGAACTTAATATTCCAACCAGTTCCTCATATTTCTCTTACAACAGCATATTTTCTTCTAAAATCATTTTGTTCATTCTTCCAAGGTCCTACTTTAGCTCACTGTTTTGATTGGTTTTTAAGTACTTGTTTTGATTTTTTTTCCTCTCCAAGGAGTCAAAACCCAGAGTCCATCATAGAGGTGGAAGTCATATGATTACATAATTATCTTCAGTGCAGACATGTGAATCTGTTCCAGTAATTCAATTACACCTTTGTAGTTGAAGACCAGAACTTACATTTTTAGAGTGTTTGTTCTTTGTCCTATATAAAGTAGAAATCTGTTTTGGACAAATTAACAATTTAAGGGAAATTTCCTTTTCTCTTTTCCTTTAAATAATAGTAAATTTGCACCAAAAAAAAGTGTAAAAAAATCTGCAAGGTAAGCATTAAAAATAATTTCTATATTGGATGACAATTTACTAAGTTATTTGAGAATCCATTTTAATAAATTTCTATGACAATATTTCTCTTAAGCTTTCTTTAATCTTTTAAAAATAAAATATTAAAAATGTTGTGAATAGTCTTGAAAGGACAAATACAAATCTCAGGAATTTAATGAATTTTGTAATTCAAAATGTTATACAAAAAATTTAAAATTGCATTTATATGCAAGATTCCCTCATACAGAGGGATGTATCAGTTGTGTTCTCAGTTATCTTTTCATGTCCAGGGCATGGGTTTCAATTTATTACATATAATACACTTCTCACACTTTCAATTAAAAAAAACACTGTGGTATTCATGACAAATTGTCATGGGATGTTTTCAAAATCAAAATAATCTTTTGTGGTTATCAGAATTCTAAATCTGATCATTAATAACATGCTAAGGAAAGTTTGATGTCAAAATCATAGAGTGTATCAGTGAAAAATTTAAGACTCATCTCTTTCTGTTCTTCCCCATCCTTATAATAATCATATGCATTGTTCAGTGGTTTTGCTCCATTTTTATAATAGAGTTTCTATTTTACCTTTCCTTTACTCTTATGGAATATATTTTTTTCTTTTCCCCCTTGGCCTAGATATATCGTCTTTGTAAAGATCTCTTTTCCAAATGTTTTTTGGCATTACTGGAGGAGACATTTCTGACATTCCTACAAAAAGGCATATGTACTTTTACATCAACATTTTCTAAACTTTTGGCTCTGTTTCCTAGTTGTTTGTATTTGACCACAAATCTGTAGTTTGAGTGCACGTCCTCCAATTCTTTTGTATTCTCTAATTTAGATGTTGGGGGAGAACAGGATAGCATATAGAAAAAGTAAACCCTAATCAACTAAATAAATCTCTTATTCTTGCAGGATGTAAAACAAATCAGTATACAATTTGTTTTAATATGAAATCAGTAAAATCACGAACTCCACTGGATGGAGTTTAACAGCAACATTCTGGGAGATAGAAAAGGAGGATTGCTAGCCTCTTCTGCCTTAAAGAGTAGCAGCCAGTTCACTGTGAGTGACTGCCTTTGTCCTCAAGAAATGGCATAACTATGGTAACTGAAATCCCTCAAGAAGCAGGTTTTTCAAGAAGCAGGAGCTCTCAGACTGAAGCCTTGTAAAGGATTTAGAATTGAATATTTTGCTCCCTCTCCTTAAGTCCCTGACAAAATAATTCTGAGAGGTCAGTACATGGAGAATTTAGTTCAACACAGTATTCTAAACCAAGGTGATAATTCTCACTTCATAATCAAATTATAATAACCTTTATTATTCAGTCGTTTTTTCTTCCTTTCTCTGAACAAAATTAAAAGTAACTAAAGCAAAGACATAAAAATAACTGCCACAAAGTATTAAATGTTTCCAGAACTCAAGACCAAAGTTTGCCAATATATGCTATATTAACATATTAAAAATAATATTTTATATTTTTGAAAATGTACAACACCCAGGAGCACCACAGTGACATTAACTTCATTCTGAAAAATACAAATATATGTGTGTATGTCACCATACACCTATTTTAATAGCAATATTTTGTACTCAGTTTGATTCCTTTGAATTGCCAGTCCTTTTGGTAGCAATTTTTGAATAATTATTCTTTTAAACTTAGGAAATTTTGTCTAAACCTTTATATTTATATTTCAGAACTATTTCTTTTAAAGACAAGAAATATGCTCATGACATTACCTCAGTAGAATACCCTGAAAATACACAATATTCTTTTTAAAAACTTGTGTTGTTGACAGTCCATTTTTGTTTTTCATTTCTTTACTGAATAAACATGTGAGATTTTTTTTAAACTCTGCAACTACACAAGGCGAATTATTAAAAAGAAACAACAAGTGTGATTTTGATCTTTTGTGAAATGAACTGAATTTGAAGAATTATCTGAAATTATTTCTTTAAAACAAGATTCAAATACAAGCCATAAATTTCTGGATAATATTTTGTTCCCTTTTTTATTGCTTTTTATCTCTCAAACCTGTAGGTTTATTAAGCCAAAATAACTTAATAATTATTAAGTTATAACTTAACTACCCTCTGGTAGTATAGCTTTAATAATATATGTGGTAATCACATCATTTGTCAATATAATTTTTCTCTCATAATTACTTGTACCAATGAAGTTGATAAATGATGGGATTCTGTGATTTTGTTAAAAGAATAATTGAATTTCTTATGACAGGAGTGGTACTTTTTGTATTTCAAAGAAGCTGGAGATAAATGCTAAGAACTCGTCTAGATCTCAGTATCCAGTTACTGGCTGGTAATCTCCCAACCCTGAGCTCTTCTTCCTGGAAATCTAATTTATGTGTGATCAGTCAGCTTTATGAATTTATTTTCAACAAGGGGAAATGTAACTGTGCTGTAGAAACTTTAGAAGTTTTGAGTATTAGGAACAAACTTTCTCATTCCTTTCTTGCACTTATGTTTCATCTCTCCTTTCCATGCAGGTTCTGAATATGTCTTGGTTCCTTTTAAGAATATATTTTTCTCTGGACTAAGTATTTCCATATGATGAGAGAAAACAAAACAAAACAAAACAAAACAAAAAAAACCAACCAACCAACCAACTAACCAACCAACCAAAAGCTCCAAAACAACCCCAAACCCACAAAAACCTCAAACTGATCAACACAGAAAAACCTCCCAAAACAAATAAACAAACAAAACCCACAACAAACTAAGATTTGGCCACAACAATTTGTCTTAAGTTTCTTAGGTTCACCTATCTCTGCTTGAAAGCCGATTACTGTGAACCTACTGACATGCAGAAATTATATATTCAGGGAGTGAGGACACAAATAAGGTCAAAAAAGTAAAGAACTCTCATAGCTTTCATCTGCAATTGAATATATTAATATGAAAAGTTTTTGTTTTTCTACTAGAAGCAGGGTCATTAATATGATGAGAAGATTCATGAGAACTTCTAAGATCAGTCGCTAATTTCTCATTGAGTGCAACTAACAATGAGGTATTGCAATGTTTTTCTGTCTAATTATATAGAAATAAAAATATTTTCTGTATTTTGTAAATTCTACTCTGGTGTAGAGCTTGGAAACAGGAGCATACCATCAGGCTTCTGGAATGGTTCTTTTACTCAAGCAATATAGGAAACAAAGTAATTACATTTGAGCTTTTAGATGCAGAGCACGTAATAGAAGAAAGATCTTGTAAGAGGCAAAGGATGGCAAGCTCTACCTGGCTAAGCAGAATTCAGAGGGCAATGCAAAATTAAACATGAGGAGAAGGTGCCAAACCACTGCTACACAACATTTCTATGGAAAATAAACCAGGTAAACACTCTTAAGCAGATGTGTAACTAATGAAAATATTAAATACTGATTTACAAAAGCAGGTAACACAGAACTTCCTCAGGGAATGGTTCTGACATGGATAACAAGATAATTTGTTTGTTATTTTAATAAATAGATAGACAGGTGATACAAACTTGGCAACAGAAAAGCTATTGTATTTTTTTTAATCTGAGTTTTAGATATGCATATTTTCACACTAGATTATTTTAAATGAATTAAAAAATAAATACTAGAGATTTAGCAGTACTTAAAGAAATAAAAGCTTTTCCAAACAAAGTACAGTACATTTCAAAATAGTATATCCTTCTCAGTTTTGTAATTTATCTTACGAAATTCAAAAGAGAGATGCAATCTCAGATTTTCAGACTGCACTTGAAAATAAAAATATTAAGGCTGAAAAGATAACTTAAGGTCTCGAGACTCTTATATTTATACTGATTTATAAGTTGCAGCTATTTGTCAGCCAGGGACTGCTGTTCATGAATTACACCAGGGAGCTGTTAGACACAGAACAGAACTTACATATAAGCAGGGTATTTAAACTTCAGTACTCATGTTCCCTTCTGACTTTTGGAAGCACTGCCAAGAGGACTATTAGTTCTCCTTGCTTTTTCAGCATCAGAGCTCATGTATCATGGCCTGGTTTCAGGAAAAAAAATGACCTATAGTAGCATGTAGCATACTTCTCTTGCATGTGAAAAATACAAACTTAAACAATTGGAGAAGGCCTGGAATGCAGTTAGCAGTCTTCCTAGACATGCTCTCACACTCACTGCTCACACCACTTTACCAAATACAGAAATTTTACTTTGTGTTTTGAGTGGAGCTAAAAAAGACCATGCAAATTTCTTAGCCAAAAGGAGGTTTTTTTATGTTCATATTATTTTAGAAAAACTGAAGCTGCCTTGAAGTTCAAATGCTGGTTCTAATGTATCAGTGATTTGTCAGTGCCAAGAAATTTTCCCAGTATCTATGCCTTTCATGACTTATTTCCCTGTCAGGTTAGACTGTAGGTTTTATTTGATTTCTGTATCATTTTTTTGAGCTTAGCTTCTTAAATCCTCTCCAATCTTCATGTTTGTGAGTTCAGTACTACCTGGTATCTTTCTTTTATCTGTAGGAAAATCTTCAGGGTTATGAAATCCCATCACCTCATATCAGGGGGATTGTGTTTCCATCTTCTAGAATATTATTTTCTGAATTTATTCAGGAAGAGTTTTTATCTGTTCTTTATCATGCCAACATTCTCTCTATATTATATGTCTCTTTACCTTTTCTGATATTTCTGTCCCTCAGGTATTTATAGAAAGCTGTCATATGCCATCCATATTTTGTTTTCCATTCAGATTTTTTTTTTTTTGTTGGTCTAAACAAGAAAAATCTCCTGTAGTATCCTGTGTAAAAAAAGGACTCTCCATTCCTCTCATTAGTCTACTCATTTTCTGTATTTGTTTCATCCTGATTTCATGGGTTTTGACCACAAAAATGTACAAAATAAGGAATGCGTTAGTCATGGTATTTATGTCATCAAGAAAAATCATATGGAACAATCCCAATTCAAGAAATAATCTTTTTTGCAATATATAAGAATGTTATCTTTCCCTCTTGGAGATATGGATTTAACTGGTTTATAGTCATTCTCTTGTCTCTTCTCTTTGTCTTTACTTTGCTTGTTCTATATAGCAAGGTTTTCATTAATCTGTATTTTTTTCTAGTCTGTTTTTTGATGACATTCACCTGGACAGTTTGCTCTTAAGGTTATCCTTTCATATGTGTACTTAATCATTTAATTTCATCTCTATGACACTTTGATTCATACAGAGGATTTGGTCTGTCTAAATCTGAAATCCTTAAAAATCTAATTATGCTTTAATAAATTCTCCAATTGGAAAGATTTGTCATTTTCCTGGGATGCTTATTAACACTCTCTGAAAAAATCCAAGTAATGAAATCTTGGTTGGGTTTTTGTTTCCTTCTTATCAAAAGAAGTATAAGGAAAGAAATTCTTTTCCTTTTATTTCTTTTCTCTGTTGTTGTTAGTTAGGAATATTTTAAAAATACACTGTCATGATTTTTTTGCCTAATTTCCAGTTAGACTCTTTTTACCCTTGTAGATGCTCAATTTTTTTTTTTTTTCTTTTAATCATTGTTGTAAAAAAGAGATAAGGAGAAGAAAAAGAAATTGGATGTAATTAAAAAAGTTTCATAATCTGAAAGCCCGTGTTTGAGACAGAAATCAGCATAATTTTAAACTATATCCTTCTCCAGGTAAATCTGCACTAAACTTATACTGCTTTAGCAAAACCACTTTTGGTGGCTCTTTGCAGGTCACAGAGTACTGTTAGATTTTTTTTTCAGCATTTCTGTGCAATGTGCTGCTGACATGGCACCAAGTCTGTTGCCTGTACCAGAAACGTCAGCAGTTTTATTTTTCTGTTTTGCTATAAAAAATAAGATAGTAAGAGTGGTAGAAGATGGAAAATTTGCATACTAATTTTTGAACTTCTAAATGAAGAACAGGCCTACTGGACATTACTTACATTTCAGACGTGTTGGCTTTTCCAGTTTGTCAGGAGACCTTTTCTATTTGTTGCTACTGTATCGAAATACACAGAACTCCAAAGAACCACAGGTTAAATAATTACGTGTGTGATAACAATATTTTTTTAATGTGTCAGAATGAGCGAGAAGAGCTAAAAAGCCAAAAAAGATTATTTAGGATAGCACCAGCATTTTGATAAATACCATGCATATGCAGGTTTTAACTTTCTCATTTAGCTCAAAAATCTCATCAGTTCATAGTATTAATGACAAAAGCTTCTATATGATTCCATTTACATTTTTTTCCTTTTTTTCTTTTACCAGTGATCATTGTGTCTTATTTTCAGAAATATTTTAACTGATTTTTTTTTTTTAAAATATGTGATGTTTGGCTAATTAACAATATGAAACATGAATTCTTTCTATGAAGAAAGAATCTGCATAAAATCTAATAACTTAGATTTACAAAGTTATCAAAACAGTAGAAAAAAAAAGATTTTTTATACTTTGCAATATTTAACTGTGATTAAAACAATTCCAAAAGTATGTTTATCAAGGGTAATTATCATTTAATACTAAAGTGGTATCACCTTAAATTGTAGAATAATTAGACGTGCAGGAGCAAATCAGTTTAATTCTTTACATTGGGTGTGTCCATTATTTGATACAGAATATGCAACATTATGAATATTCATTCCAGTGAAAGGTAAGGCATTTCAAGAAAGATAAGGAAAGTGTAAAACACATAGAAAGAGAGTGATAAGGAAAAATTACACCAAATATTACTTTATATTACTCATTTTTATATTACCTTTTTATTGCTATATACATGTTAGATGCTACATGTGAGGAATAGAAATACCTGGCTATGCCGAAAGCAGAAAGCAAGGGGCCTCAAATTCATCTGTATTTCTTTTTTCCTGATTGGGCTTATTTACAAACATTGTTCTCTTGATGTTCTGTCACTCTCAAACCAATGATGTAACTCCACTGTCAACAGTCAGTGAAGCTCTAGAAGTGAAAGACTCCTGTCACCACTATATTTTTGCCACTGGGTAAAAGTTTCAGTTGATTTTCTTTAAATAGGATATTTATTACCATTCTGCTGAGAACTTCTTCAGAGCATTTCAGTACTGGTCATAATATAGACTGTGGATAATGTAAGTGCTTTGACCAGAGATTGTTCTGGTTTTTTTGACAAATAATAAAGAGCAATCTTTTGTGATGTAATCTATATAGAGAGGAAAACTGTGGAAAATAAAAAGACAAGAAAGATGAAAATTTTTGACTCTTTTCTTAATGACAGAACAGAAAATTTAGAAGAATGAAGTTACTGCCAAACATTTTTCACCAGACTTGAGGTGAACACAATGCTTTATGTTTTGATTTTTAATTGCCTACAAATAAACATGATGCTTCCATTAAAAATTTTTAAAAAAGGATGATAAGGGAAAAAATGAAGGAGAGTAGATACCACTGAAACAGAAAGAAACTACAAGACAGTCTGATATTCTTACCTTATTCCAGCAAAATACACATTAACATAGTTATATACAAGCTAATACATCTACATGAGGGCCCTGTGGATTTTGTGGGAGATTTTTAAGGAACAGGGCTGTCAGTACAATGCCACAGCCAGAAAAGCTGTTGCAATCTCTGCACACATATAGAGGCAGAGTGAGTAGGAAAGGAATGTCACTGCTGTCTACAGCACTGGCAAGGGAATGGTTGGAGTTCTGAATGCAGGTATCTACTCTTAATGTGGTAGCAGAAAAGCTGGAAAAGGTAAAAGGACAAAGAATAACATGCACAAGGACAAAATGCTTTAGATTTAAAAACTTAATGCTTACCACACAACTGACAGTGTTTCAGCCTAGTTTACTCTGACTCTGTAATGTGGTATCAATTATGTTGTCATGTGGAAGGTTGAAGCAGAAACACAACATACACTGAGTTTCAGAATTCTAATTTACTTAACCTAATTATGTTGTCACTCATAATGTTTTATGTATGACTGTTGTTCCTTCAGCAGAGAAATGTGATGAGGAGCGAATAAAAAGTAGGTTTTCTCCTTTGCTAGATGGGAGCGGTACATACTGGCATTTAAGTAATAGCATCAATCACCTGAGGTCCTCAGGTGGGTCCTCAGAATGAAATAGATCTCTGTCTGCTATTTTGTTTCCATTCCTGGACTTGTTGTAACTGTTATATCTTCTTGCTACCTAATTTATTTTAACCGCATAAGGAGTTCACATCAGAAAGAGAACACATCAGTCCATGCTTTTGACAGGCCTAAGCACAGGTATTATGTAGGTGTTGTTGCTTTCATTATAATTTACTGTCATCTAGTATAGCATGATGTGAGACATATCTCTTTCATATCTTTAGAGAAATAAGCAAGTTTCTTTGGCACGTCCTTAATTAACATTTCCCGTCAGTGAAATATTTTTGTAGATATTTAAACCAAAGAGCAAATTACATTGTGAAAAAAAAAAAAAAAAAAAAAAAAAAAAAAAAAAAGTTCAATAGCATTATAACATTTCTTGCCTCAAAAAGAAAATATCTTTATTGAATAGCACAGAGATTTTTGGCAAGTTAGCAATCAAATCAATTTGAAGCAGGACTGATTCACTAGGAGCTGAAGATTTTCGTACCTTTGAGCACATAGACTATCAGTATGCCAAGAGTGGCAGCTGTGTGGCAGCGCTGTGACGTATTGGCCTAGCAAAGATTTGGTGCTGTGAGGTAAATTACACATTGACTTTGCATGGGGCTGTAGGTTGTGCCGAGATGTATCAGTCAGGCAGAGGTAAAGCTAAACATCTGGTTTTGCTGATAGTGTTTTGCTACTGATACTTGATCAAACTCACAATCAGATATACATGGCCCTTCTCTCTATACCTCCATATTACTCTGTATGGTGGCATCCAAATGGAAGAGGAGCAATGCATGGAAAATCAGCACAGCTCCAGACTCGTCATTAGACTGAAGGTAGGAGGAAAGATGTCAAGAACACCACATTTCCCAGATCAAGTACTTTTTTTTTCCCCCTGTTTGTGGCACATAGAAAGGGATGAGAAAAGAGATCATGAAAGAGATTTTGCTTTCTATCCTGAAAGCAATGTTGTCTGGACTGAAAAACAGATGGATCATGGGAAGTACAGTCATGTTCACAATCTTATGATAATTTACTTACCAGGAGAGTAGTTTCTGTAAATATGGTCACGGGAATTGCACTTCAAGATTATTTCCTTCTAGCTGGTGTTCTATCAAGATTAAAAAAAAAAAAAAAAAAAGGTAGAACCATATGTAATCTTGTAATTTCTACATTCTACATGAAAAAAAAAGTAAACTGCAGATTTCATTTGCTACTTTTAAATATTCCTCTTTCTCTATAGTCTCAAAGTTTCTACAAAAACAAGCATTTATTTGACAAGCTGAAATCAACAGGAAAGCAGAGATTACAGATTCATGCAGCTGAAGCATCACCTTCACCTAATATAAAAGTGATAGGAATATGAAAAAGACTGAATGATTTTTTCTGCACCTTGGATGTTGTTTTTTTAATGCAGAAACTTTAAAGTTGGAGAAAACGTTCACTGATTTTATCTACTAATCTGCCATAGATTTTCCATAAAAAATATTTTTACAGGTATGACTGATTATCATGGCATGAATATCTCTCCGTTCTGCCCCAAACTTCATATATAACCTATCCAAATCACTTAAGATGTTTAAATACTAGTAAATCACAGTAAAATAGGGTTGCTAGCTAGAGATGCATGAAACATTAAATAAAAATATTTGGTCGATTGGAAGTTAACAACCTGGCTTCCAGTTTAGGGCATGATAATTATTGTATAGCAGAAAGCTAACCAGGTTCTTTGCCAAGTTGTCATGTTATAAGAAAGAAATTAATATGTATGCTTGTTCCACGTTTTGTAGCAAATTTAACTTGGTATATTTTTAAGTTTCAGTAAGAATCTTAAAGAAGTTAGTACAAAGTGCTATAAAAAGTACAAGGTTGTGAGCTGTCCACAGAACAAATGGGAAAACAAAACCCTACGCAGTAGCTGAATATGGACACACAGAAGCAGAGGACTCCTTTCAGTCCTGAAACTGATGATGATAACTCACTTCTGATCTGTAGTTTAGTAGAAAATTATTAATATTCTCAAACTTCCTCCAAAAAATCACAGCAATTTCTGCAGAGATTAAGATGACCATGTTATCAGGTAATTTATTTTCACTTCAGATACTAACAAATATCAAAATGAGAACAGTGTTTGTTCTGAAAGGAAAACATTTAATAACCTAGGAACAGGAACTGAAAACTGTTTAAAAAGGGCAAAAACAAAACAGTAATGGTAAGCAATGGTAAGTAGTCTCTACAACTGTTCCAGGATCTCAGTGGAATAATTGCTCAGCTTTCTACTTGATGTCTGCTTCCCACAAACTGTCTTGCCTAGAGGAAGTTATTGATGCTACATGAATATTTAAGAAGGAAAGTCATTGCCCCTGGGTATTGAAGGATTTTTTTTACTAGACCTCCATTCACTATAATAGGAGATGAAATGGCTAGTTACCAAGTAGATACATACATTTAGATACCGAAATGTATTTGCAATTTGCAAGTGAAGTGCATGAGTCCAAGGGTTCATATCAATTGTAAAACCATAACTCCTGTGCTAGTTGAGATTATTAGAGGAATCTTATCCAGCATTCAGCTGCTGACTGAAATGGGAGCTGATCCTCTGCAGCTATGGCTCCTGTGGTGTATCTTGCAGACAGCCTCACAGATAGACACAGAGATCTCCAACATCCTCTGCATCTTAAGTTAAAATAAATGCCTATTGCTAAGCAACTGAGCTGAATCTTTATATATATATATATATATATNAGATCTCCAACATCCTCTGCATCTTAAGTTAAAATAAATGCCTATTGCTAAGCAACTGAGCTGAATCTTTATATAAATATATATATATATATATATACCAAAAATTAGGTAGCATGCAAACCATTTTTTTTGTTATGAATACTCGAGAACAAAAGGAAGATGAGGGAACAAGAAAAAGATTTCAGACGTTTAAGAAGATGCACTTTTATCGTGCTTTGTAAGGATACACACCCTGTTATTTTCATATTTTAGCTTGCTTGGTCAGAGCGTGGTGCTAACAATGCCACAGTTGTAGGTTTAATCCACATACAGGCTATTTACTTAAGAACAGGACTCTATGAACCTTGTGGGTTGCTTCCAACTCAGAATATTCCATGACAATTCTTCTGTTGTCAAATTTTCTGCATTACATTCTGATGGGGAAAAAAAATAGAAAAACAAAAAAAAGGAAAAGAAAAAATACCCAGTGCATTAGACTAATTTTTTACTGTTCAGCTATTGAATTGGAATGAAAGTGTGAAAAAAGTTGCAACTTCAATAAGCACAAAGAAAATATTATCTGGTTCTTAATGATTTTCAGTTTGAGTAGAAACTATATTTCATTATCAAACCTACACAACATTTTCATCCATCTGCCTGCCTGAAGTACTGCATGTTAGCAATTGTTCCATGAACTTGCTGGTGATGTAATGCTCAGTGTTTTTGTCACCATTTCCTGATTTTTTCAAATACAGAGGAAAAGCACTGGGCAGAATTTGAAACATTTTTCTAACATACATTGCCAAAAGAATAAATTAATATTCATATTGATTAAAAGTTCCTAAGCAAACGAAACACAGATTTAAACTAATACCATATTCTCTCACATTTTTTTCAACAAAAATTTCTTTTCAATGATGTGAAAATTTGCCACTGACTTTTGTATGATTTTTTCAGTTATAAAATGTAGGACACTAAGAAACTAGAAAGGAACACTCTGCTGAGGTACAGTTAGTGTACAGTTAGTGTACAGTTAGTGAGGTACAGTTTCTCATAGTAGGTCTTTTACTACTGTGCTTTGGATTAGTGATGGAAACAATGTAAATAAAACAAAGATACCTTCACAATGAGTAAAGGCCTTTTCTGCTTTTCTTGAAGGATCTTGGTGGTATCCCTTTGGACTACCTCTAGGTTCTTGTCTCTTTTGAATAGTGTTGACAGTAAGAGAACTCAATAATCCAGCTGCAGCCTGACAATTGCTGAGGAGATCTGGATGATCATGTCTCTGCTGGTAAAGCCCTTGTGGATACAGCCCTGGATCCAATTTGAGACAAAACATGCTTCCATGCTTATGCCTGGTCCTTCACACTACCATGCTCCAGACAACCTCAAAACACTGCCTGATGAGCCTTTCTGACCCTCTGGAGACCTCCAGTTGATGGCTAGGCTTGTACAGCCAACAGCCAGCTTGACTAACTGTAGAGGCTGTAGCCTAAGACCACAGGTGAGTGAAACGAGCAGGTCTGCAGCAGCCTGGCAGAGTGGATTGTGCTTCTTTTGTGTCCTGATGACAATCCTTGTTTGTTTTGGTTCTTTTTATTTAACAACATAACTTCCTTTCCTAATCAATGCTGTATGCTTTTACTGTGAGACTTCTAGATTTCAGCAGGATAATATTGTTCTAATTGTTATGGATATCTTAATTTGAAGTTTCCTCTACTTATATAATTATTACATGTAAATGTCTTTTAACATGAAAGGTAGAAGGATGGGAGAGAAGTGGGAGCCCACCTGCCTTAATTATGTTTGTAATCATTATTATTCAGGGAACATCTACACTATATCCTGGAAGCTCTTCTGCTCCTTACTTATTTGTTAAAAAATTTCCTGACATCAGGCTGACCTACATGCACATACAAATAAAAAATACTTGCGAGGTGTATAGTTGATGTCATATTTGGACTCTTACTGGCAAAAACAATTTGGGGTAAAACCAAAATAAAAAGAGAGAAAGAGAGAAAGACAGAAAGAGAGAAAGAGAGAGTCAGAGACAGGGACAAGGAAAAGGAAAAGGAAAAGGAAAAGGAAAAGGAAAAGGAAAAGGAAAAGGAAAAGGAAAAGGAAAAGGAAAAGGAAAAGGAAAAGGAAAAGGAAAAGGAAAAGGAAAAGGAAAAGGAAAAGGAAAAGGAAAAGGAAAAGGAAAGGAAAAGGAAAAGGAAAAGGAAAAGGAAAAGGAAAAGGAAAAATATCTGCCCAGTAAACATTGAGGAATTGGAGTGGCAGTGGTCTCCCATATGAGTGTAGTCCTCTGGAGGTCCTCTCAAGTGGAGCAGGTGGCAACCTCACAATATTTCTCTGATAGTACTTATGTAGTTTTTGCAGGAACCTGCTCAAAGTCCCTGTTGGTTTTTCCTCATTATGATGTTATTAGTGCTGACTGGAGAATGCTTTGATCAGATGCAGAAATTCCACTCTCATTTGATGATAAGTTCTGTGCATATATATTTCTAATATGCTCGAGATGCTTACCACTTATTTAGCTGAAAATTATCTACTATTTTATCCATTAAGTCTTGATTTCCTCTTGGACAAACTAAAATCTAAAAAGAGAATAGTAAAATTAAAGTCTATGATAAAAATCCTCATCCCCACAACAGTCACTTTCCACAATAATAATGTACTTACCTTTTTGCAAGTGTAAAAACAGAAAAATAAGAGCAAAAAAATAACTGTATGGCAGAAATACCAAAGGGGGAAAAAAATAAATACTGATACAACTTCACTGAAAGCTTATGCAGTTTCAAATGAGAAGGAAATTGCAGGGATGAGAGTGAAGGCCTTCAAGTATCCAAGTGAAGCCCCTTAGTTTTGCAAAGTTTAAAGCATTTAAAGCACAGTGTAACACAGGAAATGGAAAGAATATTTGAATTACAGGATTTAATCCCTTCTTTCAATCGTAAATCAGTGTAAATACAGGACATCCTGGATAAATTTTGGAATCACAAAAGAATTCATATTCATACAGAGAATCCAGTTCTCTAGATTTGTTAAAATAGAGAAAGAATTGATGGTTTTTTGGTGGTGATTGAGGAAACACAGGGAACAAAGAAGAAAGACTGTTTCTGTCATTGAAATTATCTTCCCTGAACACCATTTGCAAACATAAGCTCAAAGCAGAGTTAGCATTGACACCAATTCTGCTCCCAAGTCATTCTATAGCCTTGTTTCTATCTTTGCTTAAAGAGAATATCCTTTGGATACAGATTTTTTATTGTTAATCATGCCGGTTTTATTTAAATTTTAATTCTACAAGCATTTACATTTCAAGGCAATTCAGAGCTACAAAAAAAGTTCATCAATACAGGACAGGATAGAAAAGAAGGTAAGAGATTGAAAAACAAAAGATGCTGAGATTTTCCAGAAGGATATCAAATCCACGAAGACGTATCTAAAGTTTTCGTTTAAATACTGGGTTTGATTTTACTTAGCTAAACCTGTTACTGTGTTTAAGAATTTTTATCTTGCTAAAAAGCTAGATGACTAAGTATATAAGACAGTAAAACTGTATAAGTCAGAAATTAAAATAAAACAGGAAAAAAAAGAAAAATGGAGAGTACCCAATTTCAGAGTATGTAACAGAAAATGTTAATTCAACGTAGCTTTGGATGGAAAAAAAAAAGGTATTTTGTTTGTTTGTTTGTTCAGTTAATTAATTTGTTTTGAGGAATGAGATTTCTCCTGGAGGAGGCAGTAGGTAGCTGCTGGGTTTGTTACTTTATTAATTGTTCTTTAGCTCATGGTAAAAATATCCCATATGCAATGCCAATTCTTCTTTCTGTACATTAGAAATGGAAGTAATTTAAATATTTCTTCTTATTAGAAGCTCCTCTTGGTTTGTTACAACAGGATCTGGTTGCACAGCTGCAGTCAAACTATGGTAACAGACCCTGTGTTAAAAAGAATGTGTGATTTATGCTTCAAACCTATTGTAAAACAGCTGATTTTAAGTGAAAAATAAAGATAAAAGATGATAAAAAATGACAGCTAAACTACAAAAATATTAAGTGCCTTGCTTTCCTTAAAGAAACTTTAAATTTAATCCACATTCAGCTACTGAGCCACATCATCATGTTTTAAAAATACATTATGATGCAGTAGGTGGAAAACATTTCATATCAAAAGCTTAATACATCAAGCTGCAAGGCTGGTTTCAGATGAATTACACCTGAAATATTTTAGTCAGTTGCTAGGATTTAAAAGCAGCATTTTAATAAAATGATGTATGACCCACTCTAACCACTGCCTTCCGCAGTACATTAAAAAGCTGAATAGAAACATTAAATAGCTTTTTTATTTTATTTTCTCCTTTTTTTTAAAGCATACTGCCTAGTGTTTTTACTATTCTGTCCTTAAATTCACCAACAAAGTTATAAAGCACACTTAAGTTTGTCATTATCATAAAAGCAGTGTTGACACCATAAGAGCTTGTCTATTTTAGACAAAGTTATAAATTCTTCTCTCTGCAGCTACATAAAAATACCCTCACTTGCCATTGAATGAGAGTTTGTGTGTCAACAAGATCAAGTCACAAAATCCCTTACAGTTAGATGTTGTTAAATAATAGATTAAATAAAATCATGCCCTGTGCTGCACCTTACAGTTTTCCAGAGCTGTTTGCAGGAAACCTTCAAAGGCTGCTTTGAAGGAACTGAGATATGAACAGAAGGCAAGAGGACAGAGGCAGAGAGAGAACAGGCATTTTCACTCAGGGCAACAGTGTAAGCATTCTTGAGAATGGGGAAGTACTGAAAGGACTGGAGGAGCAGTGACAAGGACTCTGCAGATGAGGAGAATCTCACCATTTACACTGGAAGATTATGAAAACATGGAAAAGTCTAGGAGGACTGATATGAAGAAAATGATAAATTTTAAAAAGGGGTCCCTGTAACAGCACTTTGTAATTAGCAGGACTGAGGTCCTTCCACTAGTGAAAAGGTAACTGTTGCACTCAGGGCTGAGATTAATAAAGTGAAAGCAATGATCAGATGTGAGGATGGAAAGGTTTGAAGAACAGAGAATTTTGATGAGATGAGGAAGAAATATGTTATGGGTTAATAAAAGATCAGGAACACATAGTAAGTCAGAGCATCTGAAAAGTTAAAAGAACAAGAGAGTGGTGAAGATTGGTTCTCTAATCAATGCTAGTGATTCTAAATACACTTTTTGGTTTAGGAAAGAAAATACTTGTAGACTGTAATGTATCTCTTGCTGATATTGTTTCATTTGCCTGCACTTACCACATAGACATTCATACTTGAGACATGCTGGATCATCTGAGCTATCCAGCCTGTATCAAGTGGTGGCACAAAAGAACAGGCACACACAAGATTTTTGGAGTATCAGCTACAGATCATATGGAATGCTGCTGGATACCTCACAGTGAATATGCATGGTGGTTAACCAGGCTGACATGCTTACTTTTGGGAAGCATGACCCCATGACACTTGGAGAAGATACTCATATGTAGTTAGGTGCTTAGAACCCTCAATTACACTGCAGTACCTGGTTTTGTCCACAGTTAATAAAGCAGGTTCAGGATGACAGATCAGATTTTACATAATAGTTATCTAAAGCCAAGTAACATAAAACCTAGTCCTGCATCATGCTGCAAGGAGTCACCTTGCTGCTGTCATTACTGTCTAGAGACATGGAAGGCATGAAATTAATGTATTGCTTTTGGTCCTTGGTTACAGGGATAGTTTTGATAGATACAACCAGGGTAAAGGCCAGCATATTAGAAAAGTTAACACTGTGCTTTATCATTTGTGCTACATTTTTTCCTTTTTTTAAAGTTACGAAAAGGCTTCTTGACCATGAAAAATGTTTTAACTCACAGAATAAAGGGTCTGGCCCTCATTCAAAACTTCCATTCATTTCATCTAGCCACTTAAACACTTGGTTAGCTTTCAGCAAGTGTCTGAATCCTCAATTGCCAATAAAAGATGACCCTAAAAGTAAGTGAATAATTCACTAAAATGGAGTAAAGAAGCTCCTTCTAATTCCCACTAAAAGGGAAGCAAAATTCCCAAATTAATTTGAAACTTAATCCTCCTTAGTGGAATATTTGCATACCTTCAGGAACAGAAATATAAAGGCACTTTAACATGATTAATTCTACTTCATTCCCTCAGATGTCTTGCTTGAGAAAAATGCATGGCACATGACTCAAAATGTAATTCTCTTCCCAACTCTTTATTGATAATCATTGCCCGTAGTTATATGTTCATAGTTACATGATTATTCTGATAGAGCTGGTATGTTTTCTTCATCTTTGCTAATGCTCAAATAATATATTTTGTTTTTTGATGTAGAAAATGTTAACTCATCCATCCTAAAATATGTGAAGGAGGACAACAGACCATGTTGCAGAATATCATCAAAACCAAAGTTCAGCATTAAAACACTTCCAGAGCTAAATTAGCAGTTTCAGGAAATTCTTCCTAACCCACAGACCAAATGTTAGTTCCTGTAAAGTAGAGTATGTTCACTCTATATAAAACCTGTCTTCTAAATTTCTTGGTGTACCCTAGTGGTCTAGTGTATGTATCACATACATATTGCTGTATATGTGAGGGAGTGGACATAGAGAAAATTTTGAGGGTTGTGCAGCACACAGACATAGCATAAAGCATGGAGGAACACACCTCAATAGTGTTATTTGCACCCTCTCATAGGTAATTTTCTCCAGAATGAGGTATCTTTAGGACTATTTTTTTTGAACCATGAACCTGTGTTTTGCTATCTAGTGACTTACTCAGGTCCTCCAAAAAGGTTGGAAGTACAAACAAAAAATTAAAGATAATGAATGACCATGGCCCTACTCCTATTATTTTAGCACCATAAATACAGCTAAAGGAATCTGAGCTGCTGTCTCATTCATCCATCTGCCTTTTTTTTTTTTTCACCATAGAGACAGGTCCAAGTCTATACCATATTAAATACCTTAAAAAGCCAATTGAAAAAGGGAGGCCTTCTTTGGGAGAAAAAAAATTAATCTCACACATATCTTTTCTTCAAAAACAGCCTCTCCCAGTCATCCATATATGAAATAAGGACATTCTTAAAATTTAGAATCAGTCCTCATTTTAAAACTTTTAATTAAAAGAACATTTCTACATTTATAGATATATTTATAGATAGATGTACACTTATGTATGATATATACAAGATATACTAAACACTTAATCTTTAATTAGTTTATTTATATACAAATACAGTTTTTCTAATAAAATCTCCTGAGGTCAAAATGTTCAGTTCAGATCAAGTTTATAAGTATTTGTGAATATTTTGAGCTTGCTTGTGAATGCTTCAACCAAGCTTGTAGCTTTCTTTAAAGATGTGGAAATTGCAGGTTTTAAGCTTTAATGGGAGAGCAAGTGCAAGCAGAACTCTGACATGTGCTTTAATGCCCATATTCCCATATGCTTCAGAAAGCACAACATATTCTTGAACTACATGGTAATGCAGAAAAAATGATGTGTCTGAGTGTCTCAAAAAGTATTTCACAGATTAAGCAGTCCTGAGAAGACTAAATGTTGCGAAAACAGAATAAAATATAAATATAACAAGGAATATAAATATTGCATGGATACTGGGAAAAATAAGGCAGTTCCTTCTTTGCAAAGTAAGCTCTTATTGGAAATTAAAGGAACTTAAGGACAGATACACCTAATTGTATTTTCTATACTGTGTTGCTGTTTTTGTCTTTTTATTATTCTAGCCAGAAAATTAGGAGAGTATTCCTCCACACAAACTTATATTTTAAGAAGTTAAAAGTTCATAACAGAACTAGCTCCTTTAGGTTATATTTATAGTCAAACAGAAATTAAGATTCTAGAATAGACCATTAAGAGTAACTACAATATTTTTGCAGGTGCATACTTCTCTGCACCAACTATAAATGGAGTCTAAAATAGCTACTTCTAATTTAAATATTTAGCTATTTTTTCTTTTTAGTTCTCTTTTCTGATCTAGGAAGTCTGAAGGAAATATAGAAAGAAAAAATAATGGGATTGGGCAAAGATAATGGGGAGGGAAAATCTTTGCAGAGGCAAACAGAGCAGTGAAGTAGAAAGCTCGATATAGAGGGGAAAGGGGTTGCTACAAGGACATGACAAAAGAAATAGTAGTTTCATATTTTCTTTGCCTTTTTTTGTGTGTATTACACCCTGTCATCTCTCTCATACTGACATTTTTTCTGGTGTTTATATAGAAAGGTGACAAGAAGGTGAAACATTTCATAGTATTCTAAAAGACTCAAAGCTCAAAATGTTCGTATCTGTCAGAAAGTGTCAAACTCATCAAGTTCACAATTTGGGGGAAAAGATCTGAAACATGCTTTCACAAAAACCTCAACTGCACATGGATTTTTCTTCTTCTTTTTAGACATTTTTAAAATTCAGCTTTACTGTAGCTGTGTGGATTTCTCCTCCCATGGGAAAAGGCAAACTCATTCATGGGGTTGTCTCTGCTTAAGGATCAGGGTGTACTTGGTGGATAATGCAGAAGAAGGGGAGGACCCAAGTGTGTGCCTCAAAGAGTTTAAACCTTGGAGGGGAAATAATTTGAAGTGTAAGTTTTATGTTCCAGGAAAAAAAGCAGCAGAAAGACATTGAACTTTCAAAGACTGAATTTTGAGAGGCGCAAGGAGAGCACAACAATGACCTGAGCTTGGACAGTATTGGTGCCAGTGACTGATTGTGCTGTTTCTCCTGTCTTGAGCATCCATCCTGGTAAGATGAAGCCCAAGTCATACATCTGAGGGGCAGAGGAAGCCCATGAAATGGGAAAATATTTTCAATTTATCAAAGGACAGGGTACAGTATTTATGAAAATGCATCTGTATGTTGGGTATTAAAATGGTTTAAGGATGCAGTTTAAGTTGCATGAATTAGTAAGAAGGGATTTCAGTAAGGAGAAATAAATATAGTGGAATAGTTAGAAGATAAGTAAATTGTGTAGAATGTGAATATGAAACAAATGGTGTAGAATAAGGGGTGGAGATTGTATAGGGTCTGGCTGAGTGGAGCTCATTGTCCTGTGGCAGTCCTCACAGTGCTGTGCTTTGCACTGGCACCCATTTTTTTGGGTACTGCTGAGCAGGGCTGGCACTGCATCAGTACTGGCTCTCAACATTTCTCCCCCCATCAAGGGGTGGCAAGATCCTGGGAGAGGACACAACCAGGCCAGCTGAACCAAATTAACCAAACAGATTTCCCATCCCATATGATGTCATCTCAGATATAAAAGCTAAGGAAATGAGAAGGAAAGGGTGGAACATTGTTATTTACAATGTTTGCTTTTCCTGAGTGACCACTGCACGTGCTGAAGCCCTTCTTCCTGGGGAGTGGTTGAACATCTCTCGCTGAAGGGAAATAAAGAACAAACTCATTTTTTCTTTCTCTTTGCTTGTGTATGCACAAACTTGTACTTTTACTTTGGTAAGCTGCCTTATCACAACCTACGAGTGGTTTTCCACTTTATTTTCTCTCCCCTGTCCTTCTGGGAAGGGAAGTGATAGAGCAGCTCAGTGGGTATGTGGTGTCCAGATGAGTCAGCACAACAAACTTAAATATGCCTAAATTTTGATGATCCATAAGTCAGTAGTATTAATGTCTACTTCAAGAGATGTGAGATGTTGTATTTTGGCAAAGAAGGAAAACCTACTGTATTTCAAAATGAGAAAAGTTTTAAGATCAGAGACTAAAAAAAAAGAGTTTACATTAGGTAAGTATAGAAAATTTATCTTGAAAAATCTACAGGTTCCAGGTGCAGAGACTCTTTGAAGCTCCATCTGTTTCTATTATTTCACATAAATTATATAAAACCTGCATTATCAGAGACCAATTAAACCAATTATTTGGAATCGCAATGAGATTTTCTGCCCCAAAATAACTAAAATTCTACTTTAGACAATATCTGTGAACTATCTATACCATTGAATCAGAAGGGAAAATTATATTCTCAATCTATCTTCTAGTGAAAAGGAATTTAATTCTGGCAAACAAAAAAGACACTCAAAAGAACAGTTTCAAGCTGTTTTCTCTTTTTTCTCTTTCACTGTGCACTGATTTAACTTCAGTGAAAGTATCATTGAAATAATGAGTGAAATTTTCACTGGCTGAAATAATCTTTCTGAAGACTGCAATGACCATATTTTATCAAAATCACAGAGTCATTATCTAGCCCTCTTTATCTGTCAACACTTTCACCTGTCCTAGTTCAGATCTTCTTTTGATGGGACTTGAGTCATTCTCTCTCCTGTCTAAGAGTTTATCTCTGTATGCTCACCTTGGAATAGCAAAGATGTCTAATCTTGCTTCAGACAGATGTGAAGTCAGAAAATGCTCACTAGTGGCCTTCCCCATCACACCCCAGTTCATTATTTTTGCAAGTGCATTTAAATTCAAGCCCTCATTTTTGGTCTTACATTTAGCAAGGTTGAACACATGCTATGTCTTGTTTGTATATCTTTCACAGTTTAAAAGGTTTCTCCATATTTCCTCCCCACTGGCCACAGAGATGATAGAAAGCTGACATGTTTCCACAATCCATGCCTTATCCACTGGATTATTTTTTTAAAATACATATTTTTCTCATTTCTAGAAAACTCATCAAATTTAGACCATTTGCTTGCTAAGCTGTTAGGTATAATAATCTAAATTATATCATGAGTTATTCACAAGTTTCTTTGTCTGTCATCATCTTTAAACATGAAGGAAACAGTTTTAAACAGTCGGTCTTGTTTGATGATGAAATGCTGTATATGTTTTCATCTGTAAACCATAAAGAATAAAGAAATTTGCAGCTATAACTGAGTGAATAAGTCAAAAATAGAAATCAAAACTCAATTCAATAGCCTAGTATGGCACTAATAAACTCAGATTTGTGGTAATCTGATTTGATCTTTAACTACAATTTCTGAAAGAATTGTCTCTTGTGTCCAGCGCAATGTCTGCCACTCTCAGGTGGATGCTCAGAGTATTGAGGACAACTCAAATAACCCTTTATACTTATAATTAGGCAACTATATCTAGTCCAAGATTTCTGATTTCCCATTATGACACATTCTGTAACTGTTTAGTTGTTCACAAGGTGTTTGGTCTGGTGAGATATCTTCAATTTCCTTAAACCTGTCATTTGTAAATGACATAAGTTTGCCATCTACCATATTACATCTGCCTTGGATTTACAGAGGCATCTCAAATGGTTGAAAATGCTTCTATCTGAGCAGCTTCCTAGCCATGTCTATTGGAAGTTTCAACCCTAAATTAAGATGCAGTGTATGGCATTCAAATACCTAAATTTAAGTGTGTAGACATAGACATGAACACTACCCCTAATGTAACATGAAATTTATCTTACCTTCATGTTCCCCTAGAATTTCAGGAATGGGGTTTATTGTTGTGAAAGGCTCTGCTTATCTTTCTTTCACTCATCTTTCCTTCTTTTCAAATCAAGTGATTCAAGTTGGAAACAGAAAGCTGGTTCAGTTAAAAAAAGGCTTCTACTTTCTCATGCCTAGATTTCTTTCTATATTACTAAGAAAATATGTTTACTTTAATATAGTTCCTTGATTTAGTCAGAGAAGAACTTTGGGTTTCACTAAATTCAAGGTGAATTCTAAATTCTTGGGTTTCACTCAAGAATTCTTCAGAAAAGAAGTTAGTATTTTCAATCTTTAGCATACTCTTGGCCGTTCTTCTCTATTATTTCCTAAAGTTTTAGAAGCAAATATATAAACTAGAGGCTTGACAAAAGAAGCTAGTTAGGGTTTTAGAGCAACAAGAAAACTACAACAGTAAATAAGAAGAAAGAACTGAGAGTTTATGATAAGATATGGAATAATTCCTGTGTGCAAACAGGAATAGCATGCCATTAGAAAAAAAGGCAGAACACTTGACTCTGGGCTTATTTTGAAAAGCTGTTATACAGAAAAAGAGGGATAACCTGTTATCTGGTGATGGATAGAAATAGACAAACAGATTCAGAAGTTTGATAATCAGAATGATAGTCCAAAATGGCAAGATAGCCCTCAGTTGACTTAAGCTGAGATGATAAAAAGCCTTTATGATAAACAAAATGTCAAACAGAAATTAACAGCCTATCAAGAAAGCACAAAATTGATGATTTAGCAATGTTTCTCTCATGAAAAAGAGTGTTATACATGAAGCATTTATAGATCAAGTCATCTACCACTGAATGTCTGAGATTTCCATGTTAAAACTTATGAGATTTGGCTATAAAATGAACTTTAATCTTGAGAATGTGATTTCAAAATACTGGTACTAGGAAAATGTTATACTTACTGAAGATAAGCTCTTAGCACACCTACACTTTATAGGCTTTTTAAACTGGAAAATGGTAAAAACTGGATCCCAAGATCTCATATATTTTTCATGTAAACTCTTTGAGGAGGTACAATATTTATATATTTTTTCCTTGAAAAAAACCTCATAAAACTGACAAGAGAAGCCATAAACAAATCAAAACAAAACATCATAGTGTTGCATTTATTGATAATAACATTCAGGAAGAACTGTAGAAGAAAATAATTTATTTCAAACATAAAACCAGCAATAGTTGTATTTCCCAACTAACCTGGAAAAAAAATTTTTTTTTGAACAATTGTATCCAGAAGATCAAAAACTGCTGTAAAGGAAAAGACTTTTTCATTCAGAATAAAAATTGAAGTATTTCAAGTACAGTTTATTTATTGTTTTTTTCATCACTGTTCTTTATGGTTTTGATTTTGTTATAAAAATTTCAGTGTTTCTCATGAACAGACAAAATTGGCATCTGAGAACACAAGATATTTAATATAATTTTTTAAAAACTTTCTCTAATTCTACTTCATATTTTTCTCATTTATTAAACATTTCTATGATTATCTTAAAGTTTGCATGTAATTTTTAGTGTCTCTATTCGGGCTTTTTTGACAAAAAAAAATAAACTCAGTTTTCCTTATATTCAAAATTGTCAAAAGTTCTTTATCAAATTCTTTGAGAAGCCAATTTCTCTAATGAGTTCTCTTTAGCATAATAAAAATAAATAAATAAATGAAACAATATTTTTACATTAAAGGAATGTATTTCATACTTGCCAACTGAAAATTAGTTGACTTGTTCAAACTGGTCTTGGTGCCTTCTCCATATATCATGGAGAGAAAGTTGCATAAATAGAGTTTAATTTAATCCTTGAATTGATTTCTACTACCCAATTTGTGTTGCCTTTTAAAGATGTCACCACTGATCAAAAATCTTATATGCAGAACTGGTTTAGACTAGACATTTACTTTTAGAAGGTTAAGATGAGAGCAATCTCCCACTGCACTAAAGTGGTCTGAAGTAATCTTAGCTAACTAAGATTCCATAACAAGCAGGAAAAATTTAAATCATGCTATCTAAATCAATTAACTTGCACTTAAATTTTAATGCATTAATCCCCCTAAAAGGAGTGTCAAAGTTCTTGATAGGTACAATGGGCATACAATGGGTACCTTTGAAGTGTCACAACTCCGAAATATAAGATCTAGTTTTCTCATCAGATCTTTAAAAGCATCTGCCTTACTGCACTGAGCATTTATCCAGCTGAAAACACACTAAAGATGCTGCATGGAACTCTGACCTCAACCTATGATACCAATAGGTTTATTACAAGTCCTGGGTCTCTCATAGGTCCATCAAGATGAGTTACATTTGTTTAAACTGATTCCCTAGTGTCTAAGATTTAAACACAAATTAGGCACCTGAATAAGCTGCACAGGGTCTCCTGCTGTATCACAGCCTCTCTCTGCAGTATATGAGTACATGTCTCCCTGACACACAATGAAATTATTACAAAACTAAGGAGAACCTGAAGTCTTGGATGATATTATTATCTTCTCACTAGCATCTCACAATTCTTACTTCCTTTCCTTCCCCAAGAGTTCTTCTGTAGTGCTAGTACATCTTCTACAGGATCTTCTACATATATTGAGATAGTTGACTAGAGAAAGAGAGAGAGAGAGAGAGAGAAAGAAAGAGAGATAGGTTTTAAATCCAAAATAGACTAGCAGGAGTGATATTGAGCTTTATAACGCTAACATTAACTGTGGAATTACAGCAGTTTATTCCTGTATCAGACTTCTATGTCAGATTGACCTAAGATATCAGTTACAGACTTGGCTTATGACCTGTTTGCATCTTCCTCACTTGAACACTGAGAGAAGAAGATAGATCTTCTTGAAAGATCATAGTGATATGATCAGAGGAGATGGACAAAAGTTAGAATATAGGAAGTTGCAATTAGCTATTAGGAACCTAGTTTGAGGTGATCAAACAGTAGAAGAGATTTCCCAGGGAGACTGTGAAATCTCCACACTTGGAAGTTTTCAAGACTCATCTGGACACAGCCATGGGCAGCCTGACACGATTATATTTATTTAGAGCGTGTGTTGAACTAGGTAACCTATGGGGATCCCTTTCTTTGTGAATTATAGTACTGAAGTTCTGTGACTGTACTTTGTGTTGTGCTGAAGAGTAGTCAGCTCTCATTCTCTTTATTTAAAAAACTTATGCTTTGGTGTCTCTGTGCTTTTTCAACCTTCTTAATCTTCTAATTGTGGTAAATATTCTTGTAGTGTTAACATCTAGCAAGTACAGAGTAGAAATAACTCAAGTATTTTTATCCCTTTCTGATTTTTTCATTTTTTTCCTTCTGAAGCATGGAAAATGTATTGCCATTACCTACAGTCTTAATGGGATTGTGATCTTATGTCCAGTAACTTCACTAGATTTGTAATTACAGCAAAGAATTTATACTCTCTGTCACTGTCAGGTTTGCAAGAAAAATACATAATGAAAAAGAATCATATTATTTTTATTTATATATTTATGAAAATATTTCCAAATTTTCATGTAACAGTACCTAATTAATAATATGATTAAATATAGAAATGTTGCTTTTATTAGAGGCAATATTTTGGTAAAAGGAAATTTTTGTCTAAATACTACTTGAAAAGAAGTTAGTATTTTCAATCTTTAATATATTCTTGGTCATTATTCTCTTGTTATTTCCTCAAGTTTTGGAAGAAAATATTCTGCTATCTAATAGATTCTGGCAGCATAGGCTTTAAGAAAAATTTTAATTATTATACTTCTCATAAGCACTAAATTATTTCATGGGAGATGGAACTAATCAATACAGTGATGACACCACCCCAGAGATATGTGGAACTGTTGGCTCTATAAATAAAGAGATAGGCAGGTATTCCAAAGCATCAAGAACGATGTCCTTATTTAACACAGATAATATCTTTAATTAGAAGATGGGAAGGTTTGCTGTTATTAATTACTTATGGCTCCCTTAATTAAATTTCCATTTGTGAACAAAGCTTTGAGTGCTAATGACATGCGTGGTTGGTATAACACAAAGTTAAACTTTACCTATACTTAATGCTTTCATGTCCAGCCACTTTTCAGTTTCTGATCTTGTCTGGGTATCCTGTAACACACTCCTGCAGAAAAATGTCCTCCTCTCTGATCCTGACATTCAGATTTTCAATCAGTCTCTGGTCACATCCCATATGGGAGCTTCCTACAGACAAGATGTTCCCTCACACTGACAACAAATCCCTCTCTACCACCTTCCCTGCATGTCATTCCTAACAACCCATATTTTCTCACTACACCACTCCATTTCCACCAGTCCTTAATTCATTCAACAACATGGCAGCTGTGAAGCAACATGTGGCATTCTGGTTCCTCCCGCTTCTTTCCAAGGCTGGGCACATTTTTGTTTGTATGCTTTTCAAAGGCATTATTCCACTCTCTTTCTGAGGTCTCTTTTGCTCCTGTTGACATGGATCTTTGGTTTTCCATGTGTGTCCACTATTTCCACACTTGACTGTGGCTTGTAATCTCTATTCCCTTATCTGCCTAGTTTCGAAATCCCCTCACCAAGATGGCAAGGTTTCTGGATCTTGCCTTTGGCCACTTTTATCTTCAAACCGCTGGGTGTTTTCTTTTTTTCTTCATCACTCACTTTAGTGAACTAATAAGACAGTTTGAAGAAAATAAATGGCTTATCTTTGTCTCTTTTATAGCTCTTCAGTCCTTTTGTCATTTCATGCTAAAATCAGTCCCTTTAGAGACTGCTAGCACTTTTTAAATAACTTCATTGTTAAGGCATCTTTGCAGTGCAGAAATTGGTTATTCTCAGAAGGGAGAAGCTTATTTTTTATTGTATTTGCATTTGAATTGAGGCAGCATTTGTTTAATAAAACATATACTATGAGGTCTGTGTTACCTTTTTTAGGATTTCAACTAAGTCTTGAGATAGAAAGGCAACAGAGAAATGAGTCTCAAATGCTGCTGACAGCCCAGCATGTCAGAAAATGGAAATGGCAACTTGATAGAGAGACACACATTCTTGTAACCCTAGTCATGATTAATAAATTGTGTAGAGAGATTCTTCACTTTGTCCTGGATTTTTTTCCTACAATAAATCCATTTAAGTACTAAAAAGAATATTCTTCTCCTTTCTTTTCTATTAGAAGAGAAAGTAATTAGAGAAAATAATTACAAGAAGACTTAACTGAATTATCAAATATAAGGAACCCATATGTCAATAGTACAATGGTGATCATTGCTCTCTCTTGGACCTCCTGAACCATCTACTAGATTGTACACAGAAAAATAAAATAAGATCAGTAATATCTTCCATAATACCTTTGCTCTTTTTCAAAAATAGCCAGTTACTGTCTGAACATAAACAATATCTATAAACTCATGGATATAAGTTTTAATCAATAGCGGATTAGGGAAATTATACTTAAAGGTGGGTCAGCACAAATACTTATTTCATTTCTGTTTAATTTAAAAGTTGTTATGGTAGAGACTGTGGCAGAAAATCATATGTGAGCATAACACTGAGCAGGATTGGATGTTGACACAAAGCAGATTTAATTTCCTCAGATGTCTTTGATGCTTGAATTGTTGATGTACAAGCAGACTCGTACACTCTCCTTCAAGGACTGTTAAGTAACTCCACTGAAAAATAATAATAAAAAAAAAAAAACCAGCAAAAAAAAAAACCACACAGACACAAAAACCAACCAACCAACAACAACAAAAAACCAACAGAGCAAAGAACTTTGAATTTTAGTGGTTTCTAATCGTCTACATAGAAGTATAGAAATTCATTGAGGATGCTCTGTTAAAACAGGATATTCCATTATTTATAATTTTAAAGAGGTAATTAATAATACCTTATACAGTTTCTATATTTTGCAGTTGGATAATTCTATCAGTTTAGACATTAACATATACAAATCAGAGCTGTTTATAGGAGAGATGGGAGAGAAAAAGTAAAGATGGGAGAGAAAAAGTAGATGGAAGAAGGCTGAAAGGAAGGCCAAACAGTATGGACAAAATCATCAAAGTAGTTCGATGCTTCTTTCTGTGTAGATATCAGATAAGGAGGGCAGTATCATAATATGACATAAAAAAAAACAGCCTGATAGAAAACTCAGCCAGGGATTCAGAAATGCTGGCAGCGAGTATGAATGTAGCCAGGACACTGGAGTTACACAGGACAAGTTCTAGGACCGTGTCTTTGTCCTTGGATGTTCGGCGAAAACAGCTTTGTTTTGCAGGATGACTAGGGCCATGATCAGCAAGGATCAACCCTTAGGAGAAGGATCAGCCAAAATGAGTGTTCTTGCCTCGGAAGGTGCCCACGAGGATTGATGTGTGGGAACACAACTGTCCTGGCATAGCCAGATGTCAGGATGTCACAATAAATGAGGCATTTGCTGTGTGCTGTGGGGGAAGGTGTTAAAACCACTGAGAACCTTGAACTGTCTCCTGTACTTCAGTGCCACAGCTGTCCCCATGGCAGCAGGAGACAGTCTGTGCACCACTGCAGCTAAAGGAACATTATTAAAAAGCTCTGTCTGCAGCTCTAGTGCTAATGGTCATGTCAAAAACTGCACGAATCTGTAACAAAGACAATTCCAAAAGTGAAGCTTCCTGAATTGCAGAAAGATGAAATATAATTAACTAAATGCACTTGTTATCATAACCCCAAAGCTTTAGAGAAAATGAGACGAAAAATTTTGGTTTTCATGAGAAAATAAACCAGAATATAGCAGAATACAGGAAATTGCTTTACTTGCTTAACCAGATGGTTTCAAATAAATGTTGGGAATAAATAGTTGCTTGCAGGCAGCATTCTATTGTCTTACTTAAATATTTTATGAATATGTGCTTTCTCATTAACAAATAAATAAAGCAAAATAAATTCTGAAACTTTTACTATTAAATAGTAAAATTAACCTTCAGATCTATTGGTACTGGAATAAAAGTGTCTATAAAAGAACTATTTCCAAAGAACAGAATTTTAAAAATTTAAAACACAATTTTTAAAAAGTAGCTCTATTAATCCACTGAAAGGCAAATATGCAAGTATATATTAACAAAGGATCACATGTATTTTAAAACTTTATAGTCCTTGAATATAAGGAAATAAAGTTCTAATTTCAGTTTACTTAATCAAAACAGAATAAACTGGATAAAGTGGTTTTATTTATCACATAAATGTACATAAAGTTTAGAGTATCACTAAAAATACCTTCTAAGAGCTCGGAAAGTTAAAGGTAAGCTCTTCTTCTATTGAAATAAAAACCAACCAACCAACCACTCAACCGACCAACCACAACAACAAAATAAAACTTAAATGACCAAATCAAACAGACAACACAGCCCCTCAAACAAACAAAAAACCCAACCAACAAAAAACAAACAAACAAAACCCCACCAAAAAGCATAGAAGTCTTGCCTTTAACACATTCCCTTGATCTTTAAAAGAATGAAGGTAACTGAGAAAACGATAGAATTAAAAGTAATTGTAAATGAGTCATGCTGAACATGTTTCAGGCAACCTACAAAGCTATCCTGAAAAGACATAAATATTTTATCATCCTTAATGAAGAAAAATATAGCAATTTGTGTCTAGTATAATCATGCCAATAAAGTTGGATCTGATTATTACTGACTTACCTTGAACTCTTCCTGCTTCTGCAGCTGTTAAGAACCAAGGATGAATGTGAAGAATGGGAGTAGGTTCTAAGGTTCAGACTATTAAGATGAACAATGCTAGATGTACAAAGAACTTTTTGTATACCAGAAGTAATGGAAATATCCATTGGAAAGAAAAAAAATAAGACCTTGGGTTTTTAGCCTGTAAAATTGCATATTGCTAGTTACAAAATCAAAAGCTGTTTTAAATTGCCTTAATTACAGTAAGTTAAATATTTCTCCTTTCTTCCATTTTACTGCCTTTTCTCTCTCTCTCTATAGATTCAGGCTGATTTCTGTTTGCTTGCTTAGGAAGCTTGTGCACATCTGTGTGTGCATAGCATACCTCCAGGCCTCCTGTGTTAATCCTAAAAGCACTAATTATACAAAATTCTTATCTGGCTAACACACGCTGAGAACATTTGTCTTTTGGATTAGCAGTGCTTTAATACTGATAAACAGAAACTCTTCCAAGAATCATTGACTTCCATATTTTAATAACATTTCACTCTATTGTTTCCCAGTTATGCTAGAAGGATCCGTTCTGAAGCAGGAAAAGAGTTCAGGAAACAGGCTGACACTCTCAGAGTCTTAAGGCTGTACTGAGATGAACTGAAATTTTACTGGAGCTTTACAATTTGTTTGTTTGCTTTTGTTTTTAATATAACAACAAGTTTTTCTCAATTATTGCAGGACACCAAATTGTTTAAAACTAGATTCACTGACTAAAGGTTTTTGAATGTCTTTGTGCATCTGGATTTTCATGACTGCACACATTACTATTTTATCATATTTCTCAGTACAGGGAAAAATTTGAGAGCTGACAAGGGCAAAAGCTCTAAGTATCCATCATCATTATTCATTTATTTTCACTTTTTTCTTATTCACAGGTTTATTTTGTACCAGACATTAAGCTTACAATCTATTTCTGTCATCACAAATGTTCACATACTGACAAACTTTTATAAATACCATATGTATACTTCTTGATTCTGACTTTGCAGCATACATAATGGAGGGAAAGAAGATCTGTGAGAGCTATGAGAGTATTTTCCCTTGGAATATGGGTGAGGAGGAATAGGGAAAAAAAACAATATACTGCCTGTATTTCAAGTTCATATTTAAGTACATTGTCTAGTCTGAAAAAGTGTCCAAAACGGGAGTTTTCTGTCCTGACTTTAATTACTGGAAGTTCAAAAGTCTTTGTTGAAATAATTATTGCAGAAGGCTAAGCTTCTGAAAAAAAAAAGTAGAAAAAGAAATGGATGCTGGCAAACGTTGTACAGAGAAGCAGATCGGGAAGAATGTATTGTGGTATAAAAATATCCATCAAAAGAAAGCCTGAAACATGAAGGTTGATGCCCTTGATTATAAATCTCTATTCAGTTTTCTCTTAAAATAAATCAGATTAAAACCCCATCATATCTACAATTTAAGTAATGTTTGAGTAATATTTTCCATGCAGTGCCTGCATGTTATTAGAGAAAGACCCTTTTTTCTCTCTCTCTCTTTTTTTCTTTTTTT
>VXBR01007323.1:545049-657956 GCA_013400215.1 Cisticola juncidis | reverse complement strand
AAAAAAAAAAAAAAGGGGGCGGGAGGTATATGCAAAATCTGAGTTAAAATTAACACCAAAGATGATTAGTTACTGTGATGGTATACCCCATCTATGAATTCAATTTAGGCAAAGTACAAGGCTTAGTTTTAAACAGCAACTGGAACTACTTACTTTTCAAGAATGAGAGACTCCTGCAGCAGAAAATGCAGGCGAATTAACCAGGAAGCTTTGAAGGGAAGGACATAGCGGTCTGGATGAACATCCGCTTGAATATGGGTGTTGTGAGTTAGTCCCAGTAGGCAGATAAACAAGACACAACTTCTTGGTTGCTCCCCCACACAGTGGGATAGGGGGAGAGAAAATCAGAGTGGTAAAAATGAGAAAACTTGTGGGCTGAGAGAGTGCAGTAGGTAAGGAAAAGCCATGCACACAAAGCAAAACAGTAGTGGATTCATTCGCTACCTCCCAATCAGGTGTTCATCCAGAAAAGCAGGGCTTCAACATGTATAATGTTTACTTGGGAAGTCAAATGACAGGAGCATCCCCTTCCTTTTTCTTCTCCCACACTTTTATTGCTGAGCATGACACCATATGACATGGAATAGCTCTTTTATCAGTTTGGGTCACCTGTCCTGACAGCATCCCTTTTTATGCACCCCCACCTCCTCACTGGGGGGAAGCAAAAAAGCCCGTCACTTTGGGTAAGTACTGTAACAATAACTTAAACATCTCTTTACTACTAGCACTGTTTTGGTAATAAATCTAAACCACAACCCCATACATGCTACTATGAAGAAAAATTACCCACCCTTGCCAAAGCCAGTACTCTGAGCCAGCAATGTATCTTTGTGGCAAAGAGGACTGAAGTTAAACCTGTTAAAAATCTACTTTAATCTCTACATCAGCTTAGAAGTTCTTTAGGATTTCTCACATAAACTTTTAATGATAGCTAATGATAAGATAGTGCTCACTTTTTCTCAAGGACACAATAGCTAGCTGTCCTGGGGTGACTTTTTGATGCTTGTATCCCCAATTGTCTGTGCTGTTTATGCTGTATGTTAAGTTCTATACCTTTTAACCCCTGATAAGTAACAGCTGTGTTAGTTAACCAATACAGCCTCACCCCTGATGAGTAACAGCCATATCCAATAAGGATGGGTGAGATAAAAGAGGGGGTGAGCTGGTAAAGGGAGGAGCATCCTTGAGGAGCATGAAAGAGAAAGTCATGAGGCAGGATCCTGGTGGGAGAGAATCACTGCTGTGAGATTAGTTCTGAGAGCGAAGCAGGAGAAAGAAGATGAGTGGAGTTTGTTTTGAAAACAGCGTTTACTTCTCTGCCTTCCTCCTCCTGGATTGCGCTTGTCTGAGGCATGGACAAGCAGTAGCATAAAGACCTGCTTTGCTCTTAGTTAATTTAAGCTAGCTGAGGTCGGCAAGCTCTTTGGACTGTTTTTTCTTTTTCTCAGGACTTTTTAAACCTGTTCTAGACTGAAAAATCCAGAGGAGCACCAGGAGCTTGCACCTGCAGCCCACCGGGCCTGGGCCTCCGGAGGGACTGATAAGAGACTGAGTGGGCTGCGTTACCCATGGCAAGGATTTTCTGAATTTACCATCTCACTTCAGAGTAACCAAAGGTTTTATTGTTTCATGTTATTCATTCTTTATGCTTGTGGGCACATTGTGAAATAAATAATATTTTCCACTGTTCTCCAAGGAAGTTCTTTTCCTGGACCAGCTGGGGGGAGAGGCCTTTTCAGTTTGCCTCCCAGAGGAATCCCATTCAAGGGTTCTCTCACAAATTTGCCCTAAACCCAGACACCAGCTAATGAAATCACTTGGCCTTGAGTAATCCCTTCTTGAACCTGAAGAGGCCTTTACTGAAAATATGGTCTTCACTTTTAAATTACTGGATGTAACTGGGAAAATAAAAAGGAATGACAAAATTGTCTTCCCTTCCTGCTTAATCTGAATTTCCATGGAGCAAGATTTGTGTTGGTTGAGGTAGAAAGGATTTATGCAGTTTTTATGCTCCCAGGAGATAAAGATGGTAAGAAAAGGGGACCTTGACAGAAACACACTGATGAGGCTATTTTTCATGTAGTCAAAATAACTATTGATTTCTATAGTTTGTATACAAAACAAACTATTCATTTGTTTTGTATTTTTGTAGAGCATTCTTAACTAGCTAAGACATCTGCAGAGAGACAGGAAATCACTTAATTCAAGAGTAAGAACTTGGAATGAGCACAAAAACAGAATCTGGAAAACATGGCACACTGTTGCTCTGGAAGGCAGCTAGTATAAAAACTAAGAAAAATGCTTGTAATTACTTAGAACTAGGTAGAGGAATCAAGGCTAAAGTAGAACACTGTTTCTAAAAATCTCTAAGATAAAAAAGTAGTGCATATATGAACTTGATAATTTCTGGGCAACATTGAGGGCACCCAGACAGTAGTGTCAATAGTATCAGATAAAAATGTCTTAGCAACGATGCTGGAAACTCCAGATCTGAGCATGTTTGTAGCAGACAAATGAGATCAATGAGAAAGAGACAAGTAGGGGAAAAGAAGATAGATGCAAAGTAGGAAAAAAATAAAAAGAAGAAAAAGGAAATCTGGTAAAAGTCAGGTAAAAAGCATAAGAAAGCATGATCTTGCAAAGGAAGAAGTGAGCATCTATAGCCAGTAATAAAATTTGCCTTCAGAGACAAGGCCAACAAAATGTTGGGGAGTCCTCCTCAATGGTCTGTGAGACTCTCCATAATTTCTGTACGTAAAAGACTAGATCTGACAGGGTGTAATGAAGAGGAGTTTGTTTTCATCCTAGTCCTGAGTGGTTTGATCAGGGAAGGCTTACAAAAAAGTAGTTTTATGATACCTTTTCCCTTATTTAAGCACTCAGTTTCTTATTTTTTAAATTTTGAACTTGTAAATATTTTCAGTGTTGCACATCAAGTTCTAAAATAAATTTCTTTCAATGACAGGACAATTTGATGGCTTGAGTGTTGTCTTAGAATATACAGGAAGGCAGTTGAAATATCTTCTTGCTGGAGAGACCTCTAATAAGATGAATCTAACAAATTAACCCCAAAAGTATAATTTCTTTTAGAAAAAGAGTCTTTGTCTTTTCTTTCTCATTTCAGAAACTGCAATGGTAGAATTCTGAGTAAATTATCCCTCCAAAGTGCATTGAGTATTCCCATACTGACACAAAATTTGCATTGGCTCAGAGAGTGTGCTTTGTGCCAGAGATGTCTCTATCATATCTAACAGCTCTATGATAACCAAAGTTGGACTCAGTGATATCTATCACATTCTGTTTGACTTTAGAGCTTTTTGGGTGTCTCAGTTTCTATGGTGAATCTGGGCATAAAAGCACAGCAATTGTGTATTAGAAAGTCAAAATCATTTTATGTGGCATAAATCTTCATTTCTCAGTGCTAACTTCATTTCCAAACAGTGGAGTACTGGGAAAATTGGAGTGACTCATTGCATTTAAGTGCCAGTGTTAAGCAGGAAGAAAGCCAAGTTGAAGCTTATATCATTTTAGAGAAACTCAAGACTTGATGTATAAGAAGCCTGCCCTTGCAGTCTTTATTGAAGGGGAGTCAGAAATAATGTGTTTTCTAGAACATTTGTTATGATTTATGGAATATCTTAAACTTCAAATCAGTTATTCAGGTTTGAGAATATCTTTGACATAGCGGTATCCCCTTGGAGTGAAATCTTTTTCCATCTGTACAGAAGAGCAAAAATCTTTTCCTAGCTGCCTCCCCAGACAACTTGCAAGCAAGTGCAGCTGCTCACCTGCTGTTAGATAAGAGAGGACTGCATAGTGTTGTCTGTGTTGCACACCATGTGATAACGGGGTGCTTTACATGGGAGGGAACATCATCTTTAGCTTTCTCATCAATAACCTCACTCAGCCATTTTCCAATTCTGTAAAAAAAGATCAAGTTCCTTTTTCTGTAATATAATTTGTTCTTTATTGGTTAACTACTAACTACTAAGAATAAGGAGTGGATTTTCTCTGTATAGCTAGATCTCACAACTGTAGGCAAAACAAAAGCTCTGTGAGAGCCCCATTTGAATGTGATATTGATTAAAAGGGATGGGAACAGAGCAGTTTCATTAATATAGCTTTTATCGCCCTGGTGATGAGAAAAGCTATAAAGAAGACCTGGTTAGAAAAAGAAAACTACCAAATGGGAAAAAAGATCTGCCAGCCTGAGAACAAGGTCTGGTAACCAGAAGCATCCTTGGAAAATGCAGCTGGCTTCTTTGAAGGACAGTTGAGTACCTGGAAACCAGAGACATCCTGAGAAAATACCAATAGGTCCTAAAACATAAAACCGACAATGATGACAACCCATCATCTGAAAAGGTGAAAAATAATTTGGAAAAAGACAAAAACTATCTGGAAAAAGAAACTTTTGTTTGAAAGAACAAAAAACTTCATCTCATGTCTGGTACAGGTGAAAAGCAGAAATGATCATAATATTTTGGCTGCTCAAACTGGTGCTGTTTGAAGTCCACGTATGTCTCCATGAGATAAAAAGGATTTACTTCTTATTCAAAATGTAGCCTCTGTCTCTGAGCATTTCCCATGTTGCACATACTTCTTCTCTATGCCTATATGTTATTCAGGTCTAGTACTTGGCTGACTTTGGGATCCCTGCCATGTCCTGACCCCAAGGATGCTGCTGGGCCCTTCTGTGCCCTGACATCATATTAAAAATATTATATTCTAGAAGGTATAATCAGCCAAAAAAGAACACTGGTTCAGTAGCCATAGCAAAATAACTACTAGATTGTATTAGAAAATAAGAACAGTGAGTGAGTCATTTAGAATGTGCTTGAACATCTTGAATGGCTGCCTAAGAACAGGCAAATAAGTCCTGTCTTCAATGAGGAAAGAATGCTATTCAATGAGGAAAGCTCTCTATTTACAGATGCCTACATTTGTTGTAAATCTGCATCTGTACATGAGATGAGTATTCAGGCTCCCTTTTTAGTAATGAAATCGTATAACTTAATATAGTTTCCTCAATCTAGGCATCTAATAGTACATGTGTTGACTGAATATGAATCGATTTTTATCTCCCAGCTCCCACTCCTAAACCTTGGTCTCTTCTCCCAGGAAATCAGTGACAGAACAAGAGCAAATGGCCTCAAGCTGGAGCAGAGGAGGCTCAGGGTGGACACGAAGAAGAATTTCTTTAGTGAAGGTATGGTTAAGCATTGGAATGGTCTGCCTAAGGAGGTGGTAGAGTCACCATCCCTGGAGGGGTTGAAGAACCAGCAGCACATGGCACATAGTGCTACAGCTTAGTGGTTTTCTTGAACAACATTGACACTGACAGCAAAATAACCCAGGGGTTTTTAGGTGATAAAAGATTCTGATATGCATGTAAGCAATCAAATTTAGCTCCCTCTAACTGGAACAGAAACTCAGCTATGATGCCCCCTGTAATCTCTGATACACAGTCATTTGGATCACATGCTACTCTCTGACATGAAAGGTGCTCTTCAGTCTAACAGGACATAAGGATCACTGCCTAAAAAAAAATCAACGTATTAAAGACATCCAAGCAAGTTTTATAATTTTCCATGGGTATGAGAACATCTGCATTTATATAAGTTTTAGTCACTACACACTCTGTCATTTACTCCATAAACCTTCATCTAAGTAAGAAGATTCATGAGAAACCTTTTCCTTGGAGGCAGGAGATCTCATAATTTTTCTTATATCTTTGTAAATATCTGCTGTTTTTTATTTGGAAAGTGGCAATATTGAATTATTTGAAACACTAGTAAAATTCAGTGGAGCAGTTGCTATGTTACAGTTATCATTTGATGCTGCTGATTATGTTATCATAACCAGTTGTACACAATATATTCATTGCCACACTGTAAGTGGTGGGATATGACTGCATTTTGTCCCAGGAACATGAAAAGAAAAAGAAAATAAAGAAGAAAAACATACAACTATTGTTTACTGTGTAATCTTGGTACACTCCAGTAAGAATATTGTTTTGCAGTTGTTTTTTTCATGATTCCTAGTGTTTCTCTCAGCTGCCTTTAAAAAGAAAGACAATTGATATAATTACAATGTGCATTGAGAAGTCCTTACTGAGAATACATGTGAGAAATAATTCACCCTACTATTATCCCCTGCATTGTTTTTTTCATGAATCTTGTACACTTAAATATAGATTGGTAGCTAAAATTCTCTTCAAATCTAAAAAATTAAATTATCACATGAATTTTTCCTCTCCTCGCTTATCCTTGCCTCTCCTCTCCCTACCACGAGCCAGGGGAAATAAAAATAAAATAATGTAAGATTTAGTGGGGATGGCATCTACCAGATTTGATAACAGATAATTAAAACCAATGGGAAGCAATGAAACATCTGAAGGTATTAAAATCAAAAGGTTTTCAAATGTTTGCATGATAACTAAGCTTCCCCAAGTATGCTTAATATATACTTATTCAGTATTAGACCTAATTTTAATAACAAAAAAGAATTAACATTGCAAAGAATGCAATGTTAATAAAGGTAATATTTTACAGAAGCCTCTTTACACATATTATCCCCTCAGATATTACACATTAAAAAATAATGTGTGATTTCTTCTAAATGCATCTACAGAGTCCAAGCAAATTATATTCTGTCTGGCCAATTAGAAAATGTCAATTTTCAGAACAAAATAGGAAATGCAATTACGATGATATCACTTTACTGACTGAACACATTATTTAGAATGTATATTGTGTATGTATTTTGTGTCATTGTCACATCTGCCCTAGACATATAAAATGTCATATACTATGTCAAATGCAGCATTAATTCTCCAGTAATACAATCAAAAAGTTTCAAAACATGGGCCGAAAACCATGAATTATATAAGAAGAGGCTGCTGCATTTAAAGGAGTTTCTATTTATTGAGAGGAAAGAGAGAGCTTGGAAGAACTCCCTGAAAGTATAGAAGGAAACATTAACTTAGCTTTTGATCTCATACTTTATGTAGATACTTGGATCCATATGCAGTTATCTTTATTAGCAAGTTATATCCATAATGTCAGTAAAGTTCAGAGACCTTGTACTTATTTTTTTTTTTCATATGAAATGAAGTGGCTAAATTTGGATGGACTGAAATACATCAACTCCAAAGCAGGCAGTAAGTGAAAACCCTCAATCAGGAAATTACAATTTTGAAATGAACTGAATTTGATACAAGAGCTTCTGAAATCTTCTATAACACTTCCTTAGGGAACAAACACATCTTAGAAATATTTCCAAGTGAATGATTGGACTAGATGATCCTTGTGGGTCTCTTCTAACTCAGTTTATTCTGTGATTCTGTGAATTCCTTTGGTCTCCAACACTACATTATTTTTTCTGAAATTTTCCATAATGGCAAGACTCTGCTAACAAGGAAAAACAAACAAACCAAAAACAGTCTACCTACTTTCAATCTTTCATGTCAACGCAGGTAAGAAGCTCTAAACAGGTTGTTAGGTTAGTATTATATCAATAGGCTTTACATGTCTGCTACGGATGACATGCCTTTCATATGAATGACAATGAGAGTGTTCCTGAGGATTATCTCCTTGTTAGGAAAGAGAGTGATGGCAAGATATCTTTGTGCATATACCCCCAAGTTCATGACTGCAACATCAAATGTAATCATATAACAAACTGCAGGAAAAATCCCAGCCTCTGAGTACTTTCTGTAGGGTGACCCAGCAGATTAGAAACTCGTGTACTATACTGTTACTACAGTTATAGATTTTAATCTCTTCTAACTCAGTTTATATGAGTAATGAGTAATCTTAATGAGTAATCACAAAACAATATGAGAAACAAAAAAATAATTAAAGTATAATGGGGTATTAGAAGAATGTAAAATGAAAGGAATGGTTAGACCTGTGGTGAGCTTAACTTTGGGTTTTACCTTTCTTATTTGTTGATCGTATTTTTTTCATTTCTTCCACATAATTCTAGTACAATTTTATTAAACCAGAAACTAATAGTAACAGAATCAGCAAATAGTAAATTTTTGTCAGAATTGATATTTAGTTGAAAAATATCACCAGTAGCAATAAACTGTAACAGTAATATCAATGTTGCTTAAAGAATCAGAATCATGGAGACTGGTAGGAACATCTGAGGGCTCTCAACAGGTCCAGCCTGTTCCTAAAAAAACAGGTCAAAAGTAATTCAAGTCTGGCTTTTTCCAAGACAGAAATAACACAGTCTCTCTTGGAAACTCATTTCAGTGTTTCATTACAATGTTTTCTGGGAGAATCAGAAGAAAGAATAACATGCTAAAATTAATTTGGATAGTTCTGACAGTATTTTTTTGCAAAAAATGAGAGAGATGGGAAGTTAGAATTTCACTAAGATAAATGGAAGGTGTTTATCAACTATTTTTATTCGTTATTACAAACTGAAGACCTCAAGGAACTATTTCAATCAGGAGAAGTTACATTAAAAATTGAACACTTAATGGTAATTTTGCCATAAGTACTACAACATGGAAATATCATTTGATTTGATGAAAAATTACACTGGGATACTTGATTTTTTTTTTCTTAATAATAGTTTGGTCTATTCATGTTAAAATAGTAGTTAATGATTTTTAGTTAAGTATCTTGTTGCACTGTGAAATATAAACATTTGTTTCTGTAAAAAAAAAAGCAAAACTGAGCATTTTTACAGTCAGAAAAAAAATACAAAATAAGCAAGTTCAAGCTACAAACTTAAAGAACCTTTAATGCACTATTTTGTCATTACATTCATTGCATTTCCTGCATTTTTACAACACATTTGATTAATACATTATTTGAATTGTTTTTACAGTCATCTTCAATGAGGTTGAACAACGTCAAAGAAAGTAACAGTAATGACAAAGTATCTCAGTGATTCAAAGCAGGATATTACCTTGTAATCTCAGTTCATTCATCGTGCTGATAGTGATGTGCAAAGTACAGTATTATCTCTGTCATTTTCCTATGCCTATCACTTTCCTATTCTATAAGACCAAGAAAAGTAAACATCTATACTGTCATTATTGTTCCAATTTAAGACAAAAGTAAAGACAAAAATCTGTCCCAGAAGAGAACAAATTATGCTGGCACATAGCAGCACGAAATACTCTTCAGAAGTTTGCAAAGGATTTTAGCAAATGTCTGTTCTTCCTTCTTTTTTTCCTCTTTCTAAATTTTTTGCCTTTATTTTCTGTTTAGAAGGATTACATAACCTATCTTTCACATCTGTCGAACAATTCCTTATGAAGCCTTCATAAATTATGCAGTATTTTAAACTTTTAAGAATCACTGTAATATTTCAAGCATGGGAAGCCTGCAATGTTTTATCCTAGACACAGCTATACTAGGAAACTCATCACAAAACCAACAATGTTCCTTCAAGTTCAAAGCTGAAAAATCTCCTAAGTCAGATATCCATAGGGGAATTAACAGAATAACCAGAAAAAATGCATTAGGTTCTCAAAAAATGAAGTAATATGAAAAAAAAAAAATCCTCACAAGCATTCTGAGTCAGTAAATTCCATTACTTGTATGCATGTAAATTCATAATCATTGAATGTTTTGTGATCTGTGCCATTGATTTACCTGACTTTCCTGTAGAAGAAATAAACTACAATATAGTACAGCATAATATACCAGGAAATACAAAGAGAGGTTAGGTGCAGATGCTTAACACTTAGTATGCTATTCCTGTTCACTACAATATGACTTTTTAATCACAAAATATCACTTTTTAATCACCAAAATCACATTCAGCATGATGGTCAATCATCTATTGTTGCTTAAATGAAATCCTGACATCTTTCAACTAAACCAGCAAATACTGTTGCCACTGACACAGAAAGCAGCAATAAATTTAGGATAAAGTTTATGAGATTACTGGTAACAATAAAACTATTGCATTAAAATAAATGAAGAAACTGAAACCTGAAAGGGTGAGCCGTATGTTGATAACGTATATTTTTCATTAATTCCTAACACTGCAATTTAAAACATTTACAGTGATAATGGTGGAACTCTGAGCTTAAGGTCTTAACAGCAAAAGAAATTAAAATGTATTTGAAGATTCACTTTGTAGAACAAATAAAATCAGTTTAGAGTCTATGTAACTCATCCTATTGAAGTCACATAGAAAAGAAAATATTTCCAAGGTGATCTAATTTTAAGTATTTTAAGTATAACTCATTTTGAATTGTGACAATTGTGTTTGGTGTGTAAATAAAAATTCCAAATAAGAGTTAAACCTCCATCCAAAACAGTAGTTGTCAAGCTGTTAGTATAACAAGTTTTGAGTCAACTGCTGCTCTCAGCTGTTTAGAACATCTGGTCTATGTTTCTCACACCTGCATGCCAATTTAAAAAATATTTGAGGGTCAAATAATGTTCTTATAATACAATCGTGTTTAAATTACTTACAAATAGGATTTAAGAGCACTGCGTTTTGGTGTGTCACAGCAATGATTTTGTCATTCACTTCACACATGCTCACACACTGTTAAATAACCTTAAAGACTTGAAAATTAGTACAGAGTTCCTCTGGCCCTTAGAGTCTAGATTTCATCCTTTGGCAGGGCCTACAGGTTCTTCTCCTTCTTGAAGTTCCATACATTCTATGTTTAGGAGAGGATTAAATGGTTTTATCCCAGACTTCTTGGGAGGGAATGTTCTACTAAATTTTTCTCAAAAACCAAACTCTTCAATTCAAATTTTTTACAGAAATTTGCCATAAGAACTTCTGAGTTTGTTTTTATTCTGTTCATAGAGAAAGAAGCTGCAATGCATAATAAAGGCAAATTAATCTGGAAATGTTTCCTTTTGAGAGTTAAACCAGCACGTACCACAAACCTACTTTAGGACATTGGGTATTTTTTTTTCTTGCTGTTTATTCTTCTTCTATTGATATCCATTCTTCCAGTGCTGGACAATAACAAATGGCATCTTATCTAATTATTATACTAATTTCCCAGTAACACAGATTGTAAATCTGAGTGCTGCATGCAAAATAAAACATTTAGCATACCCATCAAATAGTGTATATTTTGAGCTACAGTCAAGTTATCCAAACATTGTCACTGCTTCATCAAGCTTCTTTAAGGTATGAGAGACAGCTACAAAGGCTGTCATACGTGATGAAAGACCTACAGAGACATGTGTTCATCTAGAAGAGCAATACGTGGTTAAATAGCACAACTTAGGGAATATTTAAGCACACCAGGTGCTTATTGTTAGGCAGATGAGTTCCACCCCTAGTATGGAGGAAGCTGAGTTTCCTTCAGCAATTAAACTCATCATTTACTTTATTCAGTCTTCAAACTGCTGACACAATCTCTTCAAAGTCTCCAAGAAATAAAAATGTAAAGCAGTAGTTGCAATATGACTAAAGAGGATACAATGCTGAGGATGAACAGCTTACATTGTGCAATTCATGTAATACTCATAAAGATGAATTATAGGTCTTTTCTATTTAAAAATTTATTGGCCAAATGCTGAAATCATTCAACACAGAGCTATTATCTACAACACCACAGGGGTGATAGAAATTTCATGGAGGTGAGAGTCTAACACATATAAATAAATCTGATATGAAAAACATGACAAATTAGATTATGCTGTTTTTCTTTCAAATATCTGACAGAAGAGTAAGTTGGAATGAGATCTGCCTCCTAGTCCTTGCCAAAATCTTATTAAAAGTAGATAAAATGTATTATATATAGCAGGTGCCCGCCACCCACTTTTTATCTGTAAGACTTAAACTCAAGGCTATGAAAATAAAATGAGACAGCTTCAAATTTTAGGGTGGACATTAGAATGACAAGTTTTGTAACAGAATTGCACCAGCCATTGCTATCTAAAGCTTTTAGCAGCAGGAATATTTTTATTTGAGATGCTATTGCTTCTTCAATAATCAAAGTGCTTTTGAGCACACAATGTTAAATGCTAATAATTATGGCATTTATTTTTTTCTGAAGGGTAGGTTTTGAGAGTTAGGTTGTGAAAGTGAAAATATACTAATACAGAAAGTGAGATAAATACTTTGTTAAAAATGCAGCAGTGACACTAAAGTGCTCCTGGAGATTTACATGTGACCAGAAGGGGTGTTCGCAAAAAGACAGAAATCAGTTTAGATATGGTGTTAAATGGTACATTAGAAGGTTACCAATAAAAGAAAATTATATTCTGATATGAATGCAAGCATCCAGAAATCAACATCAGCTTTGTAGGAAGGTAAAAATAAATAAGTTTCATTTCAAGGAAATTACCAGAACTATGTCTACAGTTAAGAGCACGTGGTATGTACACAGGAACATAGTGAAGGCTGGTTGCCCATAGCTGTGCTTCTGAATGACTGGGACCTGCAGGTGATGATGAGAATTTGCAGGCTCTTATTGAAGAAAAACCAAGGCATTTATTTATTCTTAAGGAGATTTCTGGTGTTCATTAATGTGTACACTCACATCATGCTCAGAAACTTAAAAACCTAATAAAACTTGTATATACGAGATTTTTACCACACTCTCTGTAGATTCCACGTGACTTGAGAGCGTGGAGATTTATGTGCCAATGTTTCTAATTTCTCATAAAAGCAAGAGTTAAAAAAGAAACAACAAATCCAAAACAACAACAACAACAACAACAAAAGTGAATTTGTATCCCTAGACTGTATTTTAGCTGTAAGTTTTATAGTGCAAAAACTTGAGCAAGTTCTTTAGCAAAAATAAGTGACTGATGTAATTAAATATTTGCTTCTAACTGGAAAATTAACACCTATTCTGTAATTAAGCCATGATAATTAAAAGTGCACTTCAGCATGATTACAAGAGGAAATGAGAAATGTCATAGGACATTTATGTCCTAAACAGAAGTTTAATAAGTGAAGCTGTTCCTTGGTTTTGATAGTTTAGGGGGTTTTTTTGGTTCTTGTGTGTGGTACTGACAATTGATCTGACAATAGGCTTCAGGCTCTGCCATTGTCTGTGTAAAAGGCAGGTGAGCAACTTTCTCATTCTGGCCTGGGAAAATCTGGAGGAATTCAAAGAAACCTTGGGAAATGAGAAACCTTTCGCAGGTGGTGTTTTCCCAACATGTTTATTGGCAAAAGATGTTTATAAAAGGGTGTAGACTCTAAAGACCAATCATGTTCTTTGTACTGAACTACTCTATAAAAGTAGAATTTAGAAGAATAAAGTTTGCTCTCATTTTCACCATCATATCGAAAGTCATGCTGTTATTTCTGTGCTGTCCAAAAATCATAACAACACTTGTGTCACTTGTTTATACGTTACATTTCTGTGTTATTTTATGTTTATCACAGAACAAAAGAAACTTCACCAGAAGTTTCCAATTTCCAATTCCAGGAGAAAAAAAGAAATATAACCTTTCCTCTGACCATACCAACATCTTTGGGAGGCGAATTACTGGGTTCTATGAAGGTTTCTCTGTTGCCATGTTGCAGTTCAAATTTTGGTTACCCAAGCCTCTGGACTCAAACTTCTTTGTTATGAATGCAAACTGTTTCCAACACAGAATAGGGGGAAAAGAACAATGCCAAGGTCATGGTACAGGTAAAAGTCTCTTAAGGTCTTACAACATTTTAGTATCTAAGTAGAGTGGTTTATTGTATAAAAAGCAAATATCTGAAGGAACGAGAGTTCTAAGAGGGGCCTTACAATACAACCAAATATAAACATAAGCAAGCAAAGTCTAAGTAAAACAGTAGCTGAAGCATAGAAATCTTAACAAACAAAACTCTAACGAAACAACAAGCAAAGCATAGCATTCCCAACAAGCAAAACCCTAGTAAGACTATAAACAAAGCATAATTCTGACATTACAGCTTCCAGGTAGATCAGCCTCCTTTCTCCTGACCCCAAGCAGGATTTTCCAACCGTGGGGTCACAATAACAGAAAGGGATCACAAGATCACAGATCCCAGACAGGGGTCCCGGCCGCGGGGATCACAGCGACAGAAAGGGGCCCCGAGATTCCGAACCCACGCAGAGCCCTCGTTCAGGGAATCGCGATGGTGATGGGGAATCCCGAACCGCACAGAGTTCTCGTCTGGGGGATCCCAAACCCACACAGTTCCCAGTTGCAGAGACAGGAAGGAGGTCCCGGGGTCCCGAACCCTCACAGCCTCCCCAGCCGACCTGAACAGAGTTCCAGGGCAAACGCCAGAAGGGAGAAAAGGAAGGGATGGGATCGCAGGGGCAAGGAGGGGTCCCAGGGTCCCGAACGCTTGCAGGGGGAAGCGACGGGACCCCAGGGCCCAGATACCAGGCAATAATAGATGGTACCTTTAAAATCCCATTCAGCTCCCTGGCAGGGCTCCTTCCTCAGGCTGCAGAAGGTGGAGGTTGGATCGATAGATCGGGATGATCAACCGACCGACAGATACCTTCACTTCCAACCCAGAGGCTTTTTTATCCCAAATTGCAAAATGCATATTCATATATTTTATCTACACACTAACCAATCTAGGTACAATTCTAAAGTTCGTAAAACTACGAAAAACAGCATCAAAACCTACGCACATAACATATCTATTAAGGTAAAACTCTATCTTACTAGCATAAAGTTCTATCTTGTTATGTAGAAAATTTTATCTTAGCATATATGAAAAACTCTGTCTTCCCTACACAGAGTTCATACAAAATTACAAACAGCACTTTGCCCTATTTTTGTTTTGTCTATACTCTATCACTAGGCCTGAAGCTGTGTCCTTCTACACTAACAACCGGGACTTAGGGCACGTAAAACTTAAAGCTGAGGGTTAGATTTCTACTTTATTGATCTAAAGCTTTATAGATTCTAATTTTTCTAAAGGCTTTAATTCCATCTCTGTATTTCTCACTCTCTGCAGAGGATCCATGGAAACATGGACTCCAACAGAACAACAACAAAGTATTAGGTCTTCCAGTTAAAAAAGTGTCAGGAAAAAGAGAAAATAAAATGTTGATCTTCTGCTTTTGTTTTATAGCCAAATTATTATATAAATTGGGGAAGAGAGCTGATTGACTTAGGGATATATAAACGTGGTAAACTACTGACAAAAAAGCAAATTACTGAGAACACTGTAGAAATCCAGACCCAAACACACTTCTTGTTACAAAACACAATAGTAGATTTTGTTAGAATTGACCATACTTAATTTTCTAACTTGTAAGATTTATCATCTTTTCCATTTTCAACCTGGAAACAGAATATGTTGTAAAATAGCAAAAAAGAATGTAGGCATAATCTCAGTGGGACAAGAATGGGAACACAGAATAAAAATATAAAAGAGCTAAGAGTGTTCCACCACTTTCTTATATGATAGCAGATTGCCATGTCCCACTCCAATCACTCCTAATTTAAAGCTAGTCATAGTTTAGTCATATTGACAAAGTTTTTTTCCCATTTGATTAGTTCAATCCTACCTCTTCTTAACTCTGTTCTCTTGATCATCATTAAGGGTGCCTTGGTCATAAAAACAAAACCATTGTTATCACTACAAAGCATGCAGCTAGTTGGTGACCTGCAGAAACTTCTCACTCTTCCTGTCTGCTCCTCAAGCCTTTCCCCTTCACCTGCAGCATTGAGAAGAAAGACACCTGGGTCACCATGTCCTTGATTCTCAGCTCCAGTGCCTCATGTTCACATTTGTTGTTCAGCAGGCCTCCCCTGACTTTAAAGTTGATGCTTATGTGGAGGAGAATCAAGGACAGAGCCTTATCAGTCTGTTCACAGCATTCCAGATCTGAGCAGTAAACGTTATAAGAACATAGGTTAGGTCTGTAGATGGCAGCCTGCATTCCCTGGAGTCTCCCACTGCTGTCACTCATTCACTTTCCTCTCGGTGATGCTATACAGATCCTGCCTGCTTGAGTGCATCCTTGAACACAGCTTCCAGCCCCTCATGTGCTCCCAGGACACTGAAACTCTTCTATAGTTTCACACATACTGTTGTATAGATTCTCCTACAAGAATTAATTTAGGTGGACTTTTTCCATGTGACAGTAGTGAAAAGCTTCCAGGCTTTTCCGTTGTGGGAATCTCCATTTCCCAGCTCCGAGAACAGAGACTCTGCCTGTGTCTTCTTCAGTTCTGCTGAGCATTTAGGCTATTGTAGCTGCAGTATTGTAAAGAAGATCCAGACAACTTCCTTCACAATATCCTCAGTGTTGTGCACTGAGTCCACTGAGCTCCTCCAGCAGCTACTTGGAAATGCAGATTTTCTTCCAGCATACACTTGCAGTCAAGTACACCACTTCTCCAATCTCAGCAAGAGGCCTTAGGCACTGCTCTGTGAAAATCGCTGCTTTTGTTGACTGGCAGTAACACTACCTCTCTGCAGCACCTGCTGAAAGGGCACTGCCCCTCCTTTGTTTGGGAGGAACAAAAGCTCAAAAAACTATTTCATCACGAGTAAGTGACAGAACTTCTTAGACACTTCTGTAGTTTGCAGAAGCTGGGAACCTCCTGTAGCTTTCCTCACCTATTTGCAGCACTGGGCACAGTGATGTTCTTTGACAATCCTAATTCCCAGAATATTAAGGTGCCTAAACAGTGCCTATAAACTGCCATACACACTTCTGCACCTGTTGCTTCCCTGTCAATGTATTTAAAATTTCAGAACTATATATGATTCTCAATTATGTGAGCATGAATCATAAAAATTATATCAAATCAACAGCCTATACATATACTTTCAGATCTGTACAGATTTTGCATATATGTATTAATCTTGCTTAATAAATATACAAATCAAAATTTTATGCAATCTATTCAAAATTACTTCTGAGGGAAAAAAAAAAAAACAAAACCAAAAAAGCCCCCAGAAACACACACACACAAAAAAAAAAAGCCAACAACACCAACAACAAAAACAAACAACCAAACAAACAAACAAAAACACCACAAAACAAAACCCCAGATTTTTTTACTTATTTACAGGGGCCTATGAATATTTTCCTAAAGACACCTGTTATATTACATTTTATATAAAGGGAAAACTAATTTCAAATACAGATTCCTGTACTCAAGATATCAAAAGCCCACCTGAATATTAGTGAATTTACCATCAGTTCACGTAAATTGTTTTCAATGAATTAGAAGGATGACTGTATGAAAATTGAATTCCGCTGTGAATGCAGCTGAAAGTCTATAGTCCTGATTATGGTTTGGGTTTTCTTCAATAATGTAGGGTTTAAGTTGGGACTTGGCCATCAGCAAAGGAATCTTATATTTTCTGATGTATCCAAGACATGCACATCAGTCTAACAATAGGATTTCTCTGTTGGAGAACATATATGGTAATAGAGTGGAAGCTGAGGGCCAGAAGAGATATAATTGCCCATCTGTTCAGATATTAAACAAACAATTAAAAAACTTTTTGTCTCCTGAAAAGCTCACTAAATATCACTGAATTGACCAGTTTGTAATCAATATTTATTGGTTTTAATATGAGTCTAACCAGTCTAAAACCGAATTTTTATTTCAAATCTATCTTATGAAGAACCTAATTTAAGTGTCTGAATCAGATTCTATCTCTGGGTTATCTAAGAATTCAAGTGTTAAAAAACTATGACTTTCTGGCATCAGGAAAAAAAAAATCTGTAATGTGATGATATTTTTCTTGTAGAAAAGAACAAAAATTCTTAATAGTATAGTTTCCGTAGGCCACATCCCACAGAACTTGTTAGTCAGTGATAAGAATGCTAGATCTCAAAACACAGGCCTTTAAAGAAAATCTTACTTCTTCTTAAGTCATCCTACTTTGTACTGATACAGGAATGGAAAGGCAGGCCACCATTCAGCTGTTGCCTAAAACTGGTGAAAAGTACAATTACTTGTCAGTGTTATCTTTCACTGTTGTATGACAATTCTAGTAAAAGCTTTCTTCCTGGTCTTCTCAATAAAATTCCTTTCATTATATATAATCTGTTAGAAATATCCTCTGCTAGTTTTTACAAAACTCCATAAAGTTCACTGTCAGTTAGACTGCCAGAGAAAATTGTCTATGTTGCTTCATAGAATGTAGTTGACAAATACTCTTGGAGAAAAAAAAACATTTGCTCTACACCTTGGGCTTTTCTTTAGCAATCAGACATTTTAAAACTTCTTTAAAGAATATGCTGGACAAGCATTTAAGTTATGAAAACAGCAAAGTTGAAAAATATGGAATACAGCATACTTGTTATGAACATTCAGGAAAATAAGTACAGCTTCTGGTAATCAGTATACTGTGACTATTACTATTTTCCTGGAATAAACTCTGGCAAAAAAAAAATAGTGTATTAGAAAAGCCTTTTAAAGTTTTTAATTTCCTTCACTAGAGTTTGAATCATAAGAGATACTGCAAAGTGAAATTTTTTTCTCACTTATTAACATTTATTTTTCTTTTCCAGAATTTATTAACTCATTTTTTCTGCCAGTAGAGAGTCCTTAAATTAATTTGGGATTAAATAAGGTGTTGCTTAAGATGAGACAGAATAAAAAATGTTGTTGTTTTGGGTTTTTTTACTATTAATAGGATTAAAATTAATCTTCTGATTTTCCATTGGGAGAAGTATAAATTACTACTTCAGATACATAGAGAATCTATTTCTGTCCCTTCTTGATGGATCTTCTTGAGCTAATAGGATATATTCTAAAATCCTTTTCTGACAACTAATATTTTCCTTTTTGCTTTTATTATTGTCAAAACAAATTTTCCTTTACAAATAAACTCGTCACCTTTGCTGACAAACTAGCAAGTCCTCTGACATATAACTGTAGCAAAATTAGATTGGAACATCATACCAGTTTTGCAGGAAAAGAAGTTTATTAAAAAAAGAATCAGTCAGAAATGACAAATCGTTTGCAGATATCTTTTGCAGGAAGATATAAAAAGTGATTTTGACACAAGATCCATTATTTCCTAAAAATAAAAAAGTAGGAAAAGATTATTTTCAAATTAAGAATAGGTTATTTTTTAAAATTTAATTGATAGTTAATACACATAATCTGAAGTATTGTAACACTGACTGTCTCGGGGTATGAGCCCCTAAAATTAGGAAATATATAAACATTGAAATATTTTTTATCTTTAGTGTATATTTTGATGAAAAAGACTCCAAATGTCTGAAGGTTTAAATTTTTTCCTGAAAAAGAAAGTTGAAAAGATGAACCTGTGAAAGACAAAAATACTGGTACAGCATATTCAGGTAAGGTAATTTTATTGAGGAGGAAAACAGCTGTATGTTTTAGCAACAGGGCTTCAGAGAAACCTTGGCCATTTTGTCCAGGAAATGACAGAAATCAAGTTTTGAAGTAATGAATATGAAAGTGTGCAGCACTGCTGGCATTGTTGCTTCAACCAGTTGTCCAAAGAAGAGTGGAGACACTGATCTTTAGAGACAAATTTTGTATCAAATGACAAAGAAATTACAAACTGAACCAACAATTTTAAACTTTGAGCAAATAACATTTATTTCATGTCAGAGTTGGGAAATAATTTGTGTGCATATAAAACCAAAGTTCATTGAATCATGAAGAAAGCTGGAAATAGTTACATGCAAATATTCTTCATTACTGTACATCAAGGCAGTATAATTGCTACTTTCATCCTGGCAAAACTGTTCATTTGCTATTGAACTTTATTAAGTTCATTCAATAGTTTTAATGGGCAAAATTCTACTTCAAATCTATGATACATAGTACTAAAACTGAATTTTTAAAGATTGGAAGTGGTAATAATAATAAAGCAATAAACATTAGGTTTTCTTCTAACTCTAAAAAACATTAGCTTGAAAAAAGGCAAATATATAACAATCAAATGAAAAATAAGTAGTCCTCTGGAGCAAGTGAAATCTAATTAAACCTATTTTACAGTGATTTATTTTCTGTTGGGTGATTTCAGAGTATTAGTTGAAATTCTTACAAGGCATGTGGAATTTAAAAATCTCTCCTGTTAATGTGTGCTACCTTTGATTCAATATTCTCTGACTTACATAGAGAGTCTTTTCTTCTCCAAGACATTTATGGGTGAAACTCCTAGGAGCTTAAATTTTCTTAATGAAATGGAAATGTAAGCACTTTTCTGTTTCCAAATGATATCTGAAATGCTTTTTCATACTCCATCATGTGTTACTGCATTAAATTAGATGATGTCACAGTATGGATTCAAAAATTAATAGGCAACATATTCAAGAAAAAAATATGCAGTGATTGCAGGGGCATCTCAGACAAATCCAGTACAATTCCATTCTCCTTTGCTCTTTGTTTCATGATTTCAATTAAAAAGTAAAGGTGTCAATAAGTCAGCCAAAAGTCAGCCTCCTCTTTTTGAAAATGTCCAGAGCAGAGCTAATGGAATGTTGTGAAATTATACCTAAGACAGTAATTCAGTTCATATATGGAAAAAGTATCTTTCAATCATAACTTGTTGCAAGTATGCCATATCTGTCAGTTTGTATAAAAAATAAAAATAGTCAAGATCAAAAGATTTCTGGAACTACCAGTATTTTGATGAACATATTTGTCTGGGAAAAGCTGCAGATGGTTGAAGCTCTTCCAGTATTAATTACCCACACAAAGGAAAACTAGTCAGAAACAGGAATTAATGCTCTATGTATCAAGTAGTAAATGAGATAGTTCTGGTTCAGTGTCTGTAAAACTAGATTTAACTGATCAAGTTGTTTTTTCAGGTCCAGTATAAAATAAGATTTATCCAACAATAAATGAGATTTTTCAGGATTTAAAAGAAGTAGAACCTGTATTTTACACACATTTTGAAAAATTAACAAATTTCTCTCTCAAATAATATTCTGAGAGGAAGAAATGGAAAATGAAGAGCAGAAAAAAAATCTTATGGCTACCTTGTAGAAAAAACTCAATGTCCTAGTACTCTTCACTTTAAAAGTGATATTGGTATGGGGAAGGATATATGCTGGACTTCTATAAAAATTTGAGTACAGGGTTGTACCTTGAAGAAAGTACAAAGGCATAGAGAAGAGCTAGGGGCCATCAAAAGGCCCCTAGGTTCAAAACAGGAAAGAACAAAATGTATCTTCATGAAAAGAGTAGCAAATTCATGGAAGTCCTTGCCAAAGGGCATTGTTGATGCAAAAAGTCGACCTGGATGTTCCCTTGGATTTTTCTTTCTGAAAGCACCTAAGTTACCATGCATAAAGTGTTAGGTATGAAGTTCATTGCTTGAAACTTCCCTGCCAATAAGGTGACAATGGAATGGAAGTTCCTGAAGCAAAAATATTATGCTTCTGCCATAGTTGCAGAATATGGAGTGACAGTCTGAGCAGAGTGCCAGCTAGTGTGACAGGAACTGTCATTTGGCCTCATTGCATGGGGAAGCAGTCCCAAAGGGAAAATGCACCTTTCATGTACCTCCCTCTTCAGAGTAAGGCACCACTGCAATGTGAGGGGATGACTGACACCAGGAGAGGCCAGCCTTGAGAGGTGCAGGTCCTGCATCTCTCAAGAGCTCTGACCTCCATGGTCGGACAGTAGCTGTGTCTTACTGCAAGGAGGACCCAGGGGGAATCCCAATGCAAAGCCCCACATGGCACCTGCCAGGTCAGAGGGTGCACTTGCAGGGATTTGTAAGGGGTTGTTGCTTGGGCAAGGCTGTCAAAGAGTATCTGCATTGCATGTATCGAGTGAGTGAGGGTGGCTGGGAATCATCTTCTCTGCTGAAAACTTTTACTCATATAAACCTTTAGAAAAGTTAAGGTGTGAGCTGTCATGGCTCATATCATTCATTATGCTCTCCACAGTAAAGGTTCAGAGGGGGAAATAACAGTGACTGGAAGAGTAAACTTTTGAAGACTACTAAAATGAAAAAAGACATACCAGGGTTAGGAACTTCTCAGAATCCAAAACTGCTGGAAATATGAAAATAATCATAAATGCATCCTCTGTTAATAGTCTTCCATAAGCACCTACTCACAACCATTGTGAGGTTCAGGACATTGAGTTATATAGATTCCTGGTCTGGAGCCAAATATGCCCTTTCCTATATTTCTCAAATTGAAAAAAATCTTGCTGATTTTATGCTAGAATAATATTTCTACCAGAAATATTTCTACCAGAGAAAATTAAAATTTGGAAACTATGATCATGCAGACAGTGCAGTAGAATGTCCTGAACACAATAGTCATTCTATATAAACCAGTGAATTTTGTGGAATATTACTGGATTACTGTGAATTACTATATTCTATTTATGTACAGTGGGTTTTGTACAACCTTACTTTGAACACCAGTGTTGACTGATATGTGAAGGCAAATGCCTAGACTTTGGCCTGAAGTATAACTAACTGAAACTCTCATGAGAAATTTCTTGACTTACCATAAAAAAACCTGCTACATGGTACATAGCACAGCAAGAAGCTAAAAAAAGTTAGATGTCTCCATGAGGGATGAGTCGATTTCAGAGACAGCTAAAGGACATTTGTCCGAAATGGCCAAATGTTACAGACAGAAGAAGGAAGGCATTGTTCATCTTTTAATGACCATCAGTGACTCAGTAGCCACAAAAGTGATACCATTAAAGGAACACCTATGATCCAGGTAAAGGTCTTAGGCTATATCAGTTCCGGCTATTTTTACTGTGTGGAGACAGGGGCAAAGAAAAGGAAGGGTCAAGATTTATATAGGGCAGACCAGCATGGTGTGAAAGGAAGTAAAACAGGCTGATTTTGTATAAACAAGACACTGATCTGTCTGGACTGAGTCCTGTGCCTGATCACTGCTCCTTGTCCTATCTTATGAGTGGGTATGCTCTGATCCTTGTACAGGCAGGAGCAGAAGCAGACAGACATACAGAGAGACATAATTTCTACCAATTCAGCTCTATCCAGTGATGTGAGCAGCATTAAAAATGAACTGGTTTGAAAGGGAAAAAAATCTGAACAGAAAAAAAAAATGTCTGCTGAAAACACTGATAGAGAAATTGCCTGCAAGCCAGGGAGCTGTGAGCCTGGAAACAGGAGCTGGGAAGTAGAAACACCCCTGAAAAATGCAGCTGGCACATTTGAAGTACAGTTGGGTACCTAGAAGCCACATACATCCTAAGATACCATTACACATAAATGGAATGAGAACTTATCATGTGAAAAATTCGAAACAGTCTGGAAAAAAAAAAATCACTAAAAGAAAAGAAAACTTCATCCATCCCTGGACTTCTACAGGTGAAAAATAGGCATGAAGAGCATCTATTGCTCTTCAAAGTGCTGATGCCCTAAGCCCTCTTCTTTCTCTATGATATAAAAAGGACTTAACTTTTATTGAAAATGTAGGTCTCTCTCTGAGAACTTTCTGTGCTGCACACACATTTCCTTTTCTTAGACAGCATGAATTTTCCACACAAACTTTCTGCAAGGTCTTGGACTCTCACTGGACACCCTTTCTGACTCCAGACCCTGTCATGTAGACCATCTTTGAAGTGAGACTCTGAGCCATTTTTTTGGTTCTTGCTCTGGACCTTCTCCTGGGGTAGATACAGTTTGTTTTTACACATCTGCAATGATCAAAGGAAAGGCAAGGTTGTAAAGATCTCAATTTTATCTGCATTAAAAAAATCTACATTTCCCTGAACTCAGTATTTTTTGCTAGTTCAAGTGTCATTAGCACTTTTTCAGCTGTATCCTTAATTATTTAAAGGCATTTCTATTGCTTGCACCAACTTGTCAATGGTCAGTGCTTAGGTTTGTAGATAAGAGAAACACCTTAACTGAAGAGGGGAGTGCATGAATACTCCTGTTTCTTATAGTAATCAATACAGTTGTGCTCATGGAAAATTGTATTTTGTATGCAGTATTAGGCCAATAATTAATTATACATTGTATGCAATAATGAGACAATAGATTTCTCCATTGTTGCATTGATTTTCACAGAAAAACAATTCAGCAATTCTGCTAATATATACTGCTCCCACAAAGTCATTACTCCAGTGATCTGCTCTGCTCCTGAGGGCTTTAGCCAGCTAAGCACCAGTGCAGACCTGCTGAGCAGCCAGACACCAGCAGGTCTGCAACAGGCACAGGGAAAATGCTCAGCACTTCCAAACAGCTTCTCCACATATCTCCATTCTCAGGGTGGACAATACACTGTTATAATACATATACATCTATATACATATACAAAATACGTATATAGAGTTCTAAAATTACTGCGTGTTTCACACACTTCAAAACAATACACTGCCCCCTCTAAGAGGAAAAGTGACATTCCAGGAGACCAGGAAAAACAAGCAGGTGCTCATTATTGTAGGAAAAAGCCAACAAACAAACAAACAACAACAACAAACAAAAAAAAACCAACAAAAACAAAACAAAACAAAAAAAAAAACACACAAAAACACTTTCTTGAACTCTTGAAGTCTTTGTCCACATTTTTGATAATGTCATAAGCAGCCTGAACAAGAAATAACTCCAATAATTCCAGAAATAGGGTTAGGGGGGGAAAAAAGACAAACAAAACCCCTAAACATCCAAGCAAAAAAAAACAATGAAAAAAAAAACAAGCTCCTCCCCCAACCACCTTCCCCACCACACCTGCAAATCTTATCAACGGCAAGAAAAAACTACCCAACAATTTTTTATCTCCTTTCATATTCTTATTACATTCTTCTACTTGCCAAGTCAGTTGCAGAAGAGTATTGACAGCTAAAGAAACCCCAAAGAACAACCCCTTATAAAGACCTCACATACATTTTTTTCCTTTTTTCATAATAATATAGTGTCCTGAAATATATTGGTAGGCTTAATATAGATTTATTTTCTTTTCATCATAATAGCAGTGCAATGGTAAAAATTATCTAAGTAATATAAAAGACTCGGTTAATAATACCCTTAAAATATCTTTGGTTTTGGTGTTATATTTAACTTCACAAAGCAGAGTGAGAGGGTTTGGCTTTTATCAAGCACAGGCAGACCGAGGTGTCAGTGCCTGGTGGTCCCTGCTGGAAGGAGTGGTGCCCGTGGTGGGTTTCTCCCCCGTGGCACAAGGGCAGGTGCTTCTCTGCAGAGTGAGTCTGGCTGGCTTTAGGAGGAACTGAACTTTCTGTTCCAGAACAGCAAAAAAATCTCCACTTAAAAAACCAAACTGAGTAGAGGCACAGCCTCTTCAGATCTTCAGATGAGATTTGTGCTCAGCAAAAGGAGTAACTAAAACAGAGAAATGTGTGGGTAAACAGGAATTCATGATGAAGAAGTGCCAGGTAAAAAACAGGAAGTAATGTGTTAAACTTTTGTTTAACAATATCTCAAAAGCATTTAAATGACCCTGGATCATATTTTGATTGCATTCTGAGAACATTTGTACAAAAAAAGATGAAAATATTCTTTATTCTGACTGTAAAACCATATTCTTGTTCAAATCCCATAGCTGTATGAATTGTAAATATGTAATGAACTTATATTATTATTATTGTCATGACAATATATTCTTGCACAGACTAGACACTCATTTTATTTTTATGTGATTTCAATATGACGTTTAAAATATAGAGTTATAAAATACTCATTAGGTTTTCCAAAAGGAATAATGGTTTATTTTTTCCTGAATATGTGCTTAATATTTCTGATGTTTTAATACTGCGGAGGAAAACAAGTAAACAGATTTTTTATTTTATCTTTGGCATATAATGCATATTTCAGTTCAGTGAAAAGAAAGAATAGTAGAATGCAACTGGACAAGCCCAGGATCTGGCAAATATTTGCTTTCCAAAATGACAAAGGTCTCTGAATTATTAAACTAATTATTCTCACTTTAAAAACAATAACAAAACCCGAGTAAGAAAAGCTATGTCAGTATATCAGGTTGCTTACATGGCACCTTGAATTGCAAAAATCACTGTACATAAAACTCTGAGAACCAAAGCCTAAGACTTGGATTCTAGCACAGTTCAAATGCTGGGCCACAACTAGAATCCAAAATTTCATTATGTCTGTGTTAAATAGTGCAAATTTATATAATGGTCAGATTCAGTTGCTAAGCTGGACAAGATTGATTAACAAGTATTTGATTAAACCTTAACTCCTGAAGCAGAAGATCATGACACTATTAGAAGGTATGGTCGTTTTTGGAAGGTTGTGAGTAGCAACCTAAGTAAAATGGAAAGGAAATTAATTTCTCATTAATTAAGCTTCAATGCAGACAAAAATAATATAGAGACAATCTTTTATATAACTAGAATATTGTTATGCCAAAGTAATAGCAAAGCAACAATGCAGATGTATAAAAGTACTCAAACTACAGTCTGGCACTTCCTTTCATAGGTACTTAACAAAACAACTATTGTTAATGCCGTCAGAATCAAATATCTAAACACAGGAAATTCTGATTAAAAATCAAATCTGTTGTGGTGACAAAACTTGTCAGAAACAGCACACTAAGCCTTACCTATCTAATTATTTTTCTTTTCCTTTTCTCTCTTTCAAAATCTATTCTTATGTTTAAAACACATTAAAAGCAAAGTATTTTAATTTTGCCATGAAACTTTTTTATTATAAAAGAGTAGATTGCTGTTTATTTTTGTATCTTGTAATTTTCAAGATATCTCTTGATTATCACTTTGAGTCCTTCCCTTATTACCCATTTGGTTCTTCTGTGTTGGAAATGTAGCTGTATTTTCCCCTGAAACTGCATACATTTTAAATATTTAATCCAACATTTTAAATATTGAGTTCTTATAGTCTCATACATTTTTTTCCTGTGTTGACATTTTTCTATCCAATTAGTAAGAGAAAATGAAGATATTTTATCTCATTTATGTTATAAGAGCTCATGCAGTTTATTCTTATATACAACAGAAAAAGTAATAAGCACTCAATGGAATTATATTTTCAAAATAATTGTTTTGTTATCACAATAAGTACAATATGTTAATTATTTTGGTGTGTGTTTTGCAATTTTTAAAGCAAAGTGTATAAAATGGGAAAATACTTTGTTAATAAAACTTGCAAACATACAGTTATAGATAGCATATTTATTTCCTAAAATGTTAAATGGAATATGTTTTCTTCATTAAGCTGTGCTAGAAAACCAGCTAACAAATTTCCTCCAGAAATACGGACTTTTAATCAAAGTACTACAAGATTTAGTTGACCTGTAATAGTGACCCCAACAGATAAAACTAAGGGCAAGGTTTGTTTTTCATTTGCTTGGAATCAATAGTGCCCTATTCATGAAACTGCAATCATTAAATGTGAAATGGATATAGACAGAACAAGATTAATGTCTATGAAATTTTACCTAATTGTCCTGGAAGATAATGGGTATTTCAACATAAAAGTATAACCATTTCAAATGTAGTAAATCTGAAAATTTCCAAAATTTCTAATAATTCTCTAAGTGATGCTTCTGAGATTATCTCTACCTGCATATACTCTTTTCCTAAGTAGTCCACATTGCACCCACACTGTTTAATGCCTGTAATGAAACTTTTCCCAGGTAAAGACAAAGCTTGTTGACTTTGTTTAGGGGTGATATAAGCAAGCTTTTTTAACGTCCAAGGCATTTCTAGAGCATAATTGCATAATTCACATTTCTTTAGCAGAAATGTTTAAGAGAGACAGTTTGAATCTCCCTCTGGTGTAGTGTATCTCTCTTCATTAATTATGACTCTGATTAGATATCGAACTAGTAAGGGCCAAAACTAGACAGAATTAATTTCATGCTATTCAAAGCCTGGCTTTATATACTGATCAATGAGCAAACTAATTAAAAAAATTAGAAGGTGTGGAGAGAAGTACTGAGGATGCAGAAAAAGTGTTGAAAGTAATCCAAATTTGGACTTTTGGGGAGTAAAATGAATAAAGTGCAATAGGAATGCTGCATACAGCTAAGTAGCTTGAACCACTTGTTACATTTGCACTCAAGGTTAGCTAAAAATTATTAATCTATCATAATTTTGTATTTATTATTATTTATTTATTTTAAGTTATTTCTTTGTAAAATGGGGTGATAAATTTTCTCTCTTAAAAAAGTTTGAAAATAACTTCTGAAGCATATGCATACTAACAAAGCAGAACGACATGTACAATCAAAAGGAACTTCTCTTTCTGAAGGATGTGAATAATATGCACTATATAAAGACTTTGAAAGAGATTATTTGATTGAGTAATAAATTCAATATCAGGCTATTTTTTTCAAGAAAACAGATATGAAATTTTCATAGATCATCTGATTTCCATCTTTGTTAACTCATGTACTTTTTCTCGCAAATTGTATGAAATTTTAAGAAATATATCCTGTGTCAATGTATACAGTAGTTCATTCATGGTTTTGTCTGTACATTGTTTATTTCTATTTCATGACCCAATTTTTAACTAAATCCTCTTTTATTTTAATTACTTGTGAAATTTCCTGAAAATATGTCGAAGCTCTGTCAGAAAAAACAGTGTAAATAACAATGGCCTCCCTCTCAAGAATAGATGGAGTAGCTGAGTTCTAAAAAGCAGATTCATTTGTAAAGCTAATTATCCTCAAGAGAGGCATTTAATTTCTGGTACTCTATAGGCATGGTGAATGATAAAATAGAAAAAAGAATCCATTAAGACATATTAATTAGTGGCATATAATACCAGGAATACCTTTAAAGGAAGAATTCCTTTAGTATAAAGTGGGTTTAAGTAATATCATCCAACTGAAGACAACTGTATTGTAAATATCTTCTAAATATTGGACAAATCCATATAGATATTTTAATATCACCCAATCTATAGCAACAAAGAAATTTTGAATGTTCTGAGAAACACAAGGTAATGTATTGACCCATTCTACATATGCTACATCAAATATTCCAGGCCTTGTCATGCAAAATGTACTAAACTCTAAGCTTAAATATCAAGTTTTGTTGTTGCGAAAAGTGAGACTTAAGATAGTAATGTTAGGCTGAGAGTTTTGTCATTCCATGACATTCCATGAACTTGATGAAGAGAGAGTGATAATGAAATGTTTTGTGGAATCTGATTAATGACCTATACTAATGTTTTAAGAATAGTTACTTCTCTTGATTCCATGAGGAAAACCTACTGTGATCTTAGACTGAAAAAAGCAGCTCTACTGGACCCTGAGGATTTGTTTGGGGTTTTGTTGTTGTTGTTTTGTTTTGCTTTGCTTTTGGTGGAGTTTTGTTTAATTTTTTTTATGTGTGTTTTGTTTTTTGTTTTTGGTTTGGTTTGATTTGGGTTTTTTTTCATTTGGGATTGGGTTTTTTGATTCTCTAAATGGCCTGTGAACCATGTGGGACACCGAGATTGAAGCTGTCGGATATATGAAATAAAAATAGTAACTTTCCTAGATTGTATTTGTCAGTCTTTTGGGGTTAGAACTGCAATTTCTATCTTATTTGCCTCACAGTTTGTTGCACAACATTTTCTTTTTCCTTTTTACTGTAACTTGAAATAGGGCTTCTCCATAACTAGCTACCAGTGGAAAAAAACATACAAAACCTACTAGGAACTAAAATCCAATATTCTTTGGACCATGCACAGTTATCTTTGTCTAACTTCTGTGCATACACACTTTTATCCATGTGTGTATGCAGAAAAGATTCAAAGAATATCTCCAGTTGGAAGGTACCAATAAAGATCATTGAGTCCAACTCCATACTCCTCACAGGACTAGCTAAATCTAAACCATATTCCTCTTGCCATCAAGCCAATTTCCCAGAACTCTTTCTGCAAGGCTCCTCTCCATCCTCCCATCCCCCGTTTTGCATGCGCTATCAGGATTATCTCACCCCAGGTATTGGAGTACAAATCCCTCTGGGCCAAATCCACACAGGCCCAGGACTACCCAGAAATGTGAGGACTGAATTAGAACCTTCAGAAAAACTAAAATACATAAATCCACATAGACATGAGGTACAAATGTAAGTTTAGCTTTTAAATAAGTAGAGATTTTTTAAGTGTCTTAGCAAATAAGAGATTGAATTGGTTAAGTAAAAGACCTAATACTTAGTGTAAAGTTCAGTAACATTGCCTTTTGCAAAGACAGGTAAATTCTAGTCATAACAAAAACAATATAACCTTGCTAAACATTCCTCGATAGAACAGATAGAACTATATGTGTAGCACTTGTGCAAGAAATTACAAACACTGTCGCACATCAATCTTAGCTTAGGACTGGTCCAGCATGACTGTAGAAACATTGTGGGTTTACTTGATTGGCTAAAAATAGAATAAAATGCACTATTTGAGGATGTTAGCTTGCTCACAAGACACAAATGCCACTGTTGCTGTTGCTTCTTTGGCTGCTACTGATAAAGAGCTTACGGGACGCAGACTAGAGGTGCTGCCTCTGCTGCTGCTGTAAGATGGTACCACTTCTGCATGGAACATGGGGATTTTACTGGCTCAAACTGTAACAACCTCTGCCTTCAGGAGGCTGAGTTAGCCATGCAATAAAGGACTTTACCTTTACAACTATCCATATTTTTGTCCTCAATGAGGATATGCAGGAAATTTGACACCCAGATGGCGAACTTGGCACTTGATTTGTCAAATTCCGTACGGACAGTGATTGTCTAGCACTCTAGATATACCTACATCTCTCTGTAAGACCTCCTTACCTTTGAGGGAGTCCACAGCTCCTTCTAGTTTAGGATCACTTGCAAACTTAGCTAATGTACATTCAATTTCTGCATCCAGAACATTTGTAAAAATATAGAAGAACACATACACGCATATGCTTGTAGATATGCATGCACTTTTGTGTATGTGTGAGTGTAGACTTGCATAGCAAACAGCTGTGTGCCTTGTGGACATAAAATGCAGTAATGAACACAGGACTTAAGATATTTAGTTTCTGAGTCAGCCTAAATCCTTTCCTTTAAAAAGCAGTGTTGAATATTATATTGATTAACTGAGCTCCAAAGGGGTGCACTTCATGTAGACAGGGCTGAACAACTAAAGGATATAAATGATTCTGAAGGTGAAAGAAAGTGGGCATTTATCTCACTGAATTGTAAGCATTTCTGCTAGATGTCCTAGTCTGCCTTTGCAGCAAAAGGACAGAAGCTTACACGATTTGGCTTGACTCACAAGCTCTTTTTTGAAAGCATACCTCTGAATGAGATGATTTACATGTACTTCTCTCTACTGGTTATGAACAGTGTCTGTATACACTGTGTAATAGTTCCTGTATAAAGGTCTACATGGTGAGTATTTCAAATTAAGTAGGTTTGTCTTACGTAAGGATAAAAGTGGAGCACTGTGGAATCAATTTGTTATGTTATTTTGGTGTATTAACTGAACAGGTTAGTGAAATGAACTGACAAGGACCTCAGGAAGTTCAACAAAGAGGAATGCAGAATCCTTAACCTGCAAAAGAAGAAATCTGTATGCCAACAGGAAACTGCTTTTTCAGTTAACTAGAAAGTAACTTTGCAGGATGTGGGAGTGCTGGTGAACCCAAATTTTATCATAAGGCAGCAAATGTGCCCTTGTGGTAACAAAGGTCAAGAGTCTCTAGGTTTCAACACGCAGAAGGAGCATTATCAGCAGACTGGGAGAAGTGAGTTTTACCCTCTACTCAGCAATGATGAGACCACATCTGGGCTACTGTGATGTTGGTACTATGGAGCAAGTCCTGGGAAGGGCCAAACCCAAAACTTTGGGGCTGGGGTGTAGTTTCTGATAAACACTGGAACTGCGAAACTGCTACTGATATTTTAGATTTTCCCAAGGATGCTGGAACCACATACAGAACCAGAGCAGTTCATATTCTGAGTCTATATTACAGTTTATTCATATCTATAAATCATATTTCTTTTATGTGAACAGCACACTAGCAGAGTTGTTCATTAGTGCCAAATGTGACTGGATTGATGAAATATGAACTCAGATATCTGTTTCACTGAAATATGTTTTTAAAGGAAATTATTTCAAAGGGGTTTTTACTAATTTCAAAAAAGCTGATTTTCTGAAAACACTGTTATTAATTTCTAAATTTTTAAAACTAATATTTAAACACAAATTTATGAAATTTCCTGAAAAGGGAAATATAAAGTTTTAAAACAAGCAGCATCAGTGTGGTTTTAGTTTTCTGAGATGTCAGAATCTTCATCAATTAACAGAAACCTTCAGATTTTTTTTCTCTTTTTTTCTGCCCCATTAGCAAACAGGTAGATTCTGAATTGCTCAAAGTCCAAAGTAAAAAAAATACAGAAAAAACTCTCAGACAGCTTCTTAGCCTTCTCTTTAGATAGCTTCTTAGCCTTCCCTTTAGATAGCTTCTTAGCCTTCTGCACACTTTAATTTAAAAGCCAATGAGTTACTCTAAGGTATAACCATAAGTCAGCCTGAAGGAAAACTTATAGCTGTGTAGATGATGGAATGAAACTGTAATGCACAGATGGCTTCACTGTTACAAAAGTAATCAGCCCCTCAAGTCAACTATGGAAAAAATGCATATTTTCCAGACATATATTAATATGCTCAAGTTTTTCTATGTGCATTAAAAAATGTGCAGTGAATTTAAATGAGCCGAGTGAAATACGTGTTGCAATCATTAATAGATACACTTCGAGGGTCAAAAAGCCAATTTTTCTTGAAAAGAACAGATTAAATCCTAAATACAATGATAGCTTATTTCTTGTTCAGAGAAGTGAATAAAGAGAGAATATTTGAAAAACTGAATTGCATGGATGATATTTCATAATATTTGATAACTGGAAAAAAAAAAGAATATATATATCATCCTGTGTATCATCATTATTAAGGCAGTAATTAGTTTGCATCTTGAACACCTTTTTAATCATAAAAAGTAGTCTTAATATTCACAAGTCTACTACTCTTGGTAATGGGGAGTGAGAAATAAATACTAGTGAAGTTAAGTTACAACCTTTGATATAACCTTGAATACATAAACTGATTTCAAGCATTAACTTTCTTCCTCAAACATATAGGAAGTACTACCAAAAAAAGAAAAAAATCAGATTTGTGACTTAAGACAAATATTTCTTCTCAAAAATAAAGTTTGTATGCCTGAATAATTATTTACTCTTGTTTGTCTTAAAATTTACTTGTTGCCATTTGCATTTTGGGGGGGACTCTGGGGAGAATTCCCCGGAAGCCCCCCGGGGTCCTAGGATCGTGGGTGTTCGTGTGCTGGCAGGCAAAGAGACTCAGACGCTGCTGAGGTGAAGGTTTATTGGGAGTTTCCCTCCAGGACGGGAGCATGGTCACAAGGGAGGGGGAAGGGAAGGAGAGAGGGGGAAGGGGAGAGGGAAGGGGAGAACCGTCCCCAGAGGCCGCTAGGGCGAAAGAGAGCCAGCCCACTTCTCCCTGCACTCTTAACAGGGAGTTTCGAAGTAGGCGCGGTGAGATTCTTTAGCCAATAGAGTTACAGATATACGATACTGCAGGGAGGGTACAGACTTGGCACAAACCATACATTTTCCAGGGGTGAAACAGAGTATACCATTTTCATAAAATGCAATTCTACATTTACTGAAGTTATACACAATTTTGTATTTGAAAAAAAGCACATATGGAATGTGTAATGTATTGAATCTATGATTTTAATGAATATTTTAATGTCAGGTATGTTAATCTTCCACAGGCATGGAATCATAGAACGGTTTAGATTGGAATGGACCCTTAAATATCCTCTAACCCAACCCTCTTTCCATGCAAAGTGATGCCATCCACTAGATCATGTTCAAAGCCCATGCTACCTGCTTTGAACAGTTCTAAGGACTGTTCTAATGGCATCAGTTGTATCCTTGGGCTACCTCTTCCACTGTTGCACCGTGCTCGCAGTAGTTTCTTCCTTATGCCTAATCTAAACCTACTCTCTTCTGAGTTTAAAACCTTTCTCCTTTGTCCCGTCGCTACAGCTCCTGGTGAAAAGTCTCTCTCCACCTTTCATACAATCCCTCCTTAAATGTCTCCAAGGAGATATCAAACTGTACCTTGGGAGAAACATCTCATTACTGGTTTCTGCTTGGACATTGTAACTATTTGGAAAAGGATGTTCAGAAAACTCTATCCATTCAATAGGTCCATCCATCAAAACCCTGCATCTCCAATTTACAGAGAAGATGTTGATAATACTGGTAACAGGGAAAGAAATTTATATCGTAGAAACCCCAGGGTGAACTAAAGTTCTTATTATGGGTTAATATCCTTTGAAAAATACAGTAAAATTAGAAGTCTTACACAGTTTATGCTTTATTACCCCAATCATGCTTATTTGGGTCATTCCTTAGAACATGCTAACAGTGCAAAATTTCTTCTCTGAAGTACTTTTCAAACAAAAATTAACAGAAAAAAATCTTTTCCCCAGATGCAGTATAAGCAGTTAATTGTAAAGACAAAGACAGGCAATGGAACAATACAATAAGGTGTAAAAGAGGAGAAGAGAGAGGAACATTGCAAAAGAATAGGACATTTCTGTAATGTCAGAGGGATTCCATTCACAACTTCTAAGTAAAAAGAGGTGTTTTTTTCCTATTGCCTAGTAATGAAAGAACAAGTAAACAAATTAATGTTTATAAATAATATATAGATGTAAATTTGTTTTGACATTTGTAACTGTTTGTCATTCCTGCAAATTTGGTGGATTCACAATTTGTTCTACTATGCTTCTCTTTTAAAAGTTAGGTTAAAAACCATGGTGAATAATAGGTCTTTTACCCTCTAGTCATTTTTAAATATTCCTAGGTAAAGCTCCTTGGAATATCTGAATACATCTCATTATTTTTGTCTCAGTCAGGTACATGTAATATACAAAGAGGTAGCCAGACTTCTACCTGTAAAAACCTAGAACTAAGATATTTGTGACTATGACTAATTTGACTCAAAAGGGTTTACTAGCAAATATAAAACTTAGAAATCAAAATTCTAGCAGTCTTAGAACCTTAAAATATAACAATATATAACAGAAATCCCAAACAAGAGTTTTCCATTGAGAATACATTAACTGTTTACTCAAACTAGTGATTCTGCCCAGTGGCACATATGTATGCATTACAGCTGATAATTAAGTCTTTAATTAACATGGGTAATACTAATTGTGAGTAAATAGATGTGATATCAGTCTGTAAATACTGTTTTTTGCTATCTTTGTTAATATCTAATTTACTTGATCAAATTATCTTGCTAAACACTAATATAATGCTTTAACACACTTTCCATTACAGTCTATTAATAGCAGTTCAATTACTGTTATATTGCTTGTGTAATTTAGAAGAATTAAATACCAACAACATTTACATTTTATCTTTTTACAGCTTATAAATGTTCTTAAAATATTTAATGCAAAAATACTAATGAATTGTCTTATTTGTGGTGTAATTTGTTTGTGAAATACTCATTAATAGGAGCTAAATAGAAAAATGAACAGTCTTACAAATAAACCAACAAAAATAACAAATAACAATAACATATAATAACAAATAACAATAACCACCACCAACAACAAAAAGATTTAAAAAAGGATCTCAGTGTTCAGTTAAATTCTGCAAGTTATTTGAAAAGATGTTTTTCATCTCTATCAAAACATTTTTAATCAGAAAAACAAATAATGAAATATATAATGCATATTCAAATGAAATAATGGTTTGCACAAGAATTTTCACGCATGCAATATTCTTTTATCCTAGATTAAACCTCAAGGCCAGAAACTTTTCAGTGAAAAGCATTTTTCACTTCCTCCATTCACTGTGAGGGAAATGAACTGCAAGAGAAATCCCTTTTGGCACAAGTACTCATAAATACAGCTTCTATAGTGATTCAGAGTTGAATGAGATCCACCATAACCTGAGACCTATTAGAGTCCAACCACTAAAACACTGAAAGCTATTCATGTGGGACAAAGCAAGCAGCCTCTGGCACACAGCGCAAAATAGCGAAGTGTGAATATTTGTTGCAGAGCCATTCAGACACCTGAGTTTGCCCAGAGCATGTATTCCCTCTGCACTTGCTTTTAGCAATTTTAATTTTCTGGATATCAGTCAGCAGCCTCAAGCAGATGTAAACAAAGATAAAACAACTTCCTGGCTTTTCTTGCCATGAACCATTTCTCAACTGATTTGTGAATGGAAATCCCATTACTATCCAAGCAAAGTGTGCCTCATGCTTACAAACAAAACTACTCTATATTGTTTTCCATCACTATATTATCAACCATAGACATAAAACTTGTAATTATAAGGTGTCCATAGTTATACGGCACTACTTAAACTGCAGTTACACTTAGAAAAGAACACTATGGTCACCTCTAATCCATGACAGTGCAGCATTCAAAACAATCCCTGCATTCACCCACTGCTACACAATTTCTGATTCTGCAATAGAACAGGGATAGAGATGTATTTCTTGTGGTTTTGTTGTGCAAATCTGATTTTTTTTAATGAATTATTATTTTCTTAGTTTGTTGAAAAGGGAAAAGATCATCTGATCAAAGAGGTTGGGTTTTATTCATCAGCTAAAAGCTATCATAAATACATTTAACCTAGACTTTTTTCTCTTGTACCTTTGTCTTGCTGCTTTAGATTTTTTCCATGTTTGAGAGAAATTATTTCAAACATCTTAGGAGAGGAAAACTATCCAGATAGATTATGCCACCTTAGCCTGTGGAATAGCTGCCAGTCCCTTAAAAAGTGTTGGAGTAATTTGCAATGTCTAGCACTGCAAATTGCTGACAAGAGAAAGGATAGTACAGTAACTAAAAGATACCTCTCACAAAGTACTCAAGGCTTGCTGTGATAGTTATAACAAAAGAGAAAATGTACATATTAATGTTTTGGTTTGACTGGGTTTTGCTTTGGGTTTTTTATTTGTTCTATTTTTGGTTTGTTTTGGTTTTCCTCTCTTGATTATTTATCTGAACAAAATCTTTACTAGGACATATAGAAAGGATTGTCTGAACACTGATGAGGTATCTTATAGTACAGCAGATTCACCAGTCCATTCTCAAAAGAACTTCAAAAGTGAAATTATATATATTTATCTATGGATTTTAAGGTATTTTAACTACCATTCCCAGGTTGAACTATTTTCTTTTATTTGTGTCCAGTGCAAGTCTGTTTATGCTCATTCTAAAGCTCAGAGAGAAAACCAGCTTAAAATATTTTAAAAACCCCTGTAGCATTTGAGCCCACAATAATTAGATTAAGAATGGAGAATCTCAGTTTATTATTCCTGGAAAAGTTGTATGCACATATAAACAAACACAGACATTTGCTGTGAATTTTTGCATTAATAACACAATATATTTACATAAATCATGTAAGACTGTGTACCACATAAAATTTTTGAGTTCTGTTTATTTCCTATAATGGTCCCAAACAGATTGAACTAAAAATGGAATATAAAATAATTTAGCCTGTTATAATACATGGCAACTGATTTTCAAACATAACTGTGATCCAGCCAGTCAAGCATTGTGGAGCTTCTGTCAAGCAGGAACCAGAAACTGAGCTTTGTGACTTGTGTGTATACTGATTTATAGAGAAGGAAAGAATCGATGCTGTGCATATGGAATATTTCATGTATTCCATTTCCAGGTGAGTCATTTGCATGAGAAAATTTGAGTTCTATTGTTTCACTCATTATCCACCTGCCAAATGATGGAAACAGTGGAATTTATAGAAAAATGACATACATTAAGAAAACAAGAACATAGTGTGGGCAGCCACCAATATCATGGGAAGCAGGTGACGATGTCAGTGTTTTACACTCTCTTACCATGGGCTTTAAGAAATAGCATACATGGAGGATGTAAAGTTTAATACCAAATTTTCTCACTTGGACATAGTTGATGTTACATAAGAAATCTTATTTAACAGAGTAATAAAGGTTCAACTGAAACCATGATGCACATGAAGCAAATTGCAATACAGTACCTGAAAGGAGGTTGTAGGGAGGTGGGGGTCAGTCTCATTTCCCAAATAACAAGCAATAGAACAAGAAGAAATGGAAATGATTTTTATGTTTTAGGATTCAAGTTTGAATTAGACATTAAGAAAAAGATCTTCACTGAAAGGGCTGTGAAGCCTTGCGACAGGCTGCCCATGGAATGGTTGAGTCACCAACCCTAGGGGGGTGTAAAAGACGGTAGATGTGGCACTGAGAAACACCATTTAATGGTGGACTTGGCAGTGCTGAGTTTACAGTTGGACTTGATGATTTTAAGGTGTTTTCCAATCTAAATATTTCTATGACTCTGTGACACATGGTGTCCCAATTCACCATGAAGGAGGATGTAGGTTGAGGCCAACTCAAGCCCATTACCCTGTCTGAAAATACTTTCTTGAGTGTGTAATATTTTTGTGTAATTGTGTATTGTAAGTTGGGTTTAGCCACATATTCACACCCCTCTTGGGCGTGTGCTGACTTTGGAAGACATAATTATACCATCAGCTGATCCATTCAGCTGTGATATAGTCCATTAATCCACTCAACTGACAAAAGTCTCTGAAGGGATATTCAAAACAGAAAATAGCTCAGTGTTTTACACTACCCCGTACAGATCTATTTGCACTTACAAATGCTACTATTTAGTTGTTTTAACTTTCTCATCCTTTAAGATCTTATGAAATGGTTGCAGTAAGGGTTACAAGTCATTTTAGTACTTGTCTCCAAATCTGATTTACACTGTTTTTGTATGGAATATTTACATTTAGAAATAGATTATATTTAGCCTTTTCTATTAAAAATAAATATTAAAGTAGGTGAATAACATCTATTTTAAACATTTTGAGTAAGCTGCGGTTTCTTATTAGATTGATTTTTGACACAATTCAATAAACTTCAGTATGCAGCAAGCATTATTTTTCAAGAAAAAAAGGAGATGCTTTAAAGAAAAAATGTATTAGAGCAACAGATTTGGTGTTAGTAGTTTGCAGGGATAGTAAAACAAAAAAGTGAAATCATAAATGTATATTTTTTGAGGATCAAATAGCTCAGTCTAATCATTTACATAAAATTAATGAAGTGTTATAATTTCTTCTCTACCATTAGTCATAATATCTAGTATAAAGATTCTAAGCTGTTATCCTTCCTTGGGAAATTACAGTCATTATCTGGGATAAGAAAATCTGATAATAGGGGAATTCATACTTTTGGGATATCACTAGAATTAGATTCAGCACAGAAATTTGTGTAATTATTGGGTTAAAAAAAAAAGGCAAGTAGATCCAAAGAAAGGTAAAATATAACTGTTGAGTTTAAATTTTAAGTGCTAATATATTAAAAAACAAGAATAACACATTTTAAGAGGAGAAAAAATTTTTCAGTGACAAGCACTGAGAACTGTTGTCTTTGCGTAATTTTTTTCCTTGATGGAAAGTAATGCATTGTTTATTCTCATGCATAATCTCTGATTAGAATTTTAAAATAAAATATGTAGTCTGCATTAATGAATTATTTTTATTTTTCAATATATCTTTTGCAGAGCTCATTGACTGGAGAAGCAAGAACATCTGAGCTGAATTTTAAAAAGTCTCTTAACATAAGAGAAAACATTTTTGAGAATTACAGTAGAATAATAATCCTGAAGAAGTGATCAAGAACGCCAATTAAAAAATAAACACCTAAAAGTGTAAAATTTGGTCTGTCAGTTCCTAAGTACTTTGATGCTGCAGTTTCAGACACATTAAGGGTATAGGCATTTTTTCCTTAACAACCTGAAATACCTCCAATTGCAAACCTCAAAAGGTAAAAACTTTTGTTAAAAATCATTGTTAAAATTTGATTCTAAAGGGAAAATTTTTCTGTCACCTAGTCTAAAATCATGAAATGCATTTTTTTCCTTAAAATTTTCTTACAAAAAATTTCTATTCTGTGGAAAATGTGAAAGAACATAAAATCAGAATTTGTTTTTCTTGACATTATACAAAAGAAGGTTACTCATATAACATAAATGCTAAAATAACACCACTACTCTGTAGAAGGATGGAAATAATAAATTGAATATTTGCCATCTGGGGTTAGATTTCCTGTTAATGATGAAACTATGTACAGGATGAAAAAAGATTGTATGGCTACAATAATGATGAGGAAAATAGTTTTTCCAGATATTAATTTTTCAACTAATCACAAAGAACAAGCCAGCGAGAGGTTCTTTTGTGCAATTGGTAAACCAGGTCCCAAAACACAGATGTACAGGTATGTTAGCACGCAGGAAACTGAAAAAAAATCTGGTTCTGTAACAAAGATTACGTTACTTGCATTTAACCCAGCTCAGTGCTGATGTAAGGATTGATGAAGGAAGTTTGAAGGACACTACAATTAGGAAGAAATCTGTGATGAGGGTAAACTGGCTAAAGCAGATGTGATAAAATTCCTCACAGTATTAGGTGTACATGTCAAAGTTCTGTGGGGCAGGAGGGGTGACCTGTGTGAGAAGAGGCCAGAGGTTTCCTAGAGCATGACACAAATGTTTCTTATTCAGCAGCAGACCTACTACTGTCCAAAGTCAACTCAAATAGCAAAGCTGGTGGTGCCTCTGTGCAAAATAGAGTTAAGGGTAGTTAATAGCATGGATAAAGTGCTGAGGAGCTGTGGTAAAAAACACCTGAAAAAAATCCCACGGACATCTGGAGCAGGAAAGAAGGAGGAGAAAAAGGAAGTGCTCCAGACACCAGAGCAGAGATTCCCTTGCAAACCATGTAGAGACTATAGTGAAGCACATATTTCCCTGCAGCTTGTGGAGAGCACTGTGACAGAGCAAATATGTATGCTACAGCCCATACTGGAACAAGTGGATTTCCCTTTGATACCCATATCAAAGGGAAAAAGTGTGAGAAGTAAGACAGAGAGCAGCTGCTATGAAATGTCCTCAGACTCCCATTTCCTCACCCCTGTGTACTGCTTGAGAAGGGTGGAAGGCAGCACAGGCATTTCAAAATAAAGGAGTGAAGTGGAGACTGGGAAGAATAGGGGAGCAGCATAACCTCAATAATCAGGGAGGTAAGATCTAATCAAATTTATGATAAATAAATTAAATAAAGATGTTTATTTTCTGTAGACATAATTAGTCTTTCCTATATTTCCTGATAGATGAGTGATTCAAATTTGAAAGGGGCATGCGTTATATACCACTAAGAAGCAGGACACCTTCAACAAGAGGTGGCAGAAGACATTCGTTTTCCCAGGCTGTGTCATCCTGGAAGAATCATCCAGCACATGATTGTAATCCTGGTTTGAAAGCAAAACCACTGAGACTCCAAGTCAGAAATACAATTTAATAGAGAGAGAACAAACAACAATAAAGATAAAAATAAAATAAGTGCAGTAGTTCAAAGGACCACTGACAGAGTCAGAATGCAAACCTGACACCCTGTTGGTCAGGGTGTTGGAAGCAGCCTGAAGTAAGTCCTCCCAGAGTGACTAATGTGTCTCCATTGGAGTAGAGATGATCCTCAAGAAAGGGTCCAGTCTTCCTCTGGGAATCCAGTGGAAACAGACTCCCTTGGTGTTTGGAATTGCTGGTTTTATCCCGGTGGGAAGGCTTTGGCTCCTCCCACTGGGTGGAGCAGCTCACAATGGAAAGAGGTGATGTTATCAGTCATGTGAGAGGCCTTAAATGGCCCATTCACAGGTGATGTCCCTCGGAGGAAGATGGGTGGAGGAAGAGATAAGAAGGCACTGCCTTATCTGGTGTTATCAGGTGTCCCATTAACAGAGGGCATCTGCCCTCTTTCCCCCTCCTAGAGTTACAAGAGATAAAGAACAATATCACCCAACCAACTTCAACAGATGAAATTAGAATACGCATTTTTGGTTACATTTTTCAACCCAAGACAATTGTTCACACAAGTTATGTGTGAAGCCATCCTTGGAAGAAGACACCGTTTGTTTCTACAGCAAAATCAGAACACACATGAATCTTCCATTGAAAAATGTTGATTCATTCCACATAAGACTTTTTACAAGAAAGAAACAAGTATACTATTTTTTCCTACTTAAGCGGTTTTGAAAAACTTAAAACTAAAAATATTTTGAAGTATATAAAGAAGAGAAACATATTTTCTTTTCTTACAAGGAGCTACTCTCAATTGACCAGTACGTACCCAGATGTAACTTTGCTTATTAAGGATTACAGTAATTTTTTACAAGTGAAATATTGAAAATAGTTAGGGACAGAACAAATAAAAATAAGAGGTTTCTTCCTTCCCCCTCCCTTTCCTCTCATGTGAATGTTGAAGACCACAATGAGGTCTCACATTAGACTCTCCTCCAGGCTGAACGAACAAGGTAAAGTTGAACATTTGAACCATGACCATTTGAACATAAGCACACTCTTAAACTCGGGTGACTAAAGCCCAAGGTGGGGCTGGAAATGTAGGAGTACAGAGGGCATTACAGAGGAGAATACTTATAGGGAATTGGAGTCTCTTGGCTCATTTGGGGCCTACAATTAGAAAATTTAATTCTAGAAGGCTTTAAAGAGTCTGATTAGGCTTAAACTGCAGTTTCATCTGTTTGTTTTGCACTCAAATAATCTTTGTGGTTAGTTTTTCTATTAGTGTTTAACTAAAGTTCTTTTTCTGTTTCTTAATTTCTTTTTTAAGTACCTGTCAAAGAATTTGAATACCAAATCACTAAAAAAGTAAATGTTTCATCATTTATGGGTTGTCATCTTGCATGAGCAATCAGGCTACATTCTTATATTTAATGAATTATAAATTTCCTGCCAGGAAAAAGTAATCACCCATGAAATGAAGGTATTTTTAATTGCACCTGAAATACATACACAGAGGATACCTAAGACATCACTTTAATATTTTAGAAGCATGTATCATGTCATTGGTCAATTCTGCCTACAGTAAATTGGTGGTCCAGTCATCTAAGTTAAAAGGTGGGACTAAAGGTTTTCATTTTGTCTGGGCTTGATGGGCAGCAGAGAAAATTTCAAGAGGTATTTAGAATGGAAACTTTCATGTTATAAACATGTCAGTGTTGTACGCAGAATTGTCTTTAAAAGCAAAACTCTTCAAAATTTTCTAGGGTTTTTAAGCAGCTTCCTAATTAGAATGATGATTATCAGAGTCTTTTCCAGTTATGTTTATACGCTTAATTTAGCTGCTGCCAATAAATTATAAGACACAAATTTTGAACTAACTTCAAACTGTCAAGTTTTCAGCAGTTTCAAGCATTAGGGTTACCACATGGAATCAGAGCAGACCTTTATGCTGCTCAGTATTATATTTTATGAATTGTAGTACCAGTGTACATAATTTCTTCTCAAAATGAAGTAATTAATTAACTTTATCATATCAACTTAAGTGGGTTTTATCTGTCATGAAATCATGTAGGAAAAAAATGTCAGTGCCATCATGAGAATAACTACTTTTGTGTCTCTAGTACCTGAAAGACAGGTAGTCTTTGGCATTTATGACATATAAGATGGATTGTTTCATAGGCTTCCTGTACCATCTTCCCACATTGCTTTCTGAGGGTGGGGAAAAACAAAACCAAAAACGAAAGCCACCGCATATTTTTCTTTGCTCGGTCAGATATAGTTTGTGCTCTTAAAAAAATTTCTGTCACCCGACTAGCAGATTTGTCTCCCCTGCTGCTAAAATATATTTTTCTGTCAGCAAACACATCTTACTTGCTTTTTACCCACTGTAGTTATTTACTCAACATTGAACTCATCAATAACTTACAAAACCTGGTTCTTACAGTTGTATATCAGGAGTTGAAAATGGTGTACATTCATGTAAAATTTACCATTTGTCATAAAAGTACACTAAAAAAGATATTTATTTAGAGAAGCACAGAAGTAAATACAAAACATGCACTGCAAAATTAATAAAAGTGGATATTCAAGTGTGAATATAAGTCTATGATATTTTGAATACACTGTATGTAAAATACTGTGATGTTAAATATGGGAGCATTAATATGGTAACATATTCCAATCTGTGTATGAAATACAAATTTTAAAAATCATATCACAAATGGATTTTTGTTTACAAAGGTAAAAGAAGAAGAAATTCATATTCTGCATTTTTTTCACAAAATAGTCACCCTCTTTGAGCTCTGTTTCACATCTGTTTTCTGTTCCTGATATCTAGGAAGCTCACTCTGTTCAAATGTGTCAAGAGAAGGCATTTTCTGTTCTCATCCCACATCAGCTAGTACAAATAGTCCATTCTGAACTGAGGGAGAAAGGGGAAGTATAGGTAATCATCTCCTCACTCCTAGATAATGACACAGAACCAGGAGAACAGGCACAGTAAGTTTCACCCCAAAAGATACAATAATTCTTTTTTTTTTTTTTTTTTTTTTTACATTAGGCTGTTTTCTAACCCTACCTAACCTCTACATTGAAACACAGTGCAGGAAAAAATCTGCCAGAAACACAGCATTGATAAAATTGAAGTTGAGAAGAGAATCAGAATACTAGTCTGATTTAAAACAGAAAAAAACCCAAACAACCAACCAGAAAAAAATATAACTGAATCCAAAATGATGCAATTCTTGCCAAAGGAGCACTCATATATTGAACTAATTCCACACCCTCCTTTACTACTTTGACCAGCTTCATAACAAAGCCATTAAAACACAGGAAGCCTTGTTCCATAAGTAAATGAACATATGTTTTGAACAAAGGAACATCAGCAGCCTCCCATACATGGCAAATAGCTATTACCACATGCTGAAAGTAACAGCAGCATGAACCTTGCTAAAAGCAGTCCTGTAAAACAGTTCAAACACTGTTTCAGACATCATCTCAAGTGCTTTTATGTTTTTTAGCAGCTGGTGTATGGTAGACATATGCCCCATCTTTTCTAGAGAGAAATAATAATTTCCAAGTGAACTTTCTGAAATATGTGAGTGATTTTGAAGATTAGTATTTCTTTTCAACACTAATACCTTTAAGTAAAATCCAGGAATAGATCCAGTATAACTTAGCTAGAAGACCCTGCCCAAGGACATTCAGCTACATTCAGCTACATTCAGCTGATTGTTTTCACCTTTTATCTGGATTTGTAATGCACATCTACTTGGATATCACTGACTAAAAATAGCAACTTTTCCTAGTTATGTCATCCAAATAAAGGTTCAAGTTCCTTCTTTGCTTTCATACCTGTTGCAGTTTCTTCAGTCAATACCTTTCTATATATTTTTTTAAGTTTTTAAAATATTTTACTAGATACTAATAGTTTTTGATAGTTCTCTATCAAAACTGGTCTCCTTTTATCTCTACACCTTCAGTGTAGTGGATTAGTCTCTCTAAAAGACTCTTGGATGCGTTTTCCTTGGTTTTTTGTTCTGCTTTTGTTCCATGTGCCGTGGTTTAACCTGGGATAGAGATAATTTGTTCTCAGTAGCTGTTACAGGGTTGTGTTTTGGATTTGGAGTGAGAATGATGTTGATAACACACTGATGTCTTGGGTTTTGCTAAGTCATGTTCCCCCCAAGCCAAGAAAGGACTCTTTGTCCTTCTTTGTCTCATGCTCTGCCAGTGAGGAGCTATGCAAAGGAAATTGGGAGGGCTCATAGTTGGGAGAGGTGATCCAAACTGCTCAAAGGGATATTTCACACCACAGAATATCATGCCTGGTATAGAAACGGGGGGGAGTTACCTGGAAGAGGAACTGTTTTGGGATCAGGAAGAGGTGACTGGAGTCAGTCAGAGGGGGGTGAGAAACTGCATCGTGCATGACTTGCTTGTTTCTACTTTATTATCACTATTATTATCATCATAGTTTACAATTATTACTATATTGTACTTCATTTTCAGTTTTCAATTATTAAACAGTTCTCATCTCGACATACAAATTTCTCTCTGATTCCCCTCTCCATTGTACTGGGGATGGAGAGGAGAGGCTGCTGAGCAAGTGGCTTTGTGTTGTTTAATTTTCAACTCTGCTTAAAACCGTGACATGAGGTCCTGTTAATTCTAAGGACATTTGTTCCAGGAATACAAGCACATAGGAAATATGACTAAGCATAGCTCAAACACACTTGAATGGACTAGCAGTATCATATAAAAGAATATATAACACAAAGGACTTCAAATAATGCTAATGTCACTGGCAAACTAGAAGTGAGCCTTCATCTCTCTCAAGTACATATTTGCTATTTTTTTAAGTAGCTGACCCATGTTAGATGTTGGGATATTTGTGTATCAACAAATGAGATAAACCTGTAGAGAGTTAGAAAAACTTCAGGGCTACAGACTCGTTCATTTAATAACTCCCACCAATTATTTTTATGAGTTCACTAAAGAATGACAGACCAGTTCCTTGACAACTGTAAATGGCCTAGTTACCTCATAACAGTTTCAAAAGAATATTTTGTTCTCTTTAATGCTCTGTCTTCAAACATCAACATTTGACATAACCTCTAATTTGTTCCTTACCATTTGCGAAGGTAACTGACTTTTTTTTCTAACAGAAATTACAGGCAGAAATTTTTAAATATAATGAAGAAGTAAAAAGACCATTTTTTAATATCGCTAACAGATCAAATATTTGAGTCCTCTCCCTGTAGGTTTCATATTTCCTCTCACACTTCATTGTTAATAGCTTATGGTACTGATTTATGACTTTTTTCTTTTTTGTTGTTTTCAGACAGATGCTTCATTTTCCCAATAAACTGCAAAATCTTATCATCCCATAAAATTGATTCTTATTAATATACTTTAAAATTTGGTATATGGTATGATTCTATCAACAAAGAAACCTGATTTCATATTTTTACTGCCCATCTTAATAGAAATCTGACATGTGGTCAGCTAAAAGCACTTTGCTGTACAAATCTATATTGCTTTTCTAGGAGACATCACATGGAGTTTTTCAGACATTTCATCTGCTCTAAATGTGGGTGACATCAGTGGAAATATCTTGTATGTCCATATGGTTTCATGATGAACACATCATGAAACTAAATGATACTAATGGATTTGACCAGATCAGTCACAGAACATTGAAGCCTGTCTACACTTTAAAAACCTTCAAAACACAGCAGGCAATTCACCTGAATATTGCCTTCTGTTCAGCACAGCAGATTACAGTGGGACTATCAGCAGATTTCACCATGGAGGAGATCCTTAAAGATAACACAGGGCAAGTTTATACACAGGCAAAGGTATATTTAAATGGGATTCAATTTCTGTTGCAGTCACACACTGTTAATTCATACAGTACATTTTTTTGTTATTCCCCTGTGTTTTATCCTTGGAGCTCAATATGGAGTCAGGTTATTTTCTACCACTTGAATATATAAGGAAGAAAGCTTATTGTATCACTATGGAGTGTTCAGACGTAATCTCAGGTGTCAAGCTTTCTTTCATTCCTGTTTAATTCAATTTACACATTATACACCTTTCCCTTTAACTTAGGGTTAAACAAGCAAAAGCAGGAATACATTTTTTTTTAATTATGCTAAATGAGTTTTAGCTTTTCTTTGGAGAAAAAAATGCAGTAGCACTGTGCCACTATTTCAGACTTTTCAGTTTTCATCTGGCCATGTGTAGATACTCTCTCTGAAGACATTTACACCACAATATCATCTCAGTCCACACCCCTAAATGATGAGCTTTAAAAGAACATGATAGCCTTCTTCCTGTAATGCAGATGTTTGTAAGAGATGAGAAGAATTTCTCCCTAGATATGCCTATTTCCTCTCTCTTGAGAAAAATGGGAGTTAATAATTATTGACTTATATATTGACTTATTGATGATTATTTCATATATAGGTACCTGTTTAAGTATGACAAATTCCAGAAAAAAATCAGAATTTTACATCCCTTTTGTGCATGGGTATGAAATAACAAAAAACCTCCTTATAATAACAACAGTTAGCCAAGAGGGCACTGCTTTCTACTTACTGAGTTACTTGTGTTTGTGCTGTAATTCACTAAACAAAAAAAAAATAGGTACATGATGTATTATTTCAAAAGTAAAACATATACAAGTAGAGGAAACAACTATGAAATAAGAGTCTATTTAAGCAGAATGGCTGACATCGAGATACATGTAAAACTTTTCTGACATTAATTGTACCCAGTAACAACCTTCAAGATCAAACAGACATTGATATTCACAGAGCACATTCACTGCAGCCACAGAGCCTTCACAGAAGCTCATCTTGTAACAAAAATAGAAATGGAAAATAATGACCTGCCTGAACTAACAAGGGAATGCCTGTGGAATAATTTTCTTTTATACATCAACATATTGACACTGATATTTAAACAGGATGATCCATCTCACTCTCTAAAATGACCTACTGATTTTACAAAAGTTATAAAGAAACAGTTACTTATTTTTGTCTTTGGAGGAGTTCAGATGGCAAGACATCAGTATCCCCTGTACTAAGGTAGCCAGTGCACATTTCTTTCAGAAGAGAAAGAAAATATACATATGCAGTGAGTTAACCTCATCAGGGCATCAGGTGTCTACCAAACTGCTAACTTCTCTATCACTTCCCAATGGGACAGGAGAGAGAAAATAAAATGGAGAACAACTTGTAGATTGAGACAAGGAAGTTTTCTAAAAAAAAAAAAAAAAAAAAAAAGGTGAGTTTGCATAAGCAAAGGAAAAAAAAATCTCTAATTAATCATTAATCTCTATTTCCCATCAGTGAATGATGTTCACCCACTTTCCAGGAAACAGGGTTCTAACACACATAGTGGTCACTCAGGAAGGAAAATATAGAATAAAAAATGCATTTCATTCTTCTTCCTCCCCTTACATTTTATACCTGAGTTAACATCAAATGGTGTGGACTATCCCTTTGGTTAGTTTGGGTCAGCTGGTCTGGCTGTGTCCCCTGCCAGGATCCTGCCCATACCCAGCCCACTGATGGGGCAATGCTGAGAGCCAGCGCTGACACAGGGCCAGCCCTGCTCAGCAGTACCCAGGACACTGGGATGTTTCTAGCACCTTTCCTGCTACCAGTGCAAACCTCAGCACTGTGAGGACTGCTAAGGAAAATGAGCTCCATCCCAGCCAGCCCTAAAACAGCACAGTATCTTGGTTCACTTGAAAACCTGAAAATGGCTGATGCTGTCTGTGTATAATGTACTTTTAAACTGTAAGTCGTTCCAAAATCAGAAAGTGTATCCAATGAAAAAAGCTATAATTGCTAATGTAGAATCATCCTAGAATCACTGAGAGGTTTGGGTTGAAAGGGGTCTTAAAAATGCTGAAAACCTCCTGATACCCAGGGGCCCCAACATACTCCTTTAAATTCTGTTATATGTTAATATTACAATTTAACATTTTTTCTACAAGACACAATGGAGGCCTGCAGACCCCTTTCAGTGACTTTTTAGCATTACTACTGAAATTAACCAGGAAGGAGTAATACTTATCCACGAAGGGCTTTAATTGTTAATTTTTTTCAAATCAATATATAGATAAGAAGATTGAGATTAGAAAGAAAAAAAAATCAACAAGTTAATATACTAGTTCTTGGTCCTATTATAATCATAGAATTTTGACTATATTTGATGTCAAGTACCCTTGATATTAAAAAAAAATTCTTAACCCACGGCATCCACACCTTATTTTTCGATCTAAAGTTACAAAGATAAAGTCAGTATAAAAAGAAAAAAAGCATTTTCTATGTTCAAACCAAAATCATTTTTAAACTAGTCAGGATTGATGTCAAGGCCAGGCTAGCAGGGCTCTGATTTAGTGGATGGCACTCCTGCACTGAAACTAGATCTTTGATCTCTTCTAACTCAAGCTATTATTTTATATACATGAAGCTGGAGAAAAAAACATCTTGACTTTATGAATGAAAGATGTTTAATATGATTTAATTAACAGTTTCAGAAAACTATTTTTATCTTCCAAGAAGTTATTATATACCTGTATTAGATTATAATATCCTGAGTTTGAGTCAGAAATTCAAAGGTTTCTTAGGAATAACTGAGAACTCAAAGAGAATTGAATCTAAAGTTTTAATTATAGGTTGAGCCAATATAAAATATTCTTAACATGTATCTGTAAATTTAATATTTCCCAACAATAAAGGTCAGCAAGGAACCAGGCCAAGCCCTTCACACTGATGCAGAGTGGGAAAAGGAAAGGCAAGGCGCAGAGAATGAAAATACAATTTCACCTTGAAAGCAGTCAGTCAGTGCAGCAGGTTTTCCCAAGAAATTTGGTCATTTTCAAGATCCATCTAGACAAAACACTGAGCAACTTGGTCTTATCTCAGAGCTGCCCCTGCTTTGAGCAGGAGGGTGGAATAAGAAACCTCCTGAGGTACCTTCTCAATTGAATTATCCTATGGACTTACAATGTTCAGGAAAGGAGTCTGGCTTAATTTTTTGACTGAAAATTTGTTAAAGAAGGAAACATTACTGAGGAATTTCCAGGTTGCTTTTATTGCATAGTTACAACCACTGTGACTGTACAACTAAACAGCATATGTAAAATCAATCAATTTTCAGGGATTTTGTTAAGTCTAAAAATTCCCCAAAATGCCTTTTGAAGTCTTGATGTAGTATTGTCATTCATGAATTTTCTGTTATTTCAGTATTCATAGTGAATTTTATTCTCTGCATATGTAAGAGTTCCAGAAGTCAAAGCATGGATCTGCTCCTCAAAAATAATTCTGGAAAATCTAGTTTGCTTTATTACAGGGAATTCTTCTGAGTTTAAATATGTTTTAGTCTTTTATGTTCATTTATTTTTTTTGCTATGTAGTCTGAAAAAATGGTTATGAATATCGGTTATCTCTTCAGAGCTTGTTTCAGCTGACCTTTATTTTCTTGTTGCATGTATTTTGTACGAGTCTGCTGTAATTAGATATGGACTAGTGGATGGTTCTGAAAAGCTTAGCTCTCCATTTAAGGAAAGTGCCTTAAAATGGTAAGAAGAGATTACTGCATGAAAATCTGCTTTTACCTGTATAAGAGAAAACTGCCACATTCTAGCAAGGTTTTTTCAACTTCTTAAAAATTTCTTTCAAGGAGGTATTCCTAGAAAACAAAAGGACAATATTTTCAATCATTAAAACAATATTTAAACTACACACAGAAGTTTAATTTATTAAAGCAATCTCAGGAGATACCTAGGTTTTCTTTCCTCTAATATGGTAATTACCTTGAAGCAAATAAGACTGTTCTTTCAGAAATGCTAGATTTATGCTATAGCAAGAGCTGGGATGCCTGTTTCCCTTTCTATGGGACTGCAGGGAAACACACAAGACAACAGTCATACATATATATATAGGTAAATAGGCAGTATTTTTTTTTTTTCCTAAGTGTATACACAACATTTCTTTGTTTCCAATAAGGGTCGAAGTCTCTGCAGGAAGACTGAAAATAAACCAGTCCATAAAGTAGACGCAGATGCTGGCTCCAGGTCCTGCTGACATGACTTTGTATGGGCTAACCAGCATTTTTCCTAGCAACTGCAAAACCTGGTCTGGTGGGAGAGCTCACCATCCATCAGCACAGAGAAAGTAGAGCTGTTATTTCATATCTTGACTCTGTGGCTTCAGCTTAATGTTTCTAAGAAAAATACCAAGGAAGGCTTACTCAAGGAATGCCTTCCAGAAAAGGTACGATGGAACATGCACCCTGTGGGCTCTCATCATCCTGCCAGGCTCCTCAGCCCAAAACCAGAGAGGTAGAGTGCTTCCAGGTGTAAAGATGCAGCTTTTCTGTAGAGGTAAAAAAATTTTTGGCAGAACAGAAGAGTACTAATATTACTTGAAACAATAATCATTAATATTATTCAATAGTATTACAGTAGTAATCAACTAAAAAAATCATAATTAATAATGAGTGTCAAAAAAATTTCTAAAAATGTCTATTCAAATGCAGTAAAAAAAAAAAGAGGAAGTCAAAAGTTCCGTTATTAATTACTAACTTCAGAAGTATTTAGAGGTGTAATGATAGCTGCTAAGGGAAAGTATTCAAACAATTTCTATTAATAATACATTCTAAGAATTCTCCTGGTAATATTATATTTGATGTGAGTCTATATTACCAAGTCATTTTTATAGGAAAAAAATTAGTTTCACCAAATTGTTTGAAGGTCTGTGGCTTTTCCATAATTGCCTCTTTAACCATATATCTCCATATAGAAAGCACAAATCTCCTCTTAAACTGCAAACTGTACTTCTTTTAGCATAAAACGAATTTACTGAATTGAATAAGATTCTTGAATCTTACTTTTAATGTCTATCATTTCTTGGATGAATTCACTTATAACTAAAAAAACATTAAATTTTTGTTAAAGGTTTCTGCAGATAAATAAGGAAGCAGCTGAGGACAATTCCCAGATAATAGTGATAAATGACTTAATAGTCTTACTGAGAAAAGTTCTAATTTTTAAAAAATTCTTTTAACTGATTATATAAGGATAACACCTATAATTCCAGGTAGACAACAGTATTTTCATACATCTTTCTTGTTTTAATGCTAAAAAATAGAAAATAATTGTTTAAATTTTAGTATATAAGTAATTAGCAAAAGCAATTGAGAATTACAAGTTAAAATCAGGTCAGATAATCCACTGATCAACATGTACATTGTTTTATAATCTTTATTACATCAAAATACAGCTTTACTCCATGTCATTGCTTACAAATCAAATTCTTTTAAGTCACTTTTTAAAAATCTGAAGTCAAAGCAACCATCTGCAAATTTCAGAATGCAATAATTCTCCTTGACACATTGTGTAACTAAGCTTATATAATGTGTAAATTATTATGGTGTTGTGAGGATTTTCTGGTGCACCTTTTAAAATATTATTAATTATAAGGGGTTGTTTTCTAGTTCTTGAGTATATTATTTCAAAATATTACACAATAAAGAATCAAAATAAATTTTACATATTCTGTCAAATACATAATTGTGTTTCACAGCTTTTTTATTTATAAATACATAAAAATTAATGTGGATACATATCTGCTTTTGCATTTAGCAGATACAGCCGACAGACATCTGCATTTTAATTTGATAACCATTGAGATGACTCTTTTCTTGGCTATCCATGATTACTATTTGATGAAAAGCACAAAGAAAATAGGATGAACCTGTAAAACTGTGCAGAAGTTTTTAGAATTTATTTCTTCAGTAGAAGTCTAATTGTAGTATTATTATCAAAGTTATACATGTGCTCTTGTATTTTTTTTACTTTTTCTGAAGAAAAGGTCTCTATCGCTTCTCTTATTTTTATATGTATATAAAAATGAAAGATTAATTCTTTTCAGCCTTTTCTTACGATTATTAAGAAATGCCTCTGCCCAAAATGAGGTGAGACTGTAAACTGGAGTCAATAATTCAGATTTTATTTAACAGTAAATGAGAGAAGAGAGAGAAAAAGGAAAGAGGCAGGGGGTGAGAAAGAAAGAGTAAGATTAAACAGAAGATATTCACCACTACTGCATGGATGCTGCAATGTCCTGCAGATCCTTCTTCACCCTGCTCTTCTCCTGGAGTCTCCTTCTGGAGATATCACCTTTATACAGTCCAGGTTTTGTGTGTGTATCCATACAGCATAAATGCCATTGACATAATTTGTGATGTCATGTATGTAAGCAATTGTTTCATTTCCCACAGATTTCCAACGTGGGAATATTTCTTTGGATGCATCAACTAGGAGGAGACCCAGATCTATCTTTCTGGGCCTGAAATTGGCACCTTTCTGTCACAAATTTCTCCCTTTTGTGCTTTCATCAAGTTACCACTTGCTCAGTGATTTATCTTATGATGAGATCCTTCTGTGGACTTGACAGTGCCTTGAGATAGGCAAGAGCATTCTTTAATTCCTTATACCTTTACCATCTTAAAGTTGAGGTAGTTAATATAAATTTTAATTTGTGAAACATACTTTAAAATGTGCTGTAGATAAGAGAAAAAAAAATAACAGTCTTAGGTAACAGGATAAAAACAAAACCCAAGAAAATAAAAATGCACCCCAGAAGTCTAAAAACCTTATGTGAAATATTTTATTTAAGGATTGCAATGGTAAGATGAAATAGACTAGATAGAGCTCATGGATTGTAATAAATTTAACAAGGTTGCAGCTTGGTACAGCCACTGGCATGAGGTCATCAATACTAACTAACTACTAAAAAAGTCTCAGGAATTACTGTGTCTTCTGTGAATGATTATTCTTACAAACAGTTCTTGCAAAATATGTTAGCTGTGTAAACTAAACTAGGTTGCAAGTTGAACTACACCAATTCATCTTAAGGACAGTAAATATTTCTTTATATAAATATAACCATAAAGTATAATACTAAACCACTTGGCTGATAATAAAAATCAAATATCCTGCTCCTGTCCAATAATATTTTAAAGAGTCACAGTTGGGCTGAAAAAATTTTCTTCCTACACTGGCAAACAGCATCTCTGTAGTTTTCCAGTATTACCTGTCTTTGTTTCAAAGTGCATACACTTTCCCTTTCCATCTAAATTCTAGATGAATATTCCCGTTTAGACAAGACAGCCTTCTACATTGCTTACTTGAGTTCTGAAACTTTAGAGTTACACTCTCTCCTTTGTAGCTCAGCTTGAATTTAAGGCTGAAAATTGTTGTATTACATAGCCTAATATTTGAAGAACTCTTGTAAACTAAAGAGGAATGAATTCATACACACTCTGGTAGAAGGAAACTTTTAGTCTAAATTTTATACATCTGGGAACTGTTTTGACAAGCCGGGAAAAAAATGTATTAGACCTTATTTGCAAATGTTCTGAAATCTAAAGCCCTAGCTGACTGTAAAATCAGATGTGACTCATAGAACATACACACAGTCAGATATTCCCCCCGGGCCATTTTTATTTGGTTCCTCACTAAATGTATACAAGCATTTAAACTTTCCTCTGAAATGTCTCGTTTTCCTATTCAATGACTAGAAAAATCCTCACATTCCAAATTGCCCTCAGGAGGCCATCAGAAGTCCCTAACAATATGTGCTGCCTATACAATCAATGCATATATTTTGTAGGCACAGGAACATCTAAATTAGGTGACTAATTTAATAACCTAGATGTAAGCTGCACAGTGTTAAAGAGCTTTTATTTCAACATAATGAACAAAATGATACAGAGAAGGTTAAAATAAGAGATGTTTCACCCCACTATTTTAACTAAGAAACACTCTAAAAGGAATTGTCTGAGTGATATAACTCCCTTTCCCGGTGTCATGGTTTAGGAATGGTATTCTCCAATTTAATACTCCTGGTAAAACCACATCACCACTCACACCCTCTCCTGCTCTGACTGGAAGCAAAAAAGGCAAAGCTCACAGGCTGAGAAAAGAGCAATTTTCTAGAAACAGCAATGAGATAAGAAAACAATAAGCAACAACAACAATATTACTAACAAAAGGTATAAGACAAATAAAGACTTTACACAGAAATAAAACCAACACTAAACAATAAGGGACCAATCCACTCACCAAGTTTTCCACTACTAGGAACACCCTTCTTAGACTGTAGCATCTTCCCCCAAGCCCAGCAGTGATGTGATGTATTGAATAACATCTGAGGCCTGGGCACAACCCCTCTGCCACTTCCCCTCTCAGCTACTGCAAAAAATTTACCCTGTCCATGCCAAAACCAGGACACTTGCATTTTCTGAAGCAAAAATTCTTCCGTTAGTATATATCTTAGCTTCTGCTGAAAGGTGGAAAAGTAGTTGATGTCCAGAGGCTTTTTTAAATGTTATTAGCTGACATTAATGTACCATGAAAACTGTTCACCTGCTTCTCCTAGAAAGCAAGATGCATATTCTTGTATTTCATGAAATCATCTAATCTTAAACTAACAAATAAAATTAGATTAATGAGAAATTAAGATTCAAAACATTTCCTAAGAGATGCTTGTAATTTCATAGAATTTACATTGTTATTAAGTTGTTGGTTTACATAAATGTCAATAAATTTTACAAGCAATCTGTTCTCAGGATGTTACCCTCTAAATTGAATAGAACCTGACTTGCCATGTTCTGCAGGTCAGATAGGAGGTTCATGTAAAGTTAAACTAAGGAAACATCTAGAATCAAAAAAATCACTCCAATTCATACTATATTGATAATTTGTTAAGTAGGTAGCGTGACATAGATTAACAGTAGAGCCTTTAAAAATTTTGAAAATGAAGTGATGTAAAATGCATGGGAAGTAGTAGTTGGACTTACCTAAGGATTAAGACTGGTACTTCAGGATCATCTTCTGATTCAGTTATTTTATTTCAGATGCATTATATTATATTTGTTTCCCTGTAATCTAAAAAAAAATTAAGAGTTTCAAGATAATAAATGTTCCTATCAGATTTAGAGACTAAAAGGCTAGTCACCATTTTTGATGGTTTTTAGGACAACTTTAAATACTCAAAATCTGTTAGACACACTCTATCCTTTAAACAAACTGTCAATCAGATAGTCAAGTGCCAGAAGATATACACATTCTGTATAAGACAGCAGAATATGTTTAATAGGAATAAATAAGTAACTACATGGAAAGAAAGAAAATTGGTAAAAAAATGTGTAGACACTCTTTAAAAAGCCTCATAACCCCACGTTTCTGTAATATTACCTCTGAAACAGAAATCGTTTTACTATGTTGTAACAATACTGTGATTATACTGCTAATAATCATACTTTGTCATGCTGTACAATAATAGAAACACTAAGGCTGGAAAAGACCTATTTGATATTCTAATTCAACATTAATCTGGCACTGAAATGTCCAGTATTAAAGCAACTCTCTAAGTGCAATATCTACACATCTTTTAAATACTTCCAGGGAGTTGAGCATACTCAACTTCTTCCCTGGGCAGTCTGTTTCAATGCTTGACAACCCTTTCCATACAGAACTTTTCCCTAGTTTCCTAAATCTCTCTGGCACAACTTGAGACTTTCCTTTTGTCCTATTACTAGTCACCTGGGAGAAGAGACAAACCATTTCCTCTCTACAACCTCCTTTCAGATAGTTATAAAGAGAAACATGTTCTACCTTGAGCCTCTTTTTCTACAGATGTGGGCCCAGCTCCTTCAGTTGCTCCTCATGAGACTTGTACTCCAGGCCCTTCACCAGCTCCATTGCTCTTCTCTGGACACACTCTGGCACCTCAACATCTGCCTTATAGTGTGAGGTACACAACTGGACACAGGATTCAGGGCATGGCCTCACCAGTGCCAAGTACAGGGTGGCGATCTCTACCTTAATCCTGCTGGTCAAGCTATTTCTGATACAGGCCAGGTTGCCATTGGCCTTATTGGCCACCTGGGGCAGCTTCTGGCCCAAGGGACTCTGCTGGTTCACGCTCAGCCACTGTCAACTAGCACTCTCAGATCTTCTCTTCAGCAGCTTTCCAGCCACTCTTCCATAACCTATAGTGATGCAGAGGGTTGTGACACAACAGCAGGACTTGGCACTTCACCTTATCACATTTCATACAGCTGGCCTTGGCCCATCCAGTTGTCCAGATCCTTCTGCAGAACCTTCCTACTCTCCAACAGCTTCATGCTCCTGCCCATCTTAGTTTAATCTGTGAAATTACTGAGGGTGCACTCTCTTCCCTCATCCAGATCATTGATAAAATTATTAAACAGAACAGGCTGAACTCTGTGCAATACAACTTGAGACCATGTGGGGCCAGCCTGTGCCTGCACATTTAGAATTTCCTTCTTGAGAAATACTTAATCTTTCAACCTCCCTTTCCCTTTAGAACTGTCTCTCAAGGAATCCTGTCAACCAGTTCCCTAAGACTACCAAAATCTGCCTGCCAGAAGTCAATGGAAGTTCTGCAGGGACTCCTTCAAGAATTGAAAACTCTGTACTTTCATGATTGCTGTGCCCAAGAAAAGCCCCAGCCATCATATCACTCACAAGCCCTTCCATGTTCAAAAACAGGTCCAGTAGAGCATCCACCCTAGTTGGTTTAGTCACCAGCTGTGTTAGGAAGTTATCTGCCACACACTCCAGGTATCACTCTGACTGTTTTCTCTCCTCTGTATTCTAGTTCCAGCAGACATCTTGGAAACTGATGTCTCCCACAAGAAAAAGGGTGAGACTTCTCCCAGCACCTTATTGACTAAGTTATGGCTCAGAATAAGGATTATTAACATAATTTACTCCATTGTAAAACACACTAATAAACTGCTGGTGATTTTTAAGTCAGTCATCACATGATTTATCTATAAGGCTAAAAAAACAGCTATAGTGGTTTCAAGCCCACTTCTGGTTTTGTTGGCTAAATTTAGTGTAGTGGTCTAAATGTCTTTTCTGCTGTGAGACAGGATTATGAGAAAAAAGGCAAAACAGGCCCACACTTAAAGAAATATACAAACAGATAGTTTTATTAATACACACACTAAGAGAATGAGAAAATCAAAAATGAAATTTTTAAAAAACTCTTCCTCCCCTTCACAAGTGTTCACATTCCCACAAACAACATAAAGAGACAACACCTGTGATTTTCAGTCAATTTCACCATTAAAAAAAATCTTTCATCAATTCTTTAGGGAGAAGAGTCTCTTTCAGTTTACCATGGAATTTCCCCCTACTGACAACTTGGAACTGTTCTCTTGTGGGTTTTAACAGTCACAAAAACAGCCACCCAGGGAAATCTGCTTCTGTGACCCCTCCCATTAGCAGTTTCTCAAGCTGATTATGGGTTATGGGAACTCAGGCATACTAGGGTGTCACTGTTTAAAAATTAACAACTCCAAAGGCAAAGGATTCTTCATCTCAGAAAACAGAGATGTCTTCTCACTTCTTCACTGGTGCAGAGGGCTTCTCATCTCTCTGTTCAACTGCTTCAGTATTTACTTAGTCCATCACAAATACCACTACTTATCTCTACAATTAAAAAACTCTCATCATCTGCCTAAATGCATAGTCTTCCCAAGGTTTAAAGAGATATTTTTGTTCAGTGTGCATAGCCTCACCAGGAAAGTACAGCCTAAACTACGCAACTCTTCCATCCCTTCTCCCAAAAAGTCTTTTCATTTTCTCTTTACTGGCTGTCCATCTCATGCTGTGTTTTCTCTACATTTTGCTCTGTCCTTTTCTTTTTACTCAGAGGAGGATTTGGAGTTTTAAAAAGTCTCATCTTGCTAGGAAAGGGGTAAATCTGCCCAGATGGTAGTCATGTGATCTCTTCCAGGCAGCAGCCATAAGGATTGAAAGCCGTGCTGATGGGGGATGAGAACTCAGATCTCGGAGTGACCTGGCTGATGGATGCCGCCCCTTCCACCCCTTGGTGACAATCGGGGTGCACCCAGCCCAACTCCGAGCTGCTCCCTGGGGCACAGTGGGCACGGCACGGCCAGGGCCAGCTTCCTTCCCCACAGCAGGGAGCGGGGAGCCCTCGGCATGGCCAGGGCCAGCTTCCCTCCCCACAGCAGGGAGCGGTGAGCCCATTGGCACGGCCAGGGCCGAGCTGGCTCCCCCACAGCAGGGAGCGGTGAGCCCATTGGCACGGCCAGGGCCGAGCTGGCTCCCCCACAGCAGGGAATGTTGAGCCCTCGGCACGGCCAGGGCCAGCTTCCCTCCCCACAGCAGGGAGCGGTGAGCCCATTGGCATGGCCAGGGCCAGCTTCCCTCCCCCACAGCAGGGAGTGGTGAGCTCTCGGCATGGCAAGGGCCAGCTTCCCTCCCCACAGCAGGGAATGTTGAGCCCTCGGCACGGCCAGGGCCAGCTTCCCTCCCCACAGCAGGGAGCGGTGTGCCCATTGGCATGGCCAGGGCCAGCTTCCCTCCCCACAGCAGGGAATGGTGAGCCCATTGGCATGGCCAGGGCCAGCTTCCCTCCCCACAGCAGGGAATGGTGAGCCCATTGGCATGGCCAGGGCCAGCTTCCCTTCCCACAGCAGGGAATGGTGAGCCCATTGGCATGGCCAGGGCCCAAGCTGGCTCCCCACAGCAGGGAATGGTGAGCCCTCGGCACGGCCAGGGCCCAAGCTGGCTCCCCACAGCAGGGAATGGTGAGCCCTCGGCACGGCCAGGGCCCGAGCTGGCTCCCCACAGCAGGGGAGAGCGGCAGGGGCCAAGCCAGCCGCAGAGCAAGGTGTTACCTGCCAGGAAGCCAGAAGGAAAAGGAAGTCCCTGGGCTTACCGGGCTGATTTTAAACCTCTGTGTGACCCAGAGATGTATGCCTATATTTCATTGGCTAATCTGGTTGTTGGTTTCAAAGTCAATCACTAATTAGTTTTTACCATCCATGCTAAACCAACACATCATCTTAGGAAGTGGAACATGAAACCAGCATTTCCTATTATGTATGCATCTTCATTCTAAGGTCATTTTTGTTTTTACTGGCCCTGGTTTGAAATCCTCCAACTATCTCTGTCTAAAACAGATATACCATCTGACTATCCAAATCCGTAGCTTCCACCTGTTTAGAAGTACAAACTTATCTACATTTGGTTTATCTGCAAATGCATCAAACCTAGATTTAAATCTCTTTGTGTAAAATTGACTCACAGACCTTGCTGGGATACATTTGACACTCTTTGAGTTTTCCTGTGTTTTACAACTCCATTGAGCTGTAAAACCAATTGCATAAGATGCTTAATGAACAAATAAGTTAAATGACAATCAGGATTTAAAATGTGTTTCATAATATGCCTTTTTGATGACCTTTTAATAATGCAACAATACTAATTTAAGTTCACAATAATCTAGTATTTATTATTTATGCATGATAAGCATTAATAATTTATTAATTACACATTCTTCCTAATATGCTGTAAATTATCTGAAATGGAAATGAAAAGTTTTTGGAAAATGTTTATTGCATTTCTTGTAAAGACTTATAGAGCATTCGAACTCTGAAAATCTTAATGTTTAAAAAGACCAAAGTTCTCTTCTACGTGATGACTGTCTTATGGCCAAAAAAAAATACCACTAATTCATAGGATTCAAATGTTCTGTCTTATTGGAGTACGATTTGAATGTTTAAGCAAGTTCCTAATGTCATTTTAGACACAATTATATCCTGCCTGCACACCAGGCAGAGGGTGGGTCTTCTTAAGTTCCTACGTCTGGTCTGCCAGGACAGTGGAGCTATTTCAGATACTTGATGGTTCAAACAAAAATAACTAAACTTAGGCACTTAAATTTCTCCCTCAAACCCCTAACTTGGAGGGGTACTGCAGCCTGAATAGAAGTCACTTTAAATTACTTTCTTTGTTTTACACTATGTCTGTCCAAATTGCAGCCCAAACTTTAGCTGATTTACTGCATATTCTGCAGGGAAAATGTGGTTTTCCATTGCTTAATCTTGATCGGGTGTATTGAATAGAATTTTTATTTCCTAGGGTAAGTGGTTTTAGTAGCAGTGCTGTATAAACAGTGACTTTTTAAAAAAATTTAAATAAGAAAACAACTGTTACTCCATTTTGTGAAGATGTAGTGTTTGTGTCCTGTGTTTTGAGAGCAGCTTAGGCTCTTGGGACTATTCAAATGACTTTCAGATTAAACAAAGCATATCTAGGCAGCTACTGGGGTGTGATGTTTGAACTGCTGTATTTTAATTATCTAGCTCGAAACTAGCCAATTTCAGTTTTAGCTACCGAAGAGTTTTCTAAATCTGTTTGAAGTTCTGCAGTAAGAAAAAAATGAAGTAGATGAAAAAAAAAAATTTGTTTGTTTTCCTTGGTGACTGGAAAATGCTAAAGAAGTCAAAATCATTTCACTTAAATGCATAAATACATTATGATATCTGCTTTTTAAAAAAATCTCAGTTTATTTTAAAGACAGCCCCAAGAATCAAAATATTTTGATCTATATAGAGCCTCAATTTACTCCTGCATAATTATGCATTGCGGCAAGGTGGGTATTATAGCAGGCTTTTATTAGAATGTCTGTATCAAAATCACCATAATACCATTTGATTGATGCATTAAATTACATTTTTTTACAGAAAGGCACAGATAGCACTAATTCCTCTGTTAATTTTATAGTAACTTATATGAGGCTAGGAAAAAATAATCCTTCTTTTTCCATTTCTTCTTTGTTCTTTATTTCTCCTTCCCTTTTGTTTTTCCACCTTCTATTACCTTAAAGCCTCAGGTCGTGTTTATAAATAAGGGACAAACATGTTATAAATGCCTTTTTCTTAGCTCACTTTCTGTATGGAATGGACTTAAAACTGTTCCGATAGCAAATACAAAACCGCTATATTATATTACTCTTCTAGTAATAAGGTACAGCAAAATTGGCAAAAATAAGGTTATTTGCCCTATTTTTCAATCAATTGCTGGTGAGCATGATCTTTGACTTGTTGTGAGAGAATGAAGATGTCATGGACAGTGGTGTTACTCAAAACTACTCTTGGATTCTTTTTCTTGTAGAAACATTAACAGTTCAGTTGCAGACTTAGCAATCTACTCTATTAAATCATATATTGTACTGATTTTGGCTGGGTGAGAGTCAATTTTCTCCATAGAGGCTCATATGATTTCTTACTTTACGTGCAAAACAGTGTTGATAACAGAGGGGTGTGTTGCCCACTGCTCAGCAGTGCTTCCACAGAGACACAATCTTTTCTGCTTGTCTGCTTCTCCCCACCAGTGAGGAGGCTGGTGATGCACAGAGCAAGGAGAAGACACTGCCAGGACGGCTGAACTCAGCTGACCAAGGGATATTCCACAACATGTGATGTTGCACTCAGCGCCACGTATAGCTGGAGGGATGTACTGGTTTGAAAGCAAAACCAGTGAGACCAGTGAACCAGTCAGAAATACAAATAATAGAGAGAGAAGAAAAACAACAAGAAGGTAAAAATGAAATAAAATAAGATAAATGCAATAGTACAAAGGATCACTGACAGAGTCAGAATGCAAACCTGACACCCTGTTGGTCAAGGTGTTGGAAGCAGTCTGAAATGAGTCCTCCCAGAATGACAGATGTGGCTCCACTGAAGAAGAGATGATCTTCAAGAAAGGGTCCAGTCCTCCACTAGGAATCCATTGGAAAGAGGCTCCCTTAGTGTTTGGGATTGCTGGATTTATCCCTGGTGGGAAGGCTTTGGCTCCTCCCACTGGGTGGAGCAGCTCACAATGGAATGAGGTGATGTTATCAGTCATGTGAGAGGCCTTAAATGGCCCATTCCCAGGTGATGTCCCTCAGAGGAGGATGGGTGGAGGAAGAGATAAGAAGGCCCTGCCTTACCTGGTGTTATCAGGTGTCCCATTAACAGAAGGCATCACCGCTCCTTCCACCCCTAGAGTTACAAGAGATAAGGAACAATATCTCCCAACCAACTTCAACAGATGAAAATAGAATACACGTTTTTGGTTACATTTTTCAACCCAAGACAAGGAAGAAGAAGGGGAGACATTCAAACTTACAGTGTTTGTGTTCTGAAGTCACTTTTCTGAGTGATAGGGCCCTTTTTTCCTTGAGATGGCTCAACACCTGCCTGCCCATGGTAAGTGGTGAATGAACTGCTTGTTTTTCTTTGCTTATGTGTGCAGCTTTTGTTTTACCTTGCCCTTCATTCAACCCATGAGATTTCTCACATTTACCTTTCCAATTGTCTCCCCTGTCCTACTGAGGGGAAGAAAGCAGAACAGCCATGTGGGTTTTAGATGCTTACCTGGGCTAAACCACTACTGTGGTTAAACCTAACGAGGTATAAAAGACAGCCCTTATTGCAGACATACAAACCTGCTTCTGGAACAGATATTGGTAGCAACATGAGTGGGTAAGCTGCTGTAGCTAAATGCAAAATTTCCCTCAGAAATTCCACAAACTAATTCATGTGCATATGTATGTGTACATAAAACTTTTTACATCCCTCATAATTTATTCTAAAATTTTAAATTGCTCTGTAAATATACATGCCTTTTGCTGCCAAAAATAGTATAATAAATATTCTTATTAAAAACAAACAAACAAACAAACAAAAACTTGAGAATGACCTGCCCAATATGAGATTATTTGGTAGATTAATTTTCCCTAAGGGTACCATGAACTTTGGGTGTACAATCGTTTCAATTTGAATTTAAAATGTTCAAATGGAGATTCTTGCAACATGTGTTAAGTGACTAGAGAAACCATCTAAAATATCTGTGAACCTGTAGTGTCCTAGTGGCTCAATAGAAAAATAAATCTTAAGAGTTTCCCTAAATTAATTAGCAGTCGTTAGAGCAGGTCAACTATTCTATAGCCAGCGGCTATTTTCCCCCCCTATATTTAACTGAAAATCACATCATCATCTGTCCCTTTGGTGGTTGATAAGAATAAGGGTATTAAAAATGGGTAAAAAAAAAGAAAAAAAGAAAAAAAAAAAAAAAAAAAAAAAAAAAAAAAAAAAAAAAAAAAAGAAAAGAAAAAAAGGGGGGGAGGGGCTAAATTAGGCCAGTTTTGGAAAAGGTTGGTTCTTCATATCACCTGATCTAATGATATTGACAGTCAGTAACTAGCCTAACTGCATATAGGTATAAAAGTCAAATCAAGACATTTAGGTATAACAATTCTACAGGAAACTTCATGCGAGATTTTAAATTAAGAATCTCACATTTAGCTAATTGGTTTCAAGAAATATATACTGATTTTAGTATCAAGTGGGTATTTTGATATTTAATGATACTAATGTTTTTGGGTGCAGCTTGATTTTGTTTGGACTTAGTACGTAGCTTAAGAATAATTACTGTGTATTGCAGATTTTGAAATTATTAGCCACAATGTTTTTACACGTCTTTTCTAAAGTGCAAAATATTTTTTGCCCTGTTTTGCAAAGTTAATCAAAACAGAAGAAAAGTTAAAAATGTACCCTTTATCTTACACCCTAAAAAAGCAAAATATATTCATCTATAATGTTGCCAGTGATTAGAGGGAAACAGAAAAAGATGAAGAGACAAATTAAATAATCAGGCTGTTTATTCTAATTTTGTGCATTTCTCCCAAGCCCTTCATATAGTTCTTTGTGACAACAGAGCTCCTTGCACTACCAATCTTGCAAAAACTATTTTAGATTATGACGAGTAAGTAAGGCGATAGTTTCAATTACTAAATTAAATGTTAATGTGTTCAAAACCTCCTGAAGATCTTAGTTCTTATTAATATTTCATCTCCCTTAATAAAATTGCCAAAAAACTTAATAACAAGGAAGAATAGATTTAATAAAATGTTTTACAGTAAATCTCCCCTCAAGAAACAAAACAAAAAAATTAAAGTGAGAAGGAAAGATACAAATAGGAAAACCAGTGGGGGCCATGATGGATAAAATCCTCAGCCCTCTAAAGATATAAGTCAGTAAAATTATCTAGCTCTGAAAATATATGGTCATTAATTTTTTATTTTATTATCTGAATACAGAACTTCCTTCTGATAAGATCAACTTTAGACTAGATTGCTCTACCCATAATTTTGTTTCCACACCATCATTTTGTAAGTAATTTAAAATAAGAAAGAAAAAAGGCTTTCACAGGGCTTTATTTCTGACATAGCTTTAAAATGCACAAACTGAACCTTCCCTAGGTAGTTTTATAAAATTTCTGTGTTGTTTTTTTGTTTTGGATTTTTTGTTTTGTTTGGGTTTCATTTGGTTTTTGTAATTATAGTCGAATATGTACTGTGAGACATCAGCTAAATTCTCAAATGTAAATGCTCTTGACTTCTGGTCTGCCAGTGAAAAAGTCACCATTAAAAATTGGAGTTTATTGTAAATAAAGTAAATGTTCACCATCATAGGTTTTCTTTTTTTACTTTTTTTTTAACGTATTTTTCTGTGCTTGAAACAGTTTGCTTTATTCAAAAGCAAATTTTCTCCTATTTAATATCACAACTGTTGGTATTTCAACTATGTCAATACAAATCCTTTTTTTTTTTTTTAAGATTAAGTAAGGATATGTGAGACTCTCTTTTTCACTTATTCTCTCTCTAGAGATTAAATTATGCCTGGAAAACTCAAGAATATTGTCAAAATCTCCACCTACCTGCTTCTCGTTTTCTTTAGTCTGTAAATAGTCTTTAAATGATTAGTGCAAACTTTATTTTCTAGCCTTCCCTTCCCATCTGGTCTGGTCATGGGTGAAGACATGGAGTCAAAGTGAAAGAGAAATCATTCCTATAAAGGGCTGTGTCTGCTTTCTCAACTTGGGTGCTAGCCAGTCTTTAATTGCATGCATCTGTCTGAGTTCTGATTTAATGTAGGTGCCTAACAATTTATTGCACAAATAATCTGTTTCCACAATCTTCACTTTACCTTCACCGCATTTACATACAGGGGGATCAAATTAAATATCTACAGGTAGTATTCACTGTAGTAGTCCTATGTCTGAGCACTTGAGATTTCAGCCTTGGTAATGATTTTAAATTACTTGGTTTTGGGATCAATTTGATACTTGAGGAGAAGAATTTACAAAATGCAAATAATGCTTCATGTGGGCTCATTCTGATATCAAAATGAATCGTGCACACTATAACCTTTTCCAATCACTGTAACTATCTTATATGTTAATAGAATAAGAAAAAAATAAGAAAAAAAAACCCAATAATTAAGAGAAAAAGAGTCTAGTAAGTGATAAAAGGTTGAGAATGGATTTCCTAGATTTTGTAGACTTCTAGAGGTCATGTAGAAGTTAGTCAATGAGTCCCCCTGGGAAACAGCCCTCAGGGACAAGGGAGCACAAAAGAGCTGACATCTTTGAAGACGTTTTTCATAGAGTGCAAGATCTCTCAATCCCCAGGTGTAAGAAACCAACAAACCAAAGCAAAAGATCGGCATAGATGAGTAAAGAACTGTGGGTCAAACTAAAGGACAAGAAAGAAACACACAGGCAGTGAAAGATACAGGGAGAGGTGTGGTGAAACACTGGGACAGATTGATTAGGGAAGTTGTGAATGTCCTATTATTGGAAGGGTTTGGGATCAGGTTGGATTAGGCACTGAGGAAGATGATCTGGTTGAAGATTTCCTCGCTTATTGCAGAGGATTTTGGCTAGATGACCAAAACCAACCAGGATATTTCTTTCCAACACAAACTAGTCTATGATTCTATGTATTCTAGCCATCACAAATAGCTGCATTTTGTGTCCCAAGATTCACCAATGTATCATGCACAGCTCAAAATTCTGTAACAGATATCTCAGGGAATGAAAAACAATGTTGTTACTTTAAAGCATCTGTCTACTTTGGTTTCATAACTGTATTACTTTAAGCTTCAAATCTCCCAAGATGTCTTTAAGTATGTTAATTCCCTTTTGCAGATTAATAGTCTATATGTATATATTATTTTTAATGATACACAGATCCACTCTCCACTTTCAGACAATGCCTCTCCCAAAATCCTCACTTTCTTATGGCTTTCTTTGTCCCAGTTCTATTTTTCAAGGAATATGGCTCTTAAAGCAACTTTGTCAATCATCTATGTTTAATCCTCTGCTATTGAAAGCAACTGCATCTTAAAGACCCCATTTAAGGTCAAACATAAATTTACACATGACCAGTTTATACTCATTTGTACCCATTAGTATTTGAAATTATTGCTTTTATCTTAACATTTTCTCCTTGTATTTACAAAGAATAATCATATGTGCTAGTAACTTCCATTGGGCTAAGCCAAAATCCCCACTTTCTTACTTTGGTGCCATGCCAGCTTAAACCAGTCTAATTTGAGATTATCTTTTTGCCTGTCCCTCTATCATCAGTCATGTGTGCCGAGAGTAGTAACTACCTTTCAAGCTGTCAAACAATAAGCCAGTTTAGAGAACTAATTCAAAAGCAAACTAAATGTAAATAAGGCAAAGTTATATTTTGCCCAATTTTTGGGGATTTTTTCTGTCTCCTATGAAGTGTTATTTTCTTAGTTCTGGTCCTTGAACTGCATTATCAGTGGATACATGTGTATTTATTTCAGTACAAGCAAGTCAGAATTTCAGAAATATAGAAATATGATATAAAAGTATAATAGAATATATAAATATAATCTAAACTGAACTTATGGCTTTATAATGTGATGTGATCAAAACTGCAAATTCCATAATTGGCACTTTGAGATGGGTGTCCCCAAAACATTTTGAGTAAGCAAATATGCTCCGGCTAGACATATGCATAGATGTATAAGTATAATCACACACATGCACTGTCAGAATTCTCATATACTTAATCTATATTTATGCATGCAAGCAATCTATGAATCCAGTAGAAAGATGTTGTGGTTGAACCCCAAACAGCCACTATGAACTGCACAGCCATGTGCTCACTCACCTCCCCAGTAGAACAGGAAGGCAAGTGAAAATTATAATAATTATTAATGAAAATAATAATTATTATAATGAAAAGGGAGAAAAAGCAATGGGCAAGAAATAATATCCAAGGGAAAAAAGAATGATGAAGCACACTACAGTTGCTCACTTCCTGCTGACTGATGCCCAACCCAACTCTGAGCAGCTATCAGTCCATCCTGACCAGATCCCCTGTGTTTATATACTGTTTACAAAATTCTATGATATGGAATATCCCTTGGGTCAGTTTAGGTCAACCATCCTGGTTGTGCTTCCTCAGTTTCTTGTGCACATGCTCACTGGCAGAGCAAGGGAAACTGAGAAGTCCTTGATTTAGGCTAAACACTGCCTAGCAAGAACTCAAATATCATTGTGTTATTGGCATTATTCTTGTCCTAAAACCGTTTATTAGCTAGTTGGGAGAAATTTAATTCTACCACAACTAAGCTAGGACAGGATAAATCCAGAGAATTAAAAAACAACAGGAGGTTTAAAATAATTTTGGGAGACTGAATTGAAGCAGCAGAAGGGAAGAAGTGTACCTGGTTAGCAGAGCAGAAAACAGTACTGAACAATCAGGCTTAAATAAAACATATGAAAACTACAATAAAACATCTCTTAACAGATGTTCAGGAAACCTCTGGAGAATTAAAAAGGAAAAAATTAAACCAAAATAAAACCTCCAAGTCTCTCTCAATATATTTCAAACACAAATTAACAAAGTACTTTAATCTTTTTATTTGCTTGTGACAAGTCACTGATATAGAACTCAATGGTTAATATCTTCATGAAAATTGTCATCTACCACCATAATAAAGGAAATTTTATTTTTAAATAAAGAAATTTAAAAACTATAGAATAAATTATGAATGTGATCTTAAATATTTGCCATTTACTCAGTTTCTTCCAGTCCTTCCAGACCAAGAAATTTTTAGGGTGTTTTTAGGGCATCTGACTAATGATCACTGTTTACTGTAAAAGTCTAGGGTTACAGAAACAAAGTTAGACTCTTATCACTTACACCAAAAAGGTTATTGAGTAGTTTGAATCTTAGACATATTTGGAAGGTGTTTCACATTTTGTTTAATTCTGATGTTCACTAAAATAAATCACTGGAGGACTAATAATTAAGTTTCTTCTGTGATGGTGTAGTATGTGATCTTTTTACATTTGAAATTTCTTTTTAAAAGTGGGCTTTAAAATTTTTAAAAATTTTCTCTAAAAGGGAACTGGAGACCATCTCCTGAAATAGTGGTGAATTTTGAAGCCTTGAATAGGAAATAAAAGTAGGAAAAAAAACCCTGAGAAGTTATTGCTCATTTTTGTTTCCCTACTTTCATGATGGGAAGGGAGGAATTTTTTACTCTTAATATCCTACAATATGATCTACTGGTTTTCTACTTAAAACGTGATATAAAGACATAGATACATGCAACTTCAATTGCTGCAAGCATCTGTGTTGGTTTTTGCCAGGATAAAGTTAGTTTTCTGCGTAGTAAGAGGTTGTGTTTTAGATTTATTCTGGAAACAGTAACAGGGATGTTACTGTTGAATAGGGTTTGCACAGCATCAAGGCCTTTTCTGTCTCACTCCATCCCACCAGCATGGAGGCTGGGGGTGCACAAGAAGTTGAACAAAAGAGAACATAACATCATGGTCATGCAGATAGGAAGTAGTGAATGAATTCCTTGTATTGCTTCACTTGCATGCACAGCTTTTGCTTTATTTTTTTGTTGTTTTTTTTTTTCTCTACTCATGAGTTTTCCCACTCTGATTCTTCTGTTTCTCTCCCCAGTCCTGCTGTGTGGTGAGTGAGCAAGCAGCTGTATTGAGCTTAGTTGCCAGCAGGGACTAAACCACTACAGTATTATTTTTGACAGCGAATCTGATAAGCTCAATTAACTTAATAATATCATTTTAAAAAAACTATTACAAATAATTATGACCATAAAGTAAAGAATGAAATAAATTTCTCTATAAAAATAGTATTTCATCTGGGCAGGTATTTTATTCTCTTAGTAACCAGTACACTACCCATACCACTGAAAAATCTGAATTGATTTTCTGCTTCCAGTGAGCTTTAAAAGAGGTAAAGATAAAAAGGAGTTGTGAGAGAGTTGTTATTCTTCCAGAATTTACATTCAAATAAATCTAAATTTATGAGCACAGCTAAGTGAAATTTGGCCTCAGGAGTGAAAAAAACCCCTGAGCATTCTATTGCCTGCAATGTCTCACCCAAGATGCCTGATACAAAGACAGTAACCTATCACATTTGCAATCTTTACAAGCAGTTTGAATTCCAGGAATAGAAAAGTTCAGGTCAGTCAGCCTTGTTTTTTAATATGAGCATGTAATTAATCTGGAGATAACATGACACTTTGACTATTATGAATATTTGCATTTTACTCTTGCATGTATTTTCTTTCATTATTTTTATATATTAAATATAAAAATTTATACAACTTTGTAAAAAGTCAAAGATATTCAATAATATTTTTCATAAATGTAAATAAATATTTTAAGTAAAGCCCCGCTTTACCTAGACTGTATTTTTTTCCAGTGAAACAAAATCCAAGTCAAATTATGAATAATTTCTCATTTGTTGTATACAGTTTTTCAGATATAGCATCAAATTTAATGAAGAAAAGGCATAATTATTCCCTTCAGTGATACAAATTTAATAGTCTTACAACTTTTATCTGAAAAATATTTTTTCTCCTAATTTTATACTTTCCTGATTCAGTCTGTCATTTTTATATTAAAGTGGGTATGAATGCATTATCTTAGCATTTAACTGTTAAAGCAAGTGTATGACTTTGTAGCAGGTTGACCCTGTCCAACAGTCAAGCACTCACAGAGCTGTTCACTCACTTCCCTTTCCCATGGGTCATGGAGAAACTAGGAGAAAGTTTCAGGCACTTAGATGTCCAATAGGTGGGGGGAAAACTGTGCATTCAAGCAGAGCAAAATAAGGAATTAATTTACTACTTCCTATCAGCATGCAGATATTCAGCCACTTCCAGGAAAACATGAATAATAGTTACTTAGGAAGTCAACACCATCATCTTGGTTGTTGCCCTCCCTCCTCCTTTTCATAAGTTTGTATTATTGAGCACATCAAATGTTATGAAATAATGCTTAGGTCAGTGCTGGTCAGCTATTCCAGATTCTTGTGTCCATTACCAGCTTCTTATGTACTTTCAGCAAATCACTGAGGGGGAAGAGTGGGAGCAGAGTGAACAAGAAAGAACCATGATGCTGTGCAACCACTGTTTGTTAACAGCCAAAGCACTGTGTATTATCAATATTGAGTAAATCATCAATCCATTCTACTATGAAGAAAATTAACTCCATCACAGTCAGACTCATACAGAGTAAGTAGGATTTCTCATTTTTTTCAAGCATGGAACACTTCAAAAGTCACCAAAAGTTTATCATCACTACTAGATTTAATACACGGTTATTGACACTGGGATTCCTATCAAAGAAAGTATTGTATAAAAGGATATGGAAAAAAGAACACTATGTCTATAGAAGTCTAGAAGACTATGTCTATAGAAATAACTGAGCTACCTTTCCCACAGGGGGATATTCAACCAGTTAGTAACTCATTTAGAGCATCTCCTCAGCATTTTATTAAGTAATCCTCACCACAATCATGCAATTAAAAAAAAATCAGGTCCAAGTTGCATGAAGTATGAGCAGTTTTTCATGTGATAATCTTTTTAACTCCCAGAATAAAACCTACATCAGAATTCCTGGGGAAAACAAACAAACACTTTAACAGTGTTCTAACTGAATATTTATATTACTATTTCAATGACAAGTTAAATATTACTTTTCTAATAACAATTTTAAAGCAAATCTCAGAATAGAAAAGTCCAGGAACATTTCTGAGAGCCTGAGCGATAGTTTAGATAAATGTAAAAACAGTACCATGAAAAAGAACTTGAGAGAGGAGAACATGTAATGAGTGTACATGTATCATCGTCCATAAATAGAAGGCTGTTAGACAAGTAGAGATAGTTCTTAATCATTAATAATTTTTAGAGGTTTTTGCAAATGACATTTATTACTTTATGTGAAAGTCCTCTAATTGTCTTGTACTACCAAAAGCCAAATAACCCAAGGTTATCTCAGTTGAAATGGAGGAGCTGCAATCAAAACCACTGCGAAAATGGGAGTTTTACTGTAGGAGAGAAACATGTGAAAGAGCTCTGACTGATATCATGCTTGTAGAGTTAGAGAAGGTTAATATCGCAGTAAACCTAGAAAATGATATAATATTTGATTTGCAATTTTGGAAAAGATAGGAGTTGCAGGGAGATGTTGACTTTTCAACCTCACCAAAGCAAGTGTCAGAACAGCGATGAGGACATAGATTATCTAATTTACAGCATCTGCTCTAGCCATTAAGCTGTTAAGCAGCATTATTTCAACTAATGGAAAACCATTAAATTTTTAGGGTGTCATTTAATGTTAGAAGAGCTGATCACTAAAGAACAATTGAGTTTCTACAGCATATTTTTATGACCCTTAATTAGGGATATGTCCTCAAGTAAACTCATAAAACCTATGTCTCTCCTGCTTAAAGTTCTTTAGGTCATAGGCTCTTAAAATGCTAATAAATCTCTGCTAGTTGACATTACCTCCTGACTTTTCAAGTGATATTTTCTTCACAGGTTATTATATTGCCTTCTTTCTTTCTGCATTAGGGGCCATCTTGTTAAATTATATGTTATCGCTGTAAATCTACTGACCTTCATGATGTTAAAGTTTATAAGGTTTCCAGTGATCAGCAGTATGACAAAATGCACTTTCAAATGATCAGCTGATTGTCACTATTTAGGCTAATATAAATAATAGTAATAAATAGTACAATACTTTTATGGCTTAATTGAAATTAAATTACTGTGCAGCTTTTTCATTTCAATAATTTTACACTGGGAGTACTACTCTAGGGGAATCTTGGGAAGGATTTGTTTTTTTCCAAAACAGAAAAAGTATGTAAATTCACATTTCTCTAGGAAGAATTAACTAATGCATAATAAAGATGAATTGGGGCGTAACACAAATTTGTATTTATAATCTTTCAAAGGATAAATTTCCTATCTCTAATTCATTTGAGTTCATTCATTTCAAGTTCATTTATTTTTTTAGAAACATAATAATAACATTAAGGTAGAACAGAATAAAGAACAACCTTTCAGGAAACATAGAGAAGAATTTCATCATAGATGCGCTCAGTAGATACTCTAAATAAATCTACATGTGTTTAATACATAATCAGGGCTTAAAAAGATAAATTGTATAGACAAAATAAATACATTTAAAAAGCAAAGTACTAGAAAATAGATTATCCCTATAAGCATCTTTGACTGAAGTAACTTTCAGGCTATAATCAAATATGTCAGTTTTATGTTATATAGGTGACAACAGTAGACATTATGACTAGAATTGCTTTTCTTGTAAGAAAATCCGTCAGAGCCCAGAGGAGCTAAATAGTGTCAGCTTCCTGAAGTGATCTGCATGTCATTCTGCATGTTAATTGGAGATTTGTTTGCTGATGGAGAAATTAGGGTCTCCAGCATGCAAGGGAAAGTAGTATTATCTCTACTGTCCCCTCTTTCTTCATAGTGTCGGTTCTAGGAGATTTCATTTTAAGAAATATTTTGGTCTAAGTGCCTTTCTTACTGGCATCATAATGGACCAGCACCTCTGGTAGATACAGCTTGCCTGAAAATTGGTGTAAGACTAGTATCACAGAGAAGTGAAGCATCAGCAATCCACTAGCATGATCACATCTCAACAAGAGTGTCAGGGAGGAGTGGGAATTCTGCCTGTCCCTTCTACACACTGAATCTTATGGATGTTCTTGGAAGAAAAAGGAGAGTTTATGACAGAGTTGGATGGAAGGCACATTAGTGGTCTAGTACTGAGTGCTAAGGCATTTCAAGCAGAAGGGAGACTGAGTTGCTCAGTTTAACCGTTGCCTTTTCATGTTGCAGTGTGTGGGCCACTGTTCTCACAGCAGATTGAACCAGTCAGCATGGCATGGAGAAGGCAGAAGAGAGGACCATGCTACCTTGGCAGCAGATGAAGATAACCAAATGTTTGGACTGTCTGCATAAAGTGGCCAGGCAATTCTTTGACATAACTGCAACAACAATGTGTTCTAGTGAATAAAGGTGCTTGGTGCACTTTATTTACACTGTCAAAAGGAAGCCACTAAGTAATAACCTATTGAAAACAAAATAAAGCTTTCACTTTGAGCACTTAATTTAATATTAAAAAGCGTGGAAATATTCTCTTTGTCTTCCTTGAATTCCTTCTTTGCATCCTTTATATATTCAAAGCTTCTAATCATAGCACATAGCAGGAAATTTAACGAGATTTGATTCTCTTAAACAAAAGGCAAATATCTCAGTTTACGCAATTTGAGAAAAAAAAATGACTGTAGTTTCCCAGTATGAGAAAATTGATCCTTTTACAGAAAATGTGACAGTAATTCAGAAAGATGAAGTTATTAAATCTGTATAGGTGAATGGCAATGTATCTGTGATATTTGGCCTCTGCTGGTGAAAATATCAACCTATTTCTATGAATTTACAGAAATATTTGTTTTCAAGTTATAAAGCAAATGAAAATTTTATACACACAATGCGCATAGGTTTTATACCAACAATGGCAATTTGTTCTAATTATTCCCTTTAAATGGAATCTGATTTGATAGAATAAGTTTGTCTGAGGACTTGCTCACATACATTAAATCTTAAGTGGTACAGGACCTAGATATAAAAAACTCCATTTATTGCATTATTGCTCTTTTGACCCATTCAAATATACTGAAACTCTCTTAATTCTTTTCTGAAAAAGGTATGTCATGAGATTTTATGTATGCCTGCCTTTAACTTGGAAAACTTTTCTCCCATGTTTTCAACTATAAAGACACTGGAATTACCTTTTTCCGCTGTTTTCCCCCATCCTCAAAATCTTATAATGAACAACAAAATATAAATTATTTGCAAAGCTAAGAATTAATTTTAATGTAATATAAATTTTAAAAGTCTCAACAAGTAATTATTTTTACTGTAAATCTAGTTGTTATGGAGAAAAAAAAATCATTACTGGAAAATAACTTGTAGTAGTTCAAATAGTTATGCACTTTCTGGTATGTACAAGCTGTTGTTAGGATCATCATTATTTCCATTCATCCTAGTTCTGAACCTTCACTTTTCCTGATGAAGATAGAGGGGCAGTTGCAACAATTCTTCAGTGCCCAGACACTTCACCAGGAGGATATACAATGCGCTTTTCTAAAATGTAGATATCTAAATACAATATATTCATCTTACATTAAATAAATTGGTACTTTCAAAACATATTTTTAGGGGACAAAACCTGCTTCTACATTCTTTCATCAGGTTATCATTCATTTGACCTACTGCTGTATGAAGTTGAAAACTTCTCCTAGATTATTAGTGAACCTAAAGGGGTTGTATCAGAAAAGGATGCATAAGTTTAAAATCTTCTGTCCCTCCACTTCTCTTCACAGACCAAGTGTTCTGGCCTTAACCAACCTGGTGGCTCTGCCCTACTGGCTAGCCAAGGTCATTGCCAGGTCCAGGGAGAAGATCTGTTTCTTCATCACTAATGGGAGAACTCTGAGTTTGTTATTCCGCATTTCATGAGGTTCCATCTGGTCCAGTTCTGACAATCAGGATGACATTATTCTGAATGGTATTACTGCTTTCTGGCATATCAACTTGATCCCACCAGTTTGGTGTCATCTGAGAACCTGATGACAGCAAACTGTGTCATCTCCAAATCATTAATAAAGCGGTTATACAGGACCAGAAAGAAATCCTGTGTGCAAATTCATTTTCAGGAAGTATATTTTAAAATCCATGAGAAGTTCCCTGTGACTGGCAAAAGAGAAAAAAAATCACTCCTATTTTTTAAAAAAGGGAGAAAGGAAAACCCATGGAAGACTGGTGAGCTTTACCTATGTGCCTGTGAACATCATGGAGCAGATCCTCACGGAAGCAATGTTAAGGAGATGTCAACAAGTGAGGTTGATCCACTAATGGTTAGTCACAGGAACTTAAAATTATCACCAGAAATTTCCTCAAAATATAATGAAAATTTATGTACACAACTGTGAGATCAAGATGTTCAGTATTTCATGTGAAGCATGTAGCATCAGTTCTCACTAAAACAATAGGGTCTAGGATATAATGTAACTATTAGTACTCAGCTCAAAAACCTGAAATTGCAACTGCATAATCAAATGCTTCAAATAATCATGGATTCTCTTGACTTCTCTTTAACTATGTATAAAACGTTAAAATTAACGGTCCCCACACTCTAGTAATTTCAGGTTTTTAATGCCAATAAATTATTTTAGAACAAGTGTAATTTTAATTTCAGAAATATGTTCCCATGAGCCAATTTGTAATTGATATGAGGTGCCAAGGAAACCTAGGAAACAGTATTTCCTTAAAAAGAAGTTTTGACAAAAAGGAAAATGCATCAAACTACAAAATTTGACATTGGAAGGGACCTGTTGAGATCGTATAGGAAGGGACATATTGAAATCATCCAGCCCTGTTAAAGCAGTTAGTTGCAACAGGTTACCCAGAAAAGTGCCCAGTCTGGTTTTGAGTGTCTCTCCTCATGGAAAATGGGTAGCCTCTTCCCATGTATGAGAACATTAATTACAAAAGTGTTCACTTTAAATTAGATTATTACATTCTTTAATTTCTACCCTTTTCTGTTATTCTATCGGTGGGCAGGAAGAATCTGGTTCCCTTATCATCATCATCTCCCATTGTCATACATATTGACAAAATCTGTGCTGTCCCATCCTCCCTCCCCCCTCCCCTCACAAAGCCTTCTCTGCTCCAAGCTGAACAGAACTAGATCCCTGTCATCCCTCAAATGGAAGACATGGCAGTCCCTTCATCACCTTTTCTGCAGTTGCTCTGTTAAGTTCCCTGTTGTACTTGGGAGGCCAGAACTCAACAGATCAATCCAGATGTAGTCAAGTAAATTACCACCTCCTTCAGTCTGATGAAACAGGTTCCTCCTAATACAGCCCCAATGGAAGATAAGCAGAGAGTAACATTGAAGAGCCATGGATAAGCCCTAATAAACTTCCCATAACATTCCAAATTGAAATGCTGGTATGCAGTAGACATCGCTAGGTGAGGAGACAGGTCAACAGATGGGGCCCATCATTTTTCACAGCAGGGTCTCCTACTGTTATAGCTATAACCTGTAAAGGTTTTGGCTCTTGAAGCCTGAGAGACAATCTGCAGTCTCTGATGACTCTGATCCTGCAGTCTACTGACTGCCTGCAGGAGTTCTTTTGCTTGCCAGTACGGCTCCTTAAGAAACACACAGCTTTTGCAGGCTAGAATAGGATCTGCCCCAGCTCAGCAAAAGGCCTGCAGCTTGAGCCTTGCAAAGAGGCATCTTCCTTCTGAAGCTCCAAAAAAGGTCAATGAATCCAACCACCTAGAGACGGTTACTCTATCAGTACCTGTGGATGATGCCTTTTAGCAGACTCTGCTGAAAAGAGAAAATGTATCTATCCCTCCTTCACATCCTGCTGCCCAAATCACTAGATTAAGGGGTGGTGAAATTGAGAGGAGACTATCCTTATCTTTACCTTCCAATAGCAGGAATATTTAATAGTGAAGTTTTAATACTTTAATACTTAACACAGAAATTTAGAAAATAAAACCTAGAGACAGCAAGTAATTTGACAATGAATTAGCTAACATATTTGCTGAGAAAGATGCTGCTTATGTTCAGTTTTGGATAACATAGATAAGAAATTAGAAATATAGAAAAGAAATTATTTCCCTTGGGGCTTTTTGTTGGACAGGATCTAATTGTCACATTGAATAAATAAAAAAAATAGAAAGCAAGCAGCCACTGTACTCAGTAAAGAAACACTGTATTTAGCCACATGCTTATTTTGTCACTTCTGTGACTTTTAAAATATACAACTTTAACACTATCAAAAGCAATTGATGAGCTTTAGCAATATTTCAGCTCTACAAACAGAATATGGGACTTATGTATTGTTGGTTTTCACTTATTTATCCATTATCTAACTCAACTTCTCCATTCATATGATGCTGATGAAGGAACCACTAACCTCATGAAGAATTTTTTTGTATTGACTTCAATTGGCTAAGATCTAACACAAGCTTAAATGTAAGAATTATTTCAGTGATGGATCATTATTGGTAAGATTAATGTTTGATAATCATAAACTTTATTTCATTCTACATATACATATATATTTTTTTAAAAAATTGCATATGTTCCATATTGTTGTGTTTGTATAGATACTTATAGGTGATAGTTCATTTAATCTACATAAACGTGAGAGGAATCACTGAAGGGAACCTGGGCCATTCCAAATGTAAGCATTTCCACATGAACAGCTATATTTGTTTATATAAATCTCATCCATATGGCATGCTGAGTTTTCTTTCATTTTCCATTGGGATCATTTTAGATTACAGTAGCTGTTTAAACAGTTGAAATGTATTGGTTTAATGGGCACTTCGGGGAAAATACTGGAAGTAGATTAATGTGTTAGACAGCAGGAATTTAAGCATAGATAAGGAAAGGCCTAAGCCAGAGAGCAGAGAGGGCTAGAAAATGGAGAGAGGGATGGGAATAAGAAATGAAAAACACTGTCATTTGAAGAGCATGCTGCATTTTTAGATTACTTGGACTGAATAATAAAAGTGGATGGCAAAATGATACTTTGTATTTTAAAGTAGGCCTCTTCGGGGATGGGAAACCCCTGGAATGTGAATGTTGTAGATGTCATCACATAGTCATTCAGTTATGAAGTCCATCTATGTCTAGACTACTGTCTTCCTTCAAAAAAAACAGTCAGACACTTAAGTTCTATTAATGTAATTGACGGAGTTCTGGATTAAAACACAGATTTATAAGGACAAGGTGGTGACAAACTAGTAACTTCACCAGGCACATAAAATGCAAGACTGAATCATGTCAGTCAGTCTTCTGCACGTCTCCATTGTTATGGTGCTGGGACCATTTTGGGGGAACAGCAAACTTTAGGCAATCTTCAATAATACCAAAGAAGTGAATGATGTAAAATTACTTCACTCTTTTGCCCCAATTTGCTGTTTGCTTCCAGTTTCATCTAGTCAGTGCTGAATGTGCCTGCTTTAACAAGAAGTGTGTCTAATCCATCTTGCTGCCTTTATAAATGGTCTTTACCATAAGGCCTCAGGGAAAAAAAAAAAAAAAGTTTTATATCTGTAGCCATAACCAAATAAAATCATAATAAGCTGCAGCACCTTTACCTATGTACATGTGAGGGTGTTTAAATACACTAGAGGTAAATTAAAGAAAATGCAGTTTGAATGGTACATTGAGGATAACTGGTTTCAATATACGTTTTTATTTTACCTTAGATTCTTACTACATATCTCCACCTATTTATTCTGTCATTAACAGACATAGATTAACCCCAAGAAACACAGTGATATTGGGACAAAGTATGACGTTTCTGTGGGACCTTCTATGGTTGATTAGTTATTTTGAATAATTGGCATGCAAGAGTTAATAATCCAAAACTAAGTGAATACTTTTGGGCTTTTGTCATACCCTGTGTTGCAAAAGAAGCAGTTTTGGAAGTTGATTCCGATAGCAGATTTTAAGAGCAGGGCCACGTCCTGCCACTCCTCTGAGGTCTGTCCTGTACCCAGCTGTAGCCACTGTACCCAGCTCACTGCCCAAGCACCTGCTCTGCCCCCAGGCTGAGGGAGGGGCTGCTGCTTTCCTGTTTGCAGGTTCAGCCAGGAGCAAATCTGAGCACATACCCCAGAGAGACACACAAAGACACAGTCACACAGAGGACACAGACACACAGCCTGTCACACAGGCAGCCACAGGCCAGGGGTTGCCTTTAACAGCACCACATTTTCATGACTCACACCAAGCATAAGCCCATACAGACATGTCCCTTCCTACTGGGCTGACAGAGGCAAGAAGTTACAAGTGCAGTGCATACATGAACTCCTCAGGTTCAGAAGCACATGCACACTCATAGATGCACTGAACACTGTGGTGGTCATTCCTCCTTCCTGGCATCCCTTCCTGGATCCCATTTCTTCCTGTCCCACACATTCCTGACTCACCAGCAGGTCCACTTGGCTGCTCACTGCAAACATGCAACACTCACACACATAGGTCTCCAGTAAATACCAGCACAGATCCTGCCCACCTCCCCTTCCCTACCCAAACCTAGGCACCCTGCTTGCTGGCTGGTCCAACTTGGAGTTTGCCAGTGAATCCCACAGCACCTGCCACATACATCTGGCTTGAGGAAGGGACACAAACACTCCCATCATCCAAAACAATGACGTGGAGTCCCACTATAGCCATGGTTGCTGAGTCCATCGCTTGCCTCACTCTCCCTGGTTCCTCCAGTGGTTTGTCCTGGTTTTGGATGAGATAGAGTTAATTTTCTCCATTTCAGCAGTACCAGAATGCTAAGAAGAAAATTAACACTATCCCAGCCAAAACTGGGACAGTGGTTTTGGGAACAGACACTGTTCCTACCCCAGTGAATTTCTACAACTCAACTGGCTCCCGTAGCCAACGCCACAGGCAAGGAGCCCAGTCAGACACCAGGAGCTGATATCCTGTGCACCCATGCTGGTCCCCTCAGGAGCTGGCACCCTGTCCCTGCAGCATTCACACACATGTGGTGTGGATTGTGATAGCATGCAGGCACAGAGTTAAGGTGTATTAAGAAAATATGAGAAGACAGGACAAACTGGTGATCAAATGCAGTTCATCATGGTCAGACAAATGCATTAGCCAGCTCTGATTAACATGCCTTCAGCCCCGTTTTACATATTTTTCTGTATATTCCTCCTTAGTTTCTCCCTTCTCCCCCTTCCTCTGAACACTGCAAGTTCACACCAACCCTTTCCAACATCCTCAACCCTCAGGTTTGCATCATTCTGAGCTGGAGTGTCAGTTTGAACTAGTATGATTGACTCACTGTTTCTGCTTACCGTCTTTATAAATGTTAACTGGACAGGTTTTAAGACCATCTGGTTTCTCTCTCCCTTTCCTCATCCACTCAAATAAAAAAAAAATCACTCTCCACATACTCTTCAGGCCAGTGGCAAGGTTTGTTCTTATTGCAACCCTTCGTATAATTTCTTGGTCAGGTGTGTTCACGTTTTGATATGACTCCTTTGACCAGGTGTCCTTAGAGGAGAAGATACTCTCCTTCAACACACCCTTAAGCATTTATTTGATTTAAGATGTTTTACACAGCCTGTGATAAATTGCTCTTTAACCACATGTATTTTTTGAGAGGGCTGTATGAAGTAATAGTTGAGTGCTCTGAAGACAGTAATGGATGTGGAGGGTGTTGCAGATCTTCCTCAGATCAGTAGGAGCAATGATATAAGGAGTACCTGTGTCCTGTTACAGAGCAGTACATCAATAAAAGAGAATGAAGAACCAGTTCAAACAGTGGAGCCCTATGCTGTTAACTCACATGCTGCCTCTGTTCTACACTGCTCCAAATCTCTCTTGAACAAATTTATTACAGAAGGGGGTAGCTGTAAATAGTATGATTATTAGCCAGTCTCTTCTACTTTATCTTGGAGATAGGCATCAGTCTTTGTCCCTCTTTCACTTAGTGCAAGAGCTGCAATTACTATGTCCAGGTAAATAATGTCTTTGGCTGGGCTAAAACACTTTGTGGGAGGTGAAATGTTAAGTGTACAGAAGGTCAGTGCAGCTGCCTACTGAAAGAGATTCTATGGAAGACAGGGGAGAGCTAAAAGAAGATAGATGCTTTGCCTTCCAATATGGTGAGGGCAAGATGACAGGAATTCTCCAGATTCAGGAATATCCCAGCATGTCAAAATAGTTCTTGAAATAGTTCTGTTAACACTCAGACACCTGCACCTGAAGCATTTTGTAAAGAAAAAATGAACCATAAGACTGTAAATTGTGCACTTTTCAAGAAAATCTGAGAATCATCTTACAGTTGTCAGATACCTTCCTCCAATTTCTATGTCTCACTCTCACAGTGACAATAATTACTCTGAATTTAATTACTTAATCCAAAAGCATATGCAGTATCTGGTATTAGTGATGGGACATATCAATGGTTAGAATATTGGTCCTTAAAATAATTATTATAGGACGTTGATCAAAATACAGATACTCTGCTGAGCAGTGTCTTTCCTGGAGTTACTAATTTTTTCCAGGCTTTTAGTTCTACATTATAGATAGCACTCCTTTTTATCCATACTGTAATCCATAATTTCACAGGCTTCATATTACATCTGAGTGATGAGATGCAGGGAACAAATAAATGTCTTATGACTTTAAGTCAAATAATGGTGCAACAGGTAAGATCACTGAGTTATTCCTGGATTATTGGATTTAAACTGTTAAACATTATAGAAATTCCATAGCTTAAGAATGTATTATCTTTTAAGACAGTTATGCAATCTTTGATTTACATTAACTTTCAGAGCATTTTTGTAATTACAATGATCCTGATTAATAGGGAAAAAGAAATCAAGAAAATATCTACTCTTCCTCTATTAGGCTGTTCTGACACTAAAAAACAGTATAATTTAAATTTCCCAACCTTTATGATTTCAAATCAGCAGTATATTCAGCCTGGAAAAAGTAAAAAACAGTTTTGACAGTGGATATTCAGTTCTACTGCTCATTAAAAGTAAACAAAACCTGTAAATTATTGATAGAAGGTAAATGTGGAAGAAAACCAGAACCTTTTCACTGCAAACGATACATTTCTAAAAAGCTGAGCTGTGTAAGTTGTAAAAATATTCTTTTGGTTAACGTGACAAAAAACAGTGAACAATTCTTCACCAGTAAGCCCATTGAAAAAGCAGTTCATACACAAGAAGTACAATATATAATCAATTTTAAGAACTGTCTAACAGGAAAAGTTATTTTGTTTTATGAATAATGGTGTTGTGCTGTAAACTATTCTCTCGTTTCCTTGTGTAGTCCAGTCTAGAGGTGCTTAGAACGCTTAGCAAGGAGTTCAGACAGGCTGAAAATTAAAGCTTGGCCTTGATATTCTTTGCAAGCACTTAAATCAGTAAAACATGCACCTGAGAAGTTTCTAACCTTGAGTACATGAATTCTATTTCTTTTGCCTATTTTTTTTTTAACTGGAATTTATGGTCCCTTGAAAGAGACTGATTTCCCCAGGAAGTAGTATTTAAACCTAGTGCAGACAACAACAACAAAAAAGCTTTTTGGTTTCATGCAAGATGTAATATGGTCTTCTATTTAATATTTCTTTAAAAATGTATCTTAAATTTTGATTCAACCTTACAACACAAAGCACTATTAACTTACCATATTTCTTGCAAAATGCCAAGCAAATTAGTAAAATTTGGCTTTATCTAAGAACCAAACCACCACTTTCTTTACAACAAAGAGCTGAAAAATGTGTTCCTTTACTTCAAGAGTCAACTTCATTTTAAACAATGTCTGTATGAAATTGCTTCATAAAATGTAATATCTGCCAAGATAAGGGTACATTGAAATTAGAGCATGATGATCAAACAGAGCTTATTCTAATAAGAATTCATAAGCATTCTTATGGGCACCAATGGGCACTTTTTTCCCCAGAAGTTGTTAGTAAAATAGTTACAAATAAAATAACTAAAAATTATATTGTTAATCTCTGTGTTCATATACCCATAGTTAAAGAATCATTTTATACAGGATATAGACAGATAAATGGATTTTTGTCAATACAAAACCTGATTATGATTTATATACATTTGCATATAGACTGTGACTAGCTTACATGAAAAAAAAACAAGTCTCTCATACAGTTAGAGGTCAAATAATACAGACAGATGAAAATGTTATCTAACTGTTCTGATAGAAGATATCAAAATAATTGCAAAATTATGTAATTATAATGACAAGAATATCTTTTTTGTTTTCTTTCTTTGTATGTTATGCCAGTCAAAGTCAGTAAAGGTTATGGATAGAAAACAAATTTTATGCCCCACTTGAGGAAAGCAGTCAGGTGTACTGAAGATGCAGTAGTCTGTGGAATACTTTGTAGAAATGTATTAAGCTATGAATATGTGAAGAAGGGAAATGCATAAGAGGGAAAAATAATTCTCTGTGACCTTTCTCTTTTACTCCCTTTATTAGAAAGACCTCAACTCCATAAAAAAGTATATGTAATTTTCTCATATTTTAGAAGTACATATTTTTCTTACCCTCTGCAGAATTTTTATTACCCTCAACAGAATCTAAAGTAGAAATTCCTGCCTATGTGGTGTACAAGATATGGGTTAAAAGATTAACATCATTCTATATTTGGTTGAAATCCTGAAGAAATCAGGAATTAGTGTTTAGCTATGAAATATAAGTATTAATTTTAAAACACAGTTTGAAAGTAGATAGTCTTGGGGGGCTAGGATTTTTTGTTGTTGTTGGGTTTTTTTGGGTTTTTTTTTTTTTTTTTTAAAGACATGAACTTGAGAGATTTTCTTAACTCCTGACAAGCTCATACATCTTTCTTTGAAAACAGTGTTAGAATATACACAGTGCTAGTACTATAATATGCTGTATTTTGCAGATTCTTGCTATTCCTCTTTTTACTTCCACAAAAGGAACAGTAAAGAAAATAAAACTGTTTATTGTTTCTGTCTCTAACAAAGTTTCATTTTCCAAGTGCATCGTTTTGTTGTATATTTTTGTTGAGAATGGAATTTAAATTGAATAGAACTGGTCTATCAAATAGCTGGAAATAATTGGCAGGCATGGTTAAACTCAGAATTGAATTCAACCTTGGATAGCACTGCAAATGTATTTATCTGGAGAGTTACTCGCACAGTATATTGCCTTTTTTATGCAAACTGTATGAAGCAAGAAGAAAGAAAATGAAACAACAAAAATCCTTGTAATAGCTTTCAATTTCTTAAAGTTCTAAAAATATTTGCCTTTGGAATTCTGTGTGATAGAAAACATTTTAAAAAATGGATTCAAAACAAGCTTTCTTTTCTGAAAAAAAGTCTGGAAGCAAAATTGAATAATTTAGTAAGAATTTGCATTAAATTATTTTCCCTATATCTCATAATTATTACATATTTGCTCTCTATAATAAATATGGAAAGTAATTTGTGTCTGTGTTTAATTTAATTTAATTTTTATGATAAAAATATATTTTTATGGCTTGCATGCTTACTATTTTGACCAAAACCCAACCAACCAACCCAAAAAACACAACCAAATACCTTCCAAGATATGACTAAGAATGGAAAATTACAATATAATATGTTATTAAATTTGAAATATGTTTTGATAGAAATAAACCCACAAAACTTTCAAATATGACTTTACATAAAATATACAAAAATACTTTTCATATTTTAGATCTAAATGCAATACACATGCATAAATTATATTGCCAAAAATTAATCCTGTAAGTGAAAAAAATCGAATTTTCTTAGCCATATCCTCTCTAGAAATAGAAAAGTAAAAATATTCTAGTTAATTCCTGGCTTCCTTTAATTCTCTTGCCTACTATCTCTTTGTCTACATATTCTTCATTTGTCACCATTAAACTCTGTAATTATGATATAATTAATATTTTTTTAGGATTTTAGTAATGTCTGTAAATATGTTTGCATTGGATTTAATTCTTGTGATAAAAGCTCCAAAATTTTAAGAACCATGTGCTGCAGTGTGAGTGGAATATCGGGACTAAAACATCTTCAGTTGTTGAAATGTTTTTTTTCTGCATTCTCTAGGGACAAACTGCAACTGATGCAAATGTACAGGGACCTAGAAGAGAGGGAAATGTTGAGGATTTCTAGTTTGTGAATCTGGAAACTATTGGTAGAGCGTATGTGTATTATAAAGTATTATTTATTAAACTACATAATGAAAGTATATGAACATTACTTAGAAAACTTTAAATATTTCTCTTTCAGTTAATATCTTCGCAAAAAAATACACATCAAAAATTTAAAATATTGCAGTTGCTTTAAAAAAATCCTTACGCATATTTCTCCAAAGTCTATCCTGTCAGCTCTAACACTGATGTGACCATCCCACTGAGAGCCACAACTGAAGGGAGGCTCCTGGCAGCCTGCCTCAGACATATTTAAGGGAAAATGGTAGTCATGAGGACACGTGGAAGGAGAAAAGGAAGTAGCCGAGGAAAACAAGGAAAAGGTCGTATTTGTGGACACAGCTAGAGAGGCAGTCTTGGAAGAAGGCCCAATACTCAAGAGGATGTGCTTCTGCAGACTGCAGGAAGCCCATGGTGAAGCAGGGCAGCCCAAGCAAATACTGTCAGTGAGCAACTCATGGCAGGACAGGGACATTCCTGAGGGACTACAGCTTACAGGTGACCCATGCTGTAACACAAGAAAATGAGTAAATAGCATGGTGCCGTGGAGGAAAACAAAAGAAGGAATGGGGAAAGAAAAGATTTTTGCACTGACCTTACAGTTCTGCACTGCCTGTCACCTTGCTGAGGCAACTGGGAGAAACTGCATGTATCAGACAGCCAAAGGCAGGAGTACAGTCAGCTAGGAGTGTTTGCATGGATTGGCAAGACTTTGAATTAAACTTCTTCAAGTTAAAGCTATTTTACCATACAAAAAAGAGGACTAGAAGAAGAACAGGTCGAGGAATAGTTGCTTGACCACCAGAAATGCTTCCACATTTAAAACATGCCTAGAACCAGTTCAGGATAAAATATGTACTTGAGTGGGAATATAAGGATAGATAAAAAGTATAGATTAAGCACTCTGTTATATACTTTTTACATTTTCAAGTATATAATCATCCTTTAATTTTGATTTTTCTGTATGTATTAAGTATATTTTGTGTCTTTGTTTATATTTTGCAGATTACTTTCTTCCCTTGCACAGATTGACAGAATGGTTGAAGTTAGGAGAAGTTAGTTTACCCACAGTAAATTGATCAGGAACATGTCCAGAATAACTTTTACTGTCTCAGAGGAGGAAGACTACACAACCTTCCTGGAGAACATGTACATGCCCAGTCAACCTCACAGTGATAAAAAAATGTTTTCTGCTATTTATAGGAACCCCTTGTTTGTTTCAGATTGGGCTCATTGCTTTTGGTCCCATTACTGGGCTTTCTCTTATTTGCATTTCATTCCCAGATGGGGAAAAAGTTGTTGCCAATAAACAAAAGAGTGGGACAACAACAACCAAAAAAGCAAGAACAAAATCTGAAACTCTCTCTGTCTGACATAGGGGCAAAACTTTATCTCTTCTCTGAGAAGGGAGCCCTCCTCTACTAAAACCTTGTCACAAAAAATCAGTACATGCATACGTGAATTCACAATGGCCCCATGGGAGTGCAAGGGTCTGTGTGCCCAACACTGTTTTAGTCTTATGCTAACATTGACAGGAAACCAGAGAGTTTCTTTTCTCCAACTGCTCAATACATCGATTTACATAAGATATAATGTTGCAAATATAAAGACAAGCAGTACAATTAAAAATCATCATAAAATATACTTCACAATACTTAATACATATTCATTTTGAAAATTTTATTTAACATTTTTAGAATGAAGCAACATTACTTTTTTCTTTGAAATATGCAAATTCGACTACTAATACTAATGTAGTAATTTAATTATACAGTAAGTATAATGAAAATACTTGGGTTAAAGGAACGTAATTTATGGAAAACACTGTAAGGAACTAGTGTTATCTGTGGGAGCCACACAGTTCAGATATTTCTGTTCAACAATTTAAATTGCCAGTGTTATCCTCCAACACAATTCCTCCACAATTAAAACCTTCTTGGCTTATTAGATGGTTCCTAGCCAATGTGGTTAGTTCATTATTCTTATGCTGCTCATACAATGGAGATACTCATGGTATTTTGTTACGTTGTTATTCCCTCTCTTCATGCCTGTGATGGGCCTATGTTATGAGAGCAAAATTCAGATGAAAACTTGAATATTTATAGGAATTTTTCCTTTTACTCTGTGGCAGTCTCTCCTTATAAACATATATCTATATCACCTATGTCCAGATATATGTCTGCATCTATTATATACGTATAAGAGAATTCAGGTTTCCTTGCACAGAATTAATACAACAAACAGTACTATTTACTTTTGTTCAATAGTTTTCATGATGGAAGTCGTAAAACAAGGATATCAAAAATTTAGCAACTAAACTACAATCCTGAAGACCTGGAGTCTGTTAACTCTGTTTTCATGGGACGTATCATTTTGCATTTGAACCACACTATATTTTTATATAAACCAATAGATTTTAAATTATGGAGTTTGATAAAATCTCATAACTTTTGAAACTGAGGCATAAGTAAAGATTTTTTTAAGGTAAGAAAAATAATGAATCCTGTAATCTAGTGGCAATTTATGTCATAGAACTATTTTTGTGGATATGGTTTAGGAGTGATTATCATGGTGTTAATTTGATGCTTGCACTAGATTGTCTTGAAGGTATCTTCCAGACTTGATGATTCAGTGATTCTTTGGTTTTTATAGTCAGACAAAATAAACAAGTAAACTTATTTATATTTTTCTAAAAACAAAGTTCATCTTGCATATAACAAATTATATTTTGTAAGATAATGAATGCCCTAACAATTCCAAGCACAGAGTAATTTAAATGACTGTATGTTATGCTAAGTGACCAACAATTCCTTAAAAAAATACTTTTCTAAAATTTTGTTTACTAGCAGTTTCTGTTCAGAGGAACCTGAACCTATAAAGTGTAGCTCCATGGTTAATAGTGAAAACAATTTTCTCTATAGATATCTGATGGTAAATACTGACTTTTCAGGTCAATAAATGCATTTTCATCAGATGGAGAGCACAAATTCTGGTCTAAAAATTGGGAAAAGGCTTTGGAAACATCAGGAAAAACAGCAGGAAGCAATCTAGAAGCTCTGTTGCTGGCAAATGGAAGTCAGATGAGAATGCAAGAGATGGCTGTAGGTGTGCTGACATCTATCAGTAGGCTTGCTAACAAAACAAAACTTTCCAGTAAACTCAAAGAATCAGAAGATACGACTCAGATGCTTCAGTAAGTTAAGTACAGGTAATCCCCAATATCAGTATAGACTGGATGGCAAACTGATAGAGACAAGACTTGCAGAAAAAGACTTGGAGATATTGATGGAAAAAAACAATTAATGTGGGTCAGCAATGAATGGCCCAGAAAACCAATCTTGGCCTAATTTTACAGCTCATTCAGGTTTTACAACCTAAATCCTACAGCTCTGAAAGACATTTTCTAAAGCCCTAACCTGGGCTACATTAAAAAAGGATGTGAGTATGTTGAGGGGAGCATTCCTCTTTCTCTATTCCACTCTCATGAGGGGTGACCTGAAATATAAAACCAGTCCTGGGGTATTCAGTACAAGGAAGACATGGAACTGTTAGAATCGGATTCATAGGATAGACACTGAATGGTCAGAGGGTTAAAACACCATTTCTGTGAAAAAGAAAAAGGCTGAAACTTGAGGTTTTCTACTCTAGAGAAGGAAAAGCTCTTATGGCAGCCTTCATTCACTAGAGGGGGCCTACAAGAAAGCTGAAGAGAGACCTCACAGGAGCATGAGGTGATAGGACATGGGATAATGGCTTTAAACCAAAAGGATATAGGTTTAGACTGGGCATAAGGAAGATTGATTTTTTTTTTTTTTTACTTTGAAGGTAGTGAGACACTAGAACATTTTGCCCAGAGAGTTGATAGATGCCCCATCACTGAAAGTGTTCAAGGACATTTTAGACAGGGCATTCAAAAATTTGATCAAGTGGAAAATGTCCCTGCTCATGTCAGGGATGTTGGAACGAGATGTACTTTAAAGTTTCCCTCCAACCCAAACCATTCTGAGATTCCATGGAGCCAATATTTTTCTTCTGTTTTTAGTGCCTTTTTGCCTCAAAGTTTGCCCCTAAGTTAGGAAATTTGTGAGACATTAATTCAATGAGACTTTAATTCAAATAATTTTAATGAAGACTGAGGCAAAGAGCACCTTCAGTGCCCCATGTTTTCTGTTGAATCTATAACATAAAAAGAAGTTCAGCAAGTTTTCATAGAACAGAATTCTATGAACAGAAGTGTGATTGGCCTGTTTTTTCTTTTGCTGGTGATATTCCTGTAGAATTCCATTTTCTTTCTCTTCCTACCCTCAGCCAGTATGAACTCTGGACATACTCTAATCTTCCCAGTTATTTTTCTGCAGACACAGGTCACATGCTTATAGCACTCCTTTGTAGCTTGTCCCTGTTTCCACCTACTAGTGGAAAGGTTACTGCTTAACCTTTCCACTATAGCTACTTTTTGTGTTCAAGTTCTATCAAACATATTCACCAAAGTTGTAATTTTCTTGGAGATCACTATGGATTGTTCTGGTGCTTTGAGAAATCTGTCTTTAAAAACTGACCCTGTATCCTGAGACCCCTCACCTTTTAAGGTAGAAATTTTCCTAAAAAATCTTGCTTACTGCATCCCAGAAATAGCAATCTGTTATTCCCAAATCTGTAGTTCATCATTAGTTATTCTCACTGCCCCGAGGAAATACATGAATGAATTTTCTTTTAAGTTTGTATGAAAGTATTAGCAAGGATTTTTTTTCTATTGTAGTCTGAACATGGGTATGAATATTATTAAAACTAGACCCAAAATAAATGTTTGATGCATTTTACATGGATCCTTCAGATTTTAATGAAGTTAAAACAAAGTTTTGGAGGCTCACCATACTTAGTATTCCCTTTCTAAATAGAATGAAAATTTGAATGATTAAATGTTTTGGAAACTGTTTGTTTCTAAAGGATTGCTTACTGAGCAAGTGATAATTTGTAAAAAAATCTGTATTCTGTCCTTCATAATTATATAGTGAACTCTATTATGTTATATTTATTTTTGTTAGTAATTTCTTCATTCTTGAGGCTCTGTAATCATTATCAGAATCAATAAAGTGCAAAATGAAATTATATCTTATGAATCCTAGACACAGCTTCAAATAGTGCTGTTGAGATTCAAAATCTGGTAAACTCTTCTCTACCTAGTAAACACCAGCATGTCAACATACATATATTTTTTAATATATATATATATACATACATACATACATATATATATATATACACATTGCAGAGACTTGAAAAATGTGTCACTTCATCTGATTGTCTTTCTTATCAGAGAATAATGCACATCATAGTATTCAGAGAATTTTTGGTAGCTGCCTTTTTAACAGTGGAAAACAATATATGATGTTAGCAGAGAAATCTTAATAGATGTGTAGCTATTAAAAAAAATTTGAAGATAATTTCCAAATTCTATTGAAAAAAGGTATTTAAATAATTCTTACAATGCTGACAACTTTCTAATGTTTTTTCCACTTCAAAAGAATATTTCAACTTTTTTCGTATTAATACAGGCTCCAGAATGAAGATCAATCTTTTCTGTCCCATTCTTATTCTGTAAAACAGGTAAAAGTAGATTTGGTGCTCTTCTGCCACAAAAGGATTCTCAAGTTTTTTATCTTAACCTGCATAAAAAATCAAACCAAATGTCTACACAGTTCAAAATGATATAAAACTATTTAGATCAACATTAGTACAAAGTTTATGGTAACTTTTGTTACTTGAATGAGAGAAAAATGTTTTAAGGATTTTCTTTTTCATATTAAAGAAAAAAGAAACAGAATTAGAACTGATATTTTTGAAAGAGCAAGTGATTTAAAATATTGAAATATTAATGGATCAAAATTGATGAATGTCTTACACACCTTTCCTCACATATCAATACTGGAATTCAGAAATCTTTCCTACAATAAAACTCTATAAAATATTTTATAAAGATAATTTCTGTTCTTGCCATATCGAGAGTTCCACATCTGCTTTAATAATCTATAAATGGACGTTGAAACTTTAATTAATTTGTTTAAAGTTTACTATTCAACATGTTCTTTGGGTCAGTGTATTTACAAATACGAAAATTTTTCTTTTTAATAAGAATGAGTATTCCCATATCCCATATTGACACTTATTTTCTGACCATAAATACATAATTGGAGGTAGTCAGGTGGAGATTGTTCAACAAGTAAGGAATTTTTATTTATGCTCTGTGTGCTTAGCTGTGAAATAAATTATTTTTTATTTTTCATGGCAGTAACTGCACACAGGAGATGTTAGCTGTAAGGGGTATGTCTTTCTACAAATAATACTTTAAGTAATGTTGTCATTTATGAGTTTCAATGCCTTTTTAGACAGGATTTCTGAATTATGAGGTATTTCCTGAGAGCTACTGCAAATAGATTTCAATCTAAGTGTTCATGAACTGTACACTTGAGCATTTCTACCATTATTTTCTCTCTTTAGAGGGGTATAAATCACAACCATCATTATAACATAGGAATCACAAAAAATACTGTGAATAACCTACATTTAGATTGATGGTCACTTGTACTATTTACTAGATGGGTGGTGCAGTTGACATAAGAGAAGGAACAAATACCACCCACTGGGACCTGGAAAAACATGAGAAACGGGCTCATGGGAATCTCATGATGTTCAACAAGTACAATGCAAAGTCCTGCAACTGGGTCAAGGCAACCCCAGACATGAGTACAGATTCAAGAAGAACTCATTGAGTGTTCTGGTGGACAAAAGGCTGGACATGAGCCAGCAATGTGAGCTTGCAGTCCAGAAGGATAACTGTCTCCTGGACTGAATCAGAAGGAGTATGTCCAGCCAGTTGAGGAAGATGATTCTGTCCTTCTACTGTGTCCTTCTGAGACTCTACTTGGAATACTTCATCCAGGTCTGGGGTCCTCAGCACAAAAAAGACATAGACTGCTAGAGTGGGTCAGGAGGAGGCCACAGAGATTGTCAGAGAGCTGGGACATCTTTCACAATGACAGGTGAGAGAGTTGGAGTTGTAAAGCACACAGAAGAGAAAGCTCTTGGGAGACCTCATTGCAGGCTTCCAGGACTTAAAAGGAGCTTGTAAAAAAGAAAAGCAACTTTTAACAGATGATGAGATGGAAAAGGAGACTAAAAGAGGGGAGATTTAGATTAGATGTTAGGTAATTTGAGGTGGCGAGACACTGGAAGAGTTTGCTGAAAGAAGTTGCTCAAGGCCAGGTTGGATGGGACCTTGATCATCTTGATCTAATGTATATCATCCCTGCCCATGCAAGGGTGGATGGAACCAAGTGATCCTTAATGTCCTTTCCAACCAAAGCCTTTCCATGATTGTATTATGTTGGTACAGAAATTTATGCAATGCTTTTGAAATAGCTGAATACTGACAAGATTACAAATCATCATATTTTTCAAATAAATTTGACAATGAAAGACAAGAAATAACAGGAAATAAAACAACAAAAAATAAGGCAACAGCAACAAACCAACACCCCATACACTTCCCCCCATCCTCTACTGTCTCCAACAAAAAAAAAATCCAAACCCTAAAATTTTTCACTCAAAGTTTGATTAAACATTGGAAGAGATTGCCCAGACATACTGTGGAGGCGCCATCCTTGGAGAAATGCCAGACTTCATAGAAAACAGCCCTGCAGAAGTTGCTCTATTTGACCCTGCTATGAGCTAGGGTTTGGACCTGATGATCTCAAGAGGTCTCTTCTGACTTCAACCATTTAATGTTTTTAACAATTTTGCTATTTTTCTTCACTGAAGATAATTATCTCTGCTACAGCATGAGGAGAAATGAATGCTTAAAGATAATATGTTTCCCACATTTGCATCTCTCCAGTCACCAGTCACCAGAACTGTGGCCAGGAAGCCTGATCTGTACACTGACACCCCAGGCACTACAGAACTAAAAGAATGAAAATTCTCTAGGAGAATGTAATCATGGGCTTTTTCTTCCTTCTTTTTTTTTTTTAACTTGAAGTATGAGTTTGCAAATGTTTCCTTCCTTTTGTTTATGATCTTCATTAATAATGTAAACGAAGCAAAGACAGAGTGTATTAATATTGACAGATATTATCTTTTAACAATTTTTCATATAATGCCTTTCATGAATTTAAAAACTAATTATAAACATTGTGCCGTGTTTGCATTAAAATTTCCTGCCAATAATTAATGGAGGTATTGCTAGCAGAAGCAATTCAAATCGTATAGAAGAGATTGGTCTGAGGTGCTATTCAGATTAAAATGCAAAGGATCATGTGCACATTCCTTTGTGCCTTCAAAACTGGGGCCTTCATTTGAAAGTGCTAACACTGGTATGACAAACTCAGACCTAAAGTATCAAATTTTTTTTTTTTAATTAAAACTTTGAATTACAGAACAGAACAGAATTAAAATATACATTGAATTGTAGATTGAAATATGCAGTGGATTAACCTTGACCAGCTGCTAGACTCCCACCCCACCTCTCACTCCCCTGCCTTAGCAGAGCAAGAAAAAAAAAAAGATTATAAAGATCATGAGTCAAAATACAGAGAGCAAAATCACTTAACAGATTCAATAATGAGCAAAAGAGAGCCATCTTGGGGAAATTTTATTTCATTTACTGAGATTAAGTAAGATAAGAGAGAGAACTAAGATAGATCTGGATGACTGGAAGCAAAACCAAAACCAAAATCCATTCTTACACACACACCAAAACCCATTCTTACACACACACACATATCTTTTTTTTCAATAACTTACTTTCAACCTTGCCTTTCCAATTCTTCCACCTATTCCATTCCCAGAGGGGCAAGGATTATGGGCAACAGGAGGCTGTGGTCATTTCACAGCAGTTACTGCCTGCTACTCCTTCCCTCTTACACATTTGCCCAACTCCTCCCGGGGTCCTCTCCCCCTCAAGATTCAGAGTAAATCTGCTCCACAGTAAGTCCTCTGTGGGCTACTTTGCTGTCAGGAATACCTTATCCAGTGTGGGCTCTCAGCAGATCACAATTCCTTCAGGAAATATCCTGTTGCTCTGGTGTGGGATCCCCAGTGATGTTGACTGCAATGTAGTTATCTGCCCTGGCATGGTTCACTGTCAGGGCTTCAGGGGAATCTCTGATGCAGCACTTGTAACACCTCTTACTCCTCTGTATTCTCTGACTTTTGGTGTTCTTAGGGCTGTTTTTCACTTTTTCACTCTCTCCTCGTTGTCTGTGTAACATTTTCCCCTTTTTAAATATTTTTGCCCAAAGGTACCAGCAGCTTGGCTGACAGACTGGCCTGTGTCCTCTGGTGGGTCCATGGTGCAAGCAGCTGGAACCAGCTGAGTCCAGCACGTGACAGCTTCTGGACTCTGCTCACAAAGCTCTTCTTATACATCACCACTAGGAGAAAACTTGCCACCTACACCCAATATGAAAAGAAATGGTATTGTGAAGAAAATTTAAAAATACAAACCAGAGTACCAAAATTTCATTGTGTTTGAAGACACTGTTTGAAACAGATTAAGATAAAAAGCCACCAAATAAAATATAACTCCATTTGGAAACTGGTACTCAGAATTACTGAGCCAAGGTAAATCAAGATACTGATGAAGGGGAATGGGTACATGAGAAACTGCAGGTACTAGAGGAAGTGCAAGTTGTAAGAGAGACAATTTTGGTATAAAGAACTATTTTCCTACTGTATATCTTTATTCAATGTTATTCATCATTGTTCTTTCTTGGAAAGAAGTAATTTTAAATCAGTCATGCCAGCAGGGTTATGTGATTACTGAGAAGCTAGTCATAAAAATAACCCATATAGATATATATATATGTAGGTGCATATGGACACATACAAGCAAAAACACCTGATGCAGACGGAATCCTGGTCAGACTGATTCAGGTAACCAGCTTTTTCTCTTGTTCTGAATAAATTTTCTGTGTCCCCTAGGATGTTACTGAATGTCTGTATATATAACTTCCTCAGCCTTCAGGGTTGTTTGCCTAGCTTGGGCATTTAAAATAAATACCTATCATTTCCCCTGGTTTCTTAAAGCACAATATTGAGAAGCAAATGTCACAGAAAAATTAGAAAATTGTTAATCTAGCTAATAAAAAAAAAATCTCCTATAAATCCTAGAGAGTGGCCCAAATGCCGTGCAAAACAAAACAAAAAGTATCAACCACAGTGGAAGAAAAGATTCCCTACCATTCATTAACTTTCAAATTTTTTCTTATGTTCCTTTGGGTATTCTGTGGGCAGTGGACTAACTTCAGCAGCTGAAGCTGAACAAGGAACAGTCCTATCCAAATATTTATCAGGTGGTGAGTAGCATATGTGGGAGCACTAAATTTAGTTGTATGAAGCAAATAAAGCCCCTTGCATTCAATTTTGTAATTTAATTTTATTGGGATAAATATCCTTTTGTTGGGATAAAAGTTCTGCAATCAACAAGAAAAGGCAGTATTAAGTATTTCTGATGGCATGTTCTATGAATTGCGGAAGTTGTGCCCACTAAGAGCTCTGTTCAGATTATAAACCTGCCTTGCAAACTATATACCATTCTACCTTACACAAAAATATTCTTAAGTAGAATTTGGTTATGTTTCCAGCTGCCTCAATAATTTGTTCAGTCAAAGCAGTGTAAAGCCAAACAACATTCCCATTATTTTTTTTCAATTCCTTATTATTGTGACATAGAAGAAAAAAGAAAGAAAAGAAGAAAAAGTAAAAAAACCCCCTGTGATTGGAAGAAGCTATTGCAATACAGTGTGACAGTACTTCTCACAGCTAGAATTAAGTATGTAGTTCCTGCTGTAATTGTGATCAGATCATTTAATTTAATTTGAATACAGCTTATGAATCTTGCATGAGTTTGATTTTTGTGAAGAACATTCCCCCAAAAAGCTCTTAACTCTTTTAAAAACTATTGAGAGTCTCCTGTTTTTCTGATACTTCCCCTTGTATTATTATTTTGGCTGTAAAAGAGAAAAGGAGCTTAGTATAAAACTGATCATGTAGACCAAAATTTTTTTCTTATTGAAACATTTAAAGTTAAGCAATAGAGCAATATTTTCCATTATAGACACTGAACAGTCACATATAATGTTTCTGTCTATTCATAAAGCAAAAAAGAAAGACCAGTCAATTCAATAACTGGAACACTTGAGAATAACAAAGTGTACTTATGGACATGGACAAAGAAAAGACTGCTATAATTTAGAGAGAAATCATCAATCAGCAATTGTTTATTGTAACCAAAAACATTGTTTGCACAATGCACCTAGAGGTACAAGTTCCTAAATACAGTATATCTAAGCAAAATATTGCTATATGAGTCAGTGTAAATGCCTTTTCCCAGGAGAAATAAGTGCTAGGAACTGATGTTGTGAAATATTACATCAGGCATTGTTATTAAAAAATTAAAATTATTGAGTTTGTTTGCATCTTATATATTTTCTCTGTAATTCCAATCAGAAACTACAACTTTTTATATGCCAGTGAAATTTGCATATGGAACAGTCAATTAATAAATTGGCTACTTTTTAAAGTGGCTGGAGTTAAAAACAGTTTATAAATTGTTCTACAACTTTCATATTGTTCTAACTGTTGCTATTTAATACTACTCGGGCTATATTTTCCATCTTTGCCTTTCTGAACTCAAATACAAATGTTTAAACAGATTTGCCCATTTTTATTTCAATAGATATGTGGAGGAAAGTGCATTTTTTTAACTATTAAAAAACAATGACCTAAAATCAAATAATTACTGAATACTGTCTATCTATTCCCCTGAAGAATTAGTGTGGTAGCTATAGGTTTTCCCAATGGAATTTAATGGTCTATTGTCTCTGCATTTTAATTGACAGCCTGGTAGCAGCCCAGGTCTTGAAACCCTAAGCCTCCATGACTCATAGATCTTAATGTTTCCAACCACAACATTTCTTTTTTTTTTTTTCAGCAAGCGTTTCAGTTGCATTTTTCAGTCTCTGACTGTAATTTTTTAGGATCTACTATTACTTTAGTTAAATATCCTCTTCTTTTCTCGTTTTGTATATGTGTCAAATCTTGATTTTAGACAAAAAAGAACTGATTAAACAAGAAGCAAACAAAGAAATAAACATAAGCATATGTACCTCCAGCTTCACTTGAAGCTTTATTTTTTGTTGTTTACTTATAAAGATCCAAGTCATTACAAAACTTCCAGTTTTCTGCTGGAAAAAGTAATTAGGGTATTGGGCCAAAAAGGCCCCATGTCTGAGGCGTTATATTCACATTAATGTTCTAAAATGGTTTTCACTGTCCAGTAGGGAAATTCTGATACAATTTCTCCTGCACAGTTTTTCATCTTAACATATAAATATATAAACATATCTTCTCCAAAGTGCTTAAAAATCTTCTCAGTCTCCTCCCGTACATAGTACTGCAAAGTATTTAGCAATTCCCAGGAGCTTTTCATCCATTTGCAGCACAAGCTCTGAGACAAGAAGAAAATTTAATAAAAATAAATATAGAAATTATTTTTATGTTATTTGCTTAATTTAAAACATTTCCCACTATTGCTGTATTATATATTTGAACTCAGTTCTTCAAAAGCAAATCCCAAATACAAATTATTCCAAATTGAGTTACTGATATTTGTATTCAGAGGGATTTTTGCAATACACATTTTCTTTTCACGTTAATGGACAGAAAATCTGCACTTCTCCTAACATCCATTTTTCCATTAGGGTAAATATGAGTGTTCTGAACCCTGTACAAACATATCCACTATCCTCTGGCTAGCCACTACTGTAGCTAAATAATGTAGTTGTTTTACACACCAAATGCTGAAGTTGCCTATCCATGCTTATCTGGGAACACAGGAGGCTTAACCCTGCTGTGTCAATAACTACTCCAAGAATCACAAACCAGAAACTTTCCTACTTGGCTCCCTTAGTAAGGGAAGTGTTTAGATTCAGTAAGCACCCTCAGAGTATTCTTACTGAAAATGGGCAAGAATCCCACAAGTATTCTGCATATCACTTGTAACACAGAGCAACTCACCCAGTTTGATGGTAAAAAATTCTTCCTTTATGTTTTAACTCCCTAAATTATATGGACTAATAAGTAACACATCATTGAGAATAAGACAGGAAGAAGAGAATAGTAACTGAAGACATGCAGGTTTACTGAGAATATAAGAAACTGCCATTTATATCAAGCATTAATTATGCAGGATCCATCTGATGTAAATTTTTTTTTAAGTGAAAAAATTCATATATTTAAAACACTTGTGATTTAAGCTTAGTAGCAAGCCTGCTCAACCATTAAGTCTTCAGCTTCCAAGTCTTACTAATTTTATTAAATTATTTTTCTTCAAACCAGTGCTGATGGAATTAAGAGCTTGATGGGAAGAATTTTATTTTAGTATCATATCATAAATAAGAAATATAGAACCATGATTTTAGAGAGTGATAAGCAATCATTCTCAGAAATTTATAGAATCATGGACACTTTGGAAGTGACCTCAGGAGGTACCCATTCTAATCTCCTGCTCAAAACAGGAGCAGGTCTCACCCTAAGTCAGGGCTTTGTGCCAGAAGTTCTTGAAAACCTCCTGTGGCAGAGAACATTTTATAATGCCACTGCCATGAGAACATTTCTTTATGTGTTTGGTATGAAAATATTTTAATCTCCTGCTAAATGTCATGTATGGTCAACAAAACCAAACAAAACCTAAAAGTAAAGCAAAAAATAAAACACCAGAAACAAAGTAAGCAACAAAGTAAGCATCCTCACCCATGTCCTCAATTATACTTTTCACAAATCCTTTAAATGTATGTGTAACTGCTAGCTTCAGAATCCAGGAGATTTTCAAGAAACAACAAAAAAAAAAAGCTTTAATATTCCTAAGAAAAACATCATGGTTACCATTAGATCCTGACTTCCCTTGTTGAGAATAGAGTACAAGGTGTTCAGACTTATTAAGATATTCAGATTTACTATAAGATATTTTAATAAAGTCACCTAATTGATTCAGAAGTGGCAAATGTAGAACAAATTCTTGGGGACTCTTTGAAAAGTGCTTTTGTTTACCTTCCAAGCAATTTCTAAAAGTAACAGCTGAAGAACTGTCACATATTTCCCATATGCAATCAGTTAAATGAGAGGAAGCACAGATAGATTGAATGTATTTTTAGATCTACATGGAAATTTCTCTCTTTTTCCAAGTGTCTTGTTCTTTCTATTCTGCCTAGTTCATGTCTTTGTGCTGTGTACATGGAATGTTTCAGTTCCACAGATTTAGAAACATCCTAGTTCTGGCAATACCCTTTTTACTGCAGTTACAGGGCCTACTGACATGGAAAAAATACACCCAGGTGTCGTGATTTAGCCCCTTCTTGCACTTAGTACCACACGGCCACTCACTCACTGTCCATTTCTATCCCAAAACCTACCCAAGATGTATGAGGAGATGTATGAGGAAGAAAATAAATTTTTTGGCTTGATATAAAACAGCTTAATAATAGAAATAAAATATAATAAAAATTCTAAGAAAAAAAAAAAGGATGATTATAATAATAACAATAAAATGGTGATCATAAGTGAGGCAATAAAAAGAGAGATAAATAAATCTCAAAAAAAAGACAAGGGATATACAATTGCTCACTACCTGCTGACTGATGTCCAGCCTGACCCTGAGAAAATTCCCCTCCTGGCCAGCTTCCCCAGCTCACATATATATATTGAACATGATGTTCTATGCTATGGAAGATCCCCTTGGCCAGTTTGTACTCTCTCCTGTGTTCTTGTGCACCTGCTGAAGAAGATATCAGAGCATGGGAAAATGAAAATTCCCTAGCTTATAGTAAGCACTGCTCAGCAACAGCTAAAATACTGTTATCAAAATGATTCTGATACTAAATTAAAACCCATATCACTATACCATTAATATGAATGAAATTACCTCTATTTCAGATTACAAAAGGACACCTCATCTATGATTGAAATTTGGGGGCAGGAGGTGGGGGAATTTCACTATGAAATGTTTAACTAGAGCGTGGGTTTTTTGTTGGAGATTTTTTACCAAAATGTTGGAGTAGTTTGCACTGAATTTAAATTCTTCTCCGGTTTTAGATTAAAAAGTCTAACTAATTATGTTAGTGTAAATTGAAATCTAATCAGGACAATATGTCATTAGATTAAATGTGATAGATAATTGTAACAGAAAATAAATGTGTACTCATGTCTGTATGTATTTTCTGTGTTAGTTATGATTTTATATATTTAGTTTAAGAATGTAGTCCTCTTGGACCTCCTTAAAAATTCCTGCATTTGTTAGGATTGATCTTTTTGATTTGGCATATGATTACAACATTAATCTTCTATGAAACTGGATAATGAAAAGAGACATTATATATGAATAAAAATATGAATTGCCCATGTATGCTACCACTCCAGAATAAAAGCATACATGACACCGTATTAGGAGATAAATAACACAAGTGGGAAAACACAGGTGAAAAGTGCTTTTGTTAGAGCATGTATGAGAAACAAAGAGAAGGGATAAAAAAAACAAAAGAGAGATAGGAAATGACATAGACACAATGGAAATTGAAACAATATTGTTGCAATCCAGAGAAAAATCCAATAAAATGGATTCTAATCCATTCTTCTAATGGAAATGCCCTCAACCCACCTTGGCTGCTGCCTTGGTGCTGTTGGGCTCCGGAGCCGGCATCACCAAGGCTCTGCCTGCCCTGGGGCAGGTCTGCGTGATGCCCTGCCTGCATTCTTCCATTCTTCTAAGAATTCCATTCTTCTAATATCAATACTATTTTAACACAGGATTTAAATGCTAGTGGGAAAGGATGTTTGATGCTGTTAGGACTGAAATGCTTACCTTTGTGAAGTAACACTAATGTTGAAATGAGGTGGATTGGGGCATCCAGGAACGAGCTAGACCTTAGCACCTGCAGTAGAGATAAAGATACAAATATCCACAACTATTTTAATTACCCTTGACTTATTTTACTGTCATTGCAGTAGAAGGGACACTTCTAAAAAGTTCTTCATGTGGTATGCCTAAAACGACTCCCATAGGATTTGCTAATCCTGTTCCTTTTCATTAGCTTCAAAAAGCAGTATGGACAACTAGCTCAGATATAGATATCTACAACTTAGACATATTTTATCTTTCTGGTTGGGAGCTGCACATGCAGTTTGGGCTCTGTGTTTAAACAGGGGAAATTGTAGCTACAGAGTGCAAAAAAAGTCTTGAATGTTGCTAATAATTTGAAATTTCTTGGACAACCCCGTTAGGAATTCTAAAAATGCTGACACTTGCCACTGTCTCGTAATGCCCTCAACCCACCTTGGCTTCCTCTGTACTGGAAGGTTTCATGGTTAGTCCAACAACAGTCAGGCCAGTGATTAGAGGTATTGTAAGAGAGAAGACAATACTTGAAAATTTCTCAGTGTGACCTTACTAGCAGGAAATTCAATGCTGAAATTTATGTTTATTTATTTTGCATAGCCAGGCGCTGACACAAAGTTTAGCTCCTTGTTAGAAATTATTTTTAAATATTTTGATAGTCTATATATTTTAGACTTTCTATAGACATTTGATAATTTGGGAGGTGGTAATGAATACTAGTATGCTGAGAGATGTGTCTTGTAAAATTACAAACTACAGAGTTTGTGATGTTTATTACTAATTAATTACTACTAGATGTCTAGTTTACCCTACAACAGGGCTGTTAGTTTCATGGTGCATTTCTTTGTTAGTTTTTGAGGCTTTTTGATGTTGTTTGCTTTTAGTTAATTTGGCTGGTGGTTTTGTTGTTTTGTTTTTTTTCATAATCATAGAATCATAGAGTAGCTTCTGTTGGAAGGGCCCTTAAAGACAATACCCACAGGCACAATTTAAACTTGTAAGAAAATTTACCTACTACTAAATTCTGTTTCAGATACTCTTCCTTACTGCCATCAGCTTTGAAGTTAAAGCAATAGAAGCCATACATTAAGTTCTTAAGCTCCAGGGATGAAGACTATGTTCATGCTAACTACAAATAATTTCAGCTTTGATTCAAAAACTTTAGCATACCTCCTCATATACCCAGCATATGATTAGGGTAAAGCTAAAGAGATATTTTGTTAGGAATAGAAAACAAAACAAAAAGTAAGAAAGGAGGCAGTTTTGAGGGTGACACAGAGGTTTTCTCCTAGGATAGGTGCAGGTAATGGGAAAAGCAGTTAGAGTAAAGGAAAATAAGTGGAATACTGATAGATATATCTAGTTCATGGACATGAAAATGACTAAATACTCACCAGACTATAAGTCTATCTCATTGTTTTAATGACTTTAAAGCATAATGATTCACAAAGCATGTTATTTATTTCTTTTATAATGGTTATTCATTTCAATCATCAGTCTCTGGTAGCAATGAAACAGATGCTTGAATACTTTTCTTTCAATTGAGGATAAGGCTTGTGTGATTCATGCTTACTCTTGTGCATGAATAGAAAATTCTAACATCCAGTCCTCATGCTGCTGAATCTATCAATTAATTAGTCAAATTGTCATTAAATAGAAAGTTCTGGCTGGAGTTCTTTGTTGTTGCTATGCATGACAGTAGAAGCTCTAAGTATTCCAGTGGAGTGCCTAGTACATTGCTCAGCTGGCACCACAACTATCAAAAACAGCAAGCACCTAGATTGAGAACCCTATTTCATGAATTCTAAGTGTTGAAATGAGGTAATGCTGACAGCAAAATACATCGAATTTAACTGCATAGATTGGATTGAACTTCTGGTATTCAATTTAACGCAATTTTAAATTTTTTTCTGCTCTTTTAAAGCAACTATTTGTGTGTCTCAGAATTACATCTCTTCTCTTAAACTTCTAGTATTTCAAGAATGTGAAGGAAAAGTTCCTCATTAAAGGCATATTTGAAAAGAGTACTAAACAGTTAATCTATAATAAAAATATTCTTTTAAATACAATTTATTACATTGGCAATAAATGTACACCTGTATCCTGCAAAAGAGTTACATTCTTTTTTTTTTATTGTATATATTAATTCTATTACTGGGGACATATTCTTCAAACAGCATTCACTTAAATACACATTTAATCTTTCCATCACCTACTGCACAGAATATAAATGGTAACTTCATTTAAACTGTTAATGTACCCATGAAAGCCATATCAAAGTATCCTGTAGCTATTTTAAAACTATGTTGCCTTGGCAAATAAAATTCAATCTTGGTTTAATTGGCTTAAGTAGAAGTACTTCATTGAAACAAAAAAAAAAAAGCAAACTGAAGATACTTTGCCCTTTGGACTACTTAAAAAAACAATGATCAAAACTAAAACATAAACATAAGAAATATTTAGCGTAATATATACTCATATTGCATCTACTGGAGATTAAAGGAATAACAAAATAGAATATCCATCATTATGTTTTCTGACACATCCTAGGAGAAACTACTTTTCCATTGAATGAAAAAATCTTTTAATTGCGGTCTTAAACTGTCTCTATGTAGGGAAGAATGCAAGTTTTTTCATAAGGGACCTAAGGAACTATTTCCAAAAAGGAAAAAATTCTGTTCTTGTCTTTAATATAATGTTAGTTTATGTATTTTACATCAAACACCTACATCTTTTAAGGTGGCCCTCTATCTCTATTATTACAAGTCAGTAACTTTTTTTTTTTTCATTTTATCTTTCCCTTAACACAGTGGGCATTTGATTCTTTATCTACTGGGGAAAAGATTTAACAGCAGTAAATAAAGATTTCTATTTTTCTCATACTCATGTCAAAAAAACTTTGCTAATTATATTTCCTCAAGTCCTTTCTGAAGACAATTAAGTTTCACAGTCTGCTCAGTAAACCATCTCCTAACTCTGCCATGTTTTGAAACTTTTCATATTATCTGGAAAACAGGAAGAATGGTTTATTGCTTCAGGACAAAGGGTCAACTGAGTCAAGATTTTTTTTTCTCTAGAGCATACTACAACAGGAAGCAAACACACTGTTTGTAAGTGCTTCTTGGGTGTTTTCATGTCTTTAGCTATGGGAAATTCTAATATGTGAGGTCTATTGCATTGCTCTTAACTGTTCTTTCTTATAAATACCTTTATATTTCCCCCCTTTGAAACTGGGCAAAATTCTTCATCCAATTTTGAAACTGGATGACTAGCAAGACATTTCTTCAGCTATTTCTACATAGGTATAGCCTTCTGTTTACTCCAAATTTTTCTCCTTCTCTTTAAATTTGAGGTCCTTATTTTTTGGGTATGTAACAGTGAAAAGTTGATCACTGTCCATTCTGTTCATGTCACTCACTATTTTACAGCTGTCTATGATATCCATTTCAACATATCTCTTTTTGAAACACCTTTTTTGAACACCTCCAGCCTGTTCAGTTATTAATTATATGGAATGTATCTTATCACATTGCCACAGGACAACCTTGCCAAAAAAACCCCTAAACCCCAAACCAAAATGTAACTCAAAGCTCAGTCAAACAAACCAGCATACTGTAAGGGGGACAAAGCATGGATTTTATTCAGAATACTGTTTTTATTTCCTATTTTTTAGAATTTGGTTTTATTCTTTTACTTATAATTTTTAGGGTTGTATTTGTTTTTCAACTTCTTCTAAAAGGAGACCTTTTCATAAACTGTCTATCATAATCCCATTTTGCTGTTCCTGTGTGCTATCTACCAGGTCAGTGTCCTTCATTTTATTTGTGAAATTTGGATTGTTTTTTAGCAAGTGTATACTTTTATTTATACTGAATTTCTTTGGTATTTTTTCTTCCTGGTCACTCAGTCTTAAAATGTCCTTCTACAGTTCTTCCACAAGAGTGTTTCTGATTTATTTTTTTACATCTCTTGTCAATACCCTAAATAGCACAAGTCATTGCACAGACCACATAGAATTCTGCCAGGGGTAATGCTCCATTGCAAAAGCTAATAATTTACTCCTGTCATGTTACCTGTCTTATAACTAATTATTTATCCATCCAAGTACATGTCCTTTTATCCCATGCTGTCTTAACTTCCTTAAAAGCTCTGAGTGACAACCTTGTTAAGAACCTTTGTAAAACCAAGTATCTCTTGTCCACATATTATCCTTTGATGGATTTTTTTCCCTTTCAAAATAATAGCAGTTATGTGTTCAAGTCCTTTAACATGGGAGTGCCATTGTGATTCTGGACCTCAAACTTCTCCATTGCTTTTAAAGTCAATGGTCTTTCTGAATGCGCTCTACTACAGAGAAATTCACTGCTCTGAAAAGAGGTAAAAATGCCAAAACTCTGCAAGCTTTTTATGAGAGAACTGAATTAAAAAGGATTTTTTTCTCAATGGAATCTCATCTTCATAACTGACATTTAATAGAGATAATTTGTTCCTTGCAAATGCCTCCCTTAAAAAAGTCCATCTACTGTCAGACTAGGAAATTAAGGAACTCAAACTGAAGGTTTGTGAGTAGCAGTTAATGAAATATTTTTCCTTTTACATTAAATTAAATGTCACTTAAACTGTAGTTGTGTAGGGCAGAGAAACATAGTTTAAAACTATTTGAAAGATGCAGTACCATTTCTGAAAGGAGTTCGAGCAACACTCAAATCTTTGATTGATACCAAATGAGAGTACATGCCAATCATAAAACAGCAGGAATACTCATCTAGGCTGTCAGGTTTCCAAGACTAACAGGGCTCCCATGCTGCTTGATGAGACTGAGGAAGTTGTATTAGACAGATTTGTGAGCTTCTTCCCTCCAAGAGCAACAAAAGATTGCTACTACCTTGTGAAATGACAATAGATAAGGTTTTTGTATAACTACACAGCAGTGAAATTCTTCATATCAAAGGCAGGACTTGTGAGTTACTCAAGTGTAGATAGTGACTCTTTCTATGGGTCTGTGAGGAGAGATAAGTATCCAAAAGTATATAAAAATTTTCTTTAGGTATTATCTTTTTTTAACTTCAAATTTGTAAGAAAACATTTTTTACTCTCTCGTAAAATCAGATAACTGATCTCAACCACAGGGAAAAGAAAGAAAAAAGTGCATAATAAAAGTTGCAATGCCGAGAACACAGTCAGCAAAGTGACTTACCACACAGATATGATGAAAGTACATTATGACTTCCACTACGAACAATTCTATGAATCTTTAATTTCCTGCTCTATCTCAGGGCCACTTCTGCAAATGCTTTATCATGAGAAAAGTCCCGGAGTTCAATGAGATTACTCACAAGGGTAAGGCAAAAGACAAATCTGGTACAACTTATAAGATCAAACTACAAATGCTGAAAAGATTCAGCTTTCAAGTTCTTTTGATCATGTACATTATTTTCCTTTCCTTTTCTTTCTGAAAAAAAAGTTATAACTAGAAAAATGCAACAAAGTAATTCTAATAATTCAAATACTTCTTTAGTAAAAAAAAGGAAAAAAAAAGAAAAAAAGTCAAAAAGGAACATTAAAAAAAAACAAAACATTGGTTTCTCCAGAAGCTGCAGTGACAAATATAAGCTATTTAGTTTCAACCAAGAAATTTTAAAAAAGAAATAAAGCAAATTACTATGCTAAAATACTATGTGTTTTAAAGTGGCTGGTCAGGAAAAATATGGGTTTGTAAATCAATTAGCTAATCAAAATAACTGCTAAAAAAGGGAAATCTCAAAATGAAGTTATTTTTCTACGCAACTTTAAAAAAGGGCTCTACTAGCTCATCAGATCTTATTTTTTTCAGTAATGGAGGAACCTTAATTCATATTTCTACTCTTTATGATGCTTCAGCCACAAAAATATGTGTGTCTGAAAATCATGTTATAACTTTAAGAACTTAATTTTCCAAATATGATTAAACATGTTTTGTAATTGTGGTTGGATCATAAAATATTTAATGTGGTATTTCTGAAAACTTTAAACTTAATGACATAATTTTCCTGTATAAGAAAGAATAACTTCTCATAACAAGAGGTAGTGAACATGCACTATTTTATTAATATAGCTGTATATGTAACACTTCTTAAGTCATGAATGGCACTGCAAAACACAGTTGTTTGAAATGTGGTAAAGACAAGATCTTTATTGTAATCTATATGCAACTATAATGCCTCATAATAGAAACTTTTTTTTTTTCTGTTAATAACTAGGTTTATTAGACCATTATGTAAACAAACTCATCATTTGCCTAGTCAGTCCTCAAAAACAAAATGTATTTTTATTCTCCCACCAAGAGTTTGCTGTCTCATACAGACTTTAATTTACTTACATTGATAATACATTTATTGTAGAATAGGGAAAAGAGATATTGATGTACTTTACACTGAAGTCAGGAAAAATTCAGTGATAAAGAACTGATTAGGTAAACTTGTGCAAAACGCAAATTAATCAGGATTGTATGTTAATTTGAACATTTCAGACAAGAATGTAAGAAAATTAAATGGAAACCTATGATAATGTAGCACTAAGTTTATTTGCTTATTTATATTTAATCTCAGGAAAATAAGCTCTTCTTTTATAAGGAATTTTATTGCTTTATGGACCAAGATAATTTCATTTTTCACTCTATCTCAAAACATGATGTTAGGAGTGGAAATTGATTGATTCTCTCCTCAAAAAGTTACTAATATCCACAATGCACTTTATCCCACTCCTTCATGACCAACAGTGTTTAATACACTGTACCTATTCATTATATTATGTAAGTAAAGGAATTTGCATTAGAATTTGCATAATTTGTCTTAGGTTGATGAAACACTGTGGGAAGTGTAATACACCAGAATGAATGCTGTTCACATTCAGCATCAGCTTCTTATCTGGAACTCACCATCCAGTATGGAGACTGATTTCACATCAAAGCAATTTCAAATGAATTAGGATTATGTCACAGGCAGGCAGTATTTTCCTTCATGTCTGGACAGTCTATCAACTATTTCTGTTTGGTGCAATTGGAGACCTGAGCACTGAATACTGACTTGTGTGCAGAGCTTTGCTCTTTCAGCTGTAGCAGGTCAAATCTTATTTAAAAATACAGAATTATAACTAAGTAAGTAGGGATTGTTACTCCAAATTTAGCAAAAAGAATTGTCTGCCCTGTTGTCTATTGATAGGGCAAGGTCCTTGTTTCACATATTACATATATTCCAGGAGTGTATGCCACTTTTTTTTTTTTTTTTTTTTTTTTTTTTAAGGAATCTCAGTATCCATCAATACTTCAAGAAATTAACTCATTCTCATTAGAGAAACAAGATATCTGTTTCAGAATAATTTAAAAATTGAGGTCTGGTAATTAAGTATCAAATACCTGTTCATACATAATGATTGCAAAATAGCCACCAGCCCTCTGCACAATATTAAAAAAAGCAGAAGTGGGTAATTCCTACTCTCTAGGCAAGGTTTTAAAGTAGAGCCCTGTCTTTTACAAAGCCACACTGAATGAAATATTAGTCTGGAAAACATGGATTTTAATTAAATGTATTACCTGAAGGAAAAGGAGGAGAAGAGAGGTAACTGCTTTATGAGTAGATGAGCTATTTTAGCTTTAAAAGAATATTACCTTGGAAGGAAATGCGCATGAATAGACCATAAATGAAATTTAGGTGAGAGTAAAGAAGTGATATAGAACTGAATTTCTTGAACAACCTTGAAAAATTAGTGGAGGTAAAAAGATGTCTTTTAAAATACAGCTAAATAATAATCATGTGATATCGACATGACAAAAAGAGTCTGGGCCTGATCCAAGGTCTTCCTTCAAATGCTACATTCTGTGCTCCCCTACATGACTATAGAAATTATAACAAGTTGTGGAAAAAGCTACCGGGTGCATTTTATGTATATGATGAGCCCAATCTATATTACAGAATGTGTACTTTATGCCACTTGACATAGGTAACAGTATCACTCATACATATTTCAACTCATACACCATGCTGATTATTTTTTATATTTTAATTAGTTTGAATACTGTTGTTGGATTTCTCCAGATGTAAGAGGCTTTTGGAGGTTTTCTGATTATTTAATTTATCTTTTCTCTTGTAACAGCTGAAAAATAAAACAACTAAAGGTCAAGAAACTCCCTTGCTACCTCCTTCTTTTTGCTCTTCCACATTTATTGGGGAATCTCAAAGTCAGCGCTTACTTAATTTGTAAATCTGTCTTTTGAAGTGTTCATAAATGTGTTAGGATGACACTAATTTGCTGGAAGCAAAGTTTTCTTTTTGCTTGTAGGAACCTCTCTGGGAGTATTCCCCAAGAAGTTCATTATGCTGAAAGGCTTCAAGAAAAGCTTTTTCATGTCAAGTTTTTGGAATGCCTGGTGACAAATTGCTGTTGTGATGATTTGTTTTGTTCACTGGTATCATCAGTTCTGAAAGAACATACTGTTGCAGGTTGTTTTTCAGATTGCTTAAATGTCTGCTGGCAATAGTTTTGTTATGTTGTTTAGGTTCCTTTAAAGGAAGATGGGTTCTTTTTATTGTACTCTAATACTTCTGATCATTATCAGTTAAACACTTGGGTTTTGTGTAGGAAAATGGATTACAGGCAGCCTCGCCTCTGATGAGTCACATCTGTGTTAATTACCAAAAACAGCCTTGCCTTTAATGGGTCACAGCTATATCCCACAAGGGTGGGTTGGCTGGTTGGGGAGGGAATGATCCAGAGGGAGGATGTACCAAAGGGGAGAGAGAATTGCTGCTGTGAGGTCAGTTGGAGCCTATAATGGGAGCTTGCTGGAGTTGGAGTCAGGATGGCTGAGTTGTGAGGAAGAATGAACCTTTTCTCACTGATGAACAGGAGTGTGTGTCTCAGCTTATTTCTGTCTCTAATGTGAGGTTTGCTGTGACAGGTTTTCAAGTATGTCAATTTCTATTCCTTTAAGATGGGTGGTAACGGATAGGCAGTACTTTCTCTATTTTGACTATTGGAGACAAAATAAAAATCACTTTCCAGACATGAACAACTGATGACTGTCCATGCACTATTTTTCCTGCATTCCTGCACGGGTCAGTGTTTGAATTACTAAACCTCAGGTTTGTTATAGGTTGGGCTTTTTTTGTTTTTTTGTTTTGTTTTGTTTTTTGTTGTTGTTTTATGGGAGGTTTTTGTTTGTTTGCTTGGGGTTTTTTTCGGGGAANTCTCACAGCTATCACAGAGGAGTTTGCTGTAGCTGTTCCTAAGAAGGATGGGACCGTCAGCTTCTTGTGCGCATTCTGAAATGAAAATCTACATAAAAACAAAAATCCACTACCTGTAGTTTTTTCTGAAAAAGTTGCAGTGAAAACAGTGGAGATGGCTGTAATTACAAATAAGGCATTGAGTTCTTCTAGGCATATATATATATATATATATATATATATATATAAAAAGCAGTAGGTACAGTAAGTCTGGGACAGTGTAAGTGCCAAAAGGTTTCTGGACACCAAGATGAATTCCAGGTCAGGCTGTGTTGTTCATGAATGCACTGATCTTCATTGTACTATAGTTCAAATATTACCGTCTGAATTTAGATTTCTTTAAATATGGGTGATATTGCCCAAGGACCATTTCTTCTAGCCTAAGCATGTGATTTAAATGGATGATGGGGTTTAGAATATGAAAGTGTGACTCTCATTAATGTTTTCTGCGAATTACCTAAACTCTCAAGTTCCTCTACAGGAAAGAAGCATTTCAGATTTTGTCTCCTGATTACTGGCTGGGTCAATAATCTTTGCAGCCTACTAGACCTATAACTCCCGAACTCCACAGCAGTGAAACTTCAGAAGATGGGTGCTCATCCTCAAGCTGTTGCATAAAAACATTCAGTTTAATACAGCAATCTTTGACAGTAAGGTCAGACAGAATCATCCAGAAGTTATTAACTGGCTCTTATGGGTCACTCTTTTAGCTGAAAGAGAGAAGTAGTTACTTAAATGGTTGGAGAGCTGTGTGGTGCTTAGCTTCTGCTGGGTTTAAACCACGACAGTCCTTTCTGGTGCCAAGTGTGGGGTGGTATCTATAAACCACAGTCTCCTGAGCGGAATACCACCTGGGATTTAAAATTATCCACAGCCACAGGAGCTCTGAGGCGCACGTGTTCCAGTGAGGCATCCTCCATTGGCCATAATGCCTACAGCCACATTCCTTCAACTCAAGTTTGCAGTGGAGTTCCAGCCAGGTCAGTACAGCAGCACAAGAACAGCAGTGATGCCCTGGCCCTCTGCCAGCCCAGGCCCAGCCTGGGGCTGTTTAATCCCAGCCAGCAATTAAAACTCATATAGTTGTTCATTCAGTTATCACCACGGTTGAATGAGAGTGATGGGAGAAGCAGAAAAAGCCTTGATGCTGTGTAAACACTGCTCAGCAATAGCTAAAATATCTGTTATCAACATGGTTTTCAGGAAAAAAAGTCAAATAGCCCTGTGCCAGCTTCTATGAAGAATACTAACTTTCTCCAAACCAAAACACTAAAAGTGGATTTAATAACAAAGGAGTAAGTGCAAAATCACTTATGTCCTCTAGCTAAATCTAGATACTCAATAATATTGCAAAAAATATNTTTTGTTTTGTTTTGTTTTTTGTTGTTGTTTTATGGGAGGTTTTTGTTTGTTTGCTTGGGGTTTTTTTAGGGGAAGTTATGGTCCGGGGCAAAGGTAAAGGAGGAGAGGAGCAAAGACCACCTAATCACAACTAACTAAAATTTTTCCCAAAAATCTATATATAATCATAAAAAAACCCCATGAACCACAAAATAGGATGTATAGCATGTGTATACATAATATATATGTAGCATATATATATA
>VXBR01007323.1:504209-535005 GCA_013400215.1 Cisticola juncidis | reverse complement strand
TTTTTTTTTTTTTTTTTTTTTTAGTTTATCTTTCATAACTTTGTGGCTGTCATTTTGATGTCTAGATTTATCACAAAACTTCTGTATTGTGTGATTTCTTAGTTTTTGTGATTTGGTTTTTATACCTATTCATTTCTTAAAGCCACTAATGGAAGGGCATTCTCTTAGGCAGAGTGTTTCCTTACATTGCCCAGACATACATTTTGCACTGAAGAAGTTTCTTTTACTTTTGGGGTTTTTTGCCTTAACATGAAATAAAAGTCTGCAAAGGAGATGTATTTAGAATGCTTAGGAAAACAAAGCAACAACAACAAACACAACAACAACGACAACAACAAAAACAGAAAAAAACCCACACCAAAACAAAACAGACTACCAAAATGCTTAAATACATTACTCAAATTACTGACTTTAGAATAATAGAGAATTAAATTAAAAATCTTTACTGAAGGTTTCAAAATAAGCCATACTCCATTTATTTTTTGATCAAGAAAAAATTATTTTCACTACCGATTAAAGAATTTTGTGCAACATTTCAAAAAGTCTTTTCATTTAATCAATTGAATTTCTTGGAAGAAACTTGTCAAAACTAATTTGACAAGATACTCTAACTTATTGTGAGAGACTTGTCTATATTTCCCATTTCTGACTATAAAATCTTTATTAGAATTTCATTTCCTAGAGAATGCATTCTAGGAGAAGCATTTTTTTTTCTCCACGTGTTACACACACACAAGTACATGAACCCCACCTGCTCCACGTTTAAATGTCTTCCAGAATTGACCAACCAAATATATCTCTATAGCGGAAAATTGCCACATAGATCGTAAAGCAACACATTTCATTAGAAACCCCACTGGCATCAAGATGGGAATTAGAGTGCATTTGATTAATATTGTTTGGAAGGAAATGCTCCAACAAGCCATGACTTTGTTTTATTAGAGTTTTTATTTCTGGAATATAAGGAAAACTGGTTTTATTTTTTTCTATCACAAAAACTAAGAACCAGTTTTTTGCACATTTTCAGATTTCTTAACAGTTGTTTTGTCTAAATAACTGCGCTGACCTCCCTCCTTAATGCACTATAATTGAGTTCTCTAGCAGTTGAGTGTAAGTTTTCCAAAGGACCCTCTGGTACAACTCAAATAATTTTCAAGGAAAAGAAAATCCTCTGAAGTATGTCACTCCTTTAAAGCTTGAACTGAGACTGGGAAACATACACTGCCTACTAACCAACAATTCTTTTTGTTTGTTACCCAGGCTCCTCTTACTGCTGAAGATCCCTGTAGAAGAATCTAAGTAGTATTAAGGCAAGAAATGCACTGATCTAAGAATTTCAAGCAGTAAAATCATGCAAAACAAAACATCAAAGCAAACGTACATAAAAATGCATAATTATTTACATATTAATCTATACTTTCAATAGCCTGATATTTTCAGTGAGTATGGATATTGTGCAGAAAAAACAGGATTTAACTGAAAAAACAGCACAAGCAAAGAGTAATTTGAACACACTGGAGCTGATGATCACTCTCTGACCTGCAGGAAATAATCAGTTGCCTAGTGCATAAATATAATCAATCCACAGGCAAAGAAAAGTGGGATGAAAACCAATGCTGCCAAGGAAGTGACAAGTTGCAAGAAGAAGATGAAGTGGAGGGTATATTCTACAGGGAGAGGAAATTATTCTTCTGGTATATCAAACTGTTATATCAGTTTGATGAAAGTGCAAAGTAATTGATTTTAATGATACTGAGTGATTTAAAAGGAGGCTACATTGTTTGACTTAAAAGCTGCATAGCACTGCCACTTTTAAATTTTTCTAAGACTGGTTTATATCCATTTATATTCCAATGAATTTTTCCACAACTTTGCATACAACAGCATCATGAACCTTACTAAGGAACTTAGGGAGAATTGTCAAGAAGACTTCACAAAATAAGCACTGTGACATTAATTAGGCAGGATCATTTTTATTAAATAGAATAATTTATCAGAATTATTTTTCCCTTAGTCATTGAGGGCATTATTATCAATACTAGAAAGTTATAGAGGGATTGTAGCTTATGATTTTTAATTTGACAGATTTTCATTTGTTTATGCACTTTCAGAAAAGAATAAATTTTAATAGAGTGAAACATCTGAATTGGGCATGCAGGGACACCATTATCTTTGTGATAGGACTTCACAGGAAGTAAATATTTCTCCAAATTATAAGAATATTCAAAAATTACCAAAGAATTTTCAAACTCGTGTGGTGTTACAAATTCTCTTTTCTCAAAAACAAACAAACAAACCAACAAACCTAAAAGTTTGACTTCTCTTGCACAGAGCTGACTTTTGTGTGAAAATCTTAAAATACTTTTCATTTGTTGATTTGGTATCTTAACATTTGGAGTTAGGCTTATCTAAAAAAATATTCAGAAGAAGCAGAAAGTTAATTTCCAAGTCTGTCTTTATAAAGTAAATCCAGAAGACACTTCTGTTTCACACAACTTATTATGACAGATTCTTTCTATTTTTAAAGATTACATAACCATTTAATGTGCCAATATCCTTGAAGCCTTAGGAACAGGCACTGCTATTGATGTTGATGTTGTTATACTACAAAATCATAGATCATTCAGCATATCAAAATGGAGATGGATCATTAAATTCAAACTAGGACAGATAAGGAAGGAAATATTTAAACTTTCTTCATTTTAAAAGGCTCAAGGAGACTGGATTTGCCTGTTGTAGCTTTGCTCTTTTTGTTTTTTGTTTTTTTTTTTCAAACAGGCTCTTTGAAATGCAGAAGTATGTAAAATTGTACAGTTTGTCTTTTCAATTTAGTAGAAAAAAAAAACAAAACCGATAAACAAAACCATCCAAGTAGTCAAATACATATATTTTTAACACTTAGTTAAATACAGTTACATTTATTTTTAGGTTGGGCGGGCATGGAAATGTGGTTATTGATTTCATACATGATGAGAGCTACATGTTGGTCACATGGCATTTGCTTCCTTCACAGAAGAAAATATATGATTCTTATTCCTCCTATTCTAACTACTAAATTAGTAGCTTGTTTCCTAATGCTGCATCAAAGTAGCAAAACCCAATAAAAGAAAAGCCTTCACCTGGAATAGAGCTCCTTTTTAATGGGTATTTATAATGTGTACAAGTAGATATACATATCTTTTGTGTCTTAGACTTTGGACTTAGACACCATACACCCAAAGCTAATTACTGTATTGCATTTCCTCATATCTTTATTTCATCACCAAAATAATCTAAATTGAGCATAGTGATTCTGGTTTCAAAGCACATCTAAAATATCTGATAAAGGACTACTGCTTGGATAGCAGAAACCCTAAACAGACCTTTGAGAGAGTCTATGAACATGGAGCACTTGAGTATGTACCTCCAGCTGGATATATGATTATTCTGTGGTGGAAGTAGGCAAAAATTGACCATATGGGGTTCTTTACAGGCTTAACATGCTATTGAAGGGGATGTCTCCTCCCTCCATGAGTTTTTTTTGAAGGCAAATTTATGAAATTTGAAAAGAACAACTATTACTATTATACTATCTCAAGGAACACATTGTGGGTTTAATAAAAAGCATTCAGACAATTATGGACCAGAAAATGTTTAAGGAATTATGATGTTAAGACAAGAGATGAATTAAAAGATAATGAAAAATTGTCCTATTACCAATTCGAACACATATAGCAGTGTTTTATTTAGCGATGATTAAATTATACCAAGAGGCAATCTTTAAGTAAAAATCATCAGCCATAAAGATTTTAGCATTGTAAAGCAGAACAATATGACTGATAGCATATCTTCCCTTCTGCAAGCAAACTAGACCTCTTTGTAGTCTGAATCACTTCTTTGCTACTGCACCAGTTTTTAACTCGGCAAGGTGTCTTAGAGGTCTAAAATTCTGTGAAAAAAAGAGAGGTGAAAAATGTGTGAAGCAGTAAGAGGAAAAGAAGCTAAGATGCTTTCTTCTAGATACAGAAGGAATTATTTGAAATACGGAAATGCAACTGCTGCCTGAACCATTCAATACACAGTTGAGTCAGGATAAGGAATAAAACAAATGTTAGAAAGTGAACTCACACTGAATAAGATGATCTGGTCTCAGATCAGACATCAGTGAAGAATGGGATCAGTCAATTGCCTATGTTACAATTAACCATAGTTACATACTCTTAGTGTGCCAAATTCCTATGAGAATTAAAGTAACATTCATTGAACTTGTATGGATATGAAATACAAATTATTCTGAGAAATTAATCACAACAGGCATTCTCTTTCTTGACTGAGACTAGAATTCTATGATAGTTCGTATACAGTAAGAATAACAGATTGTGAGTGATCTGAAAGGTACACATTATCTTGGACTATTTAGGTTTTTTGCATTATCTTATTTGACTGCTGTGCAGGGAAGTCTAAAAATATGAGAGCATTGTAGAGAACAGGAAAATAACAGCATTTTTCCCTTTGGCTGAACAATTGATTCTATAGAAGGAGACCCACAGAAATTTGTCTGATATACAATTTTTAATAAAATAATTTTTGATACCTACAGCTCAAATATATTTTGAGACTTTTCTCTGTGTCTTGGCTTGGAAAGACAGGTATCTGTCAGGGGAAAATGGAGTTTCCCTTGGAATGGAGAATGTAAAAAACTCCTCCCTCCAAATTATTGCAATTTTGCAATTAGGAGTTTTCAGGCAAAGATATGGGAATAGGAATAACAGTTCTTTACTAGAAATATTAAAAAAAAAAAAAATACAAATGCAGTAGTACAAAAAACAAACAAGCAAACAAAAGTCCTAGAAAACCCTGACAGAGTGAGGGATATGACCTGACACCCTGTTGTCAGGGTTGGAAGCAGTCCAAATAAGTCTTCCTGGAATAACACATGTTGTTCTGTGAAGCAGAGATGATCCTGTAAAAAAAAAGGGTCCAGTGCTGGCATGATGGGTCCAGTCTTCCTCCAAGAATTCAGTGGAAACAGGCTATCTTGGTGTTTGGGATTGCTGGTTTTATCCCAGTGGAAAGGCTTTGGCTCCTCCCACTGAGTGGAGCAGCTCACAGTGGGATGAGGTGATGTTATCAGTCATGTGAGAGACCTTCAATGGCCCATTCACAGGTGATGTCCCTCAGAGCAGGGTGGGTGGAGGAAGAGATAAGAAGGCCCTGCATTATCTGGTGTTATCAGGTGTCCCATTAACAGAAGGCATCTGCCCTCTTCCCCCGCTAGAGTTACAAGAGATAAGGAACAATATCTCCCAACTGGCTTCAACAGATGAAAATAGAATACACATTTTTGGTTACATTTTTCAACCCAAGACTCTCTGTGGCCAAATTACCAGTCTTGGACCAATTATGAAAGATGGGTCAAGACAGGTCAAAAATGACTGCCGTTAAATTTGTCTTTGAAATGAAGCTTTTTCCTTTTTAAATAGTTTAGAAGTAAAAGTGAGTCACTGAAAAGATTAATTGTTAGCATTGGTATGTCACTAGATTTTAATGGGTCTGAAACATACAAAATCATCAGAATGAGTGTATTTCCCTGTATTTAGGAATGTATTGTAATTTTTTTAATCTTCCATTTTATGATATTTTTCAAAGCAATCATTTCTTTTCAGGTGTAATTTCACAAGGAAACTAAGTCCATGAAGAACTTTTCACCTTTTCACTTCTATATGATATTGTAGGTAAGCATAAATAAATTTGTACACACAGATATCAAACCTGAGTGTGTTGAATGAACATAAGTAGACATAAAATTCAATATAGTAATGGATGCAAGTCTCTTAAACAATACCAGAGAAAAAATCAAGACTAACTAAAACCAAAAGAAATACAAGACATAACAGATAAAAATCATGATAAATAACAGGAGTGACCAAGAACTCATATTTTATCCTTTAATTTGAATGTTACTGTTTCAGTAGTTAATGCCTACTCCTACTTGGATGATTACTGGAAACATTTCTGGTTTTGTCTTTGCACTGTGATTAACAGAGGATAATGCCTGTCTTAGAGTTTTTTGGTATTATGACCGTAAAAGTAAGCAATAACCATCAAAATGAAGAATTATATCCTGCCACCTTTACTCCTGCTGACTAATAACTACAGTGAATTTTAATATTTTGAGACAAAGGCAAAGAAAATCAGTGATTAGCCATATGTAATTCTTCACTGCCAAATTGTCTCAGGATTAATTTCCTATTTTTAATACTTTGTAATGGTTTTCTTCTAAAAAGTACTACATAAAATATAATTTTATTTATCATTAGACAGTGAGACCTTGAGAGTATAGGAACACTTTAGATAATGGAGATGAAACATTACAATTGTAAAGCTAAAGCACATTATGCCATTCTGTGGATGCTGTCATTCAAGCAATGTTGTCATGGTTTAACACAGTTTGATCTCTTTAGAGAAAGCATTGAGTTACAGGAAACTGAGATCTGTTTATTTATGAATGACAATATCCAAACTGGGGCACTCATGCATTTATCTTCTCTACTTAAGCCAAATGGTCTTAACATTTCTGAAAGTTTCCATTTAGAACCACGTTAAAGGATTTACAGAAAAGCCTTAAAAACTATTCCAAGAATCACAGAACTACACAAAACACTTCAAGTTCTCGTTTGGGGAGTTCTGGTGGGTTTTGTGGTGTTTTGTTTATTTGGTTTTTGGGAGTGGTTTGTTTTCATGTGTTTTTGATTGTTTGTTTGTTGATTAGTTTTTATTTAAAAAATTGCTTTAGAAATTGGAATATCAGTTGGCAGGAATTTCAAATAGGATCTGAATATTATTTCCTACTCTTAAAATGTATAGATTTGCCTTGGTGTTACTAGGTAATAAATGCACAACTTTGTTAAGGTTCCCAGCAAACGTATCCAACATTGGCACTTAATCACAGAATCTCAGAATCCAAAAACAGTCTGGGCTAGAAGAAACCACAAGGATCATCTAGTCCAATTTTTTAATGCAAAAGCACTGGAAAAGATGGCCCAACACCCTCTCCACCTGAATCTGTAAAGTGTGGAAGTGCAAGGGAATGATCACTTCCCAAGGGAGATTATTCCAATGGCTAATTTCTCTTTTGAAGTATTATTCTCTTGTGTCTAATGAGAACCTACTCAGGAGTAATTTATATCCATCATCCCTCATATTTTCTGTGTGACTCCTTGTAAAAGAGGGAGTCATCTTCCCCTTTGCAGCCACTCTTTAAATACTGGAAGATCATGACAAGGTATTACCTTTGCCTTTTTTTATCACGGTGGAAAAAACACAATTTGATCAGCCTTTCTTATGGTAGGCTTCCAAGTCCTTTAATCATCTTTGTGGCTCTTCTCTGATCCTTGCTAACCTCCCCACATCTTTATTTAGTACTATGGAACCATGGAATCATAATATGTTTTGGATAGGAAGAGATCTTAAAGATATTTAGTTCTACCTTCCCATACTATGGGGTGGGACAAGTTCTGCTAGACCAGGTTGCACCACCCAACTTGGTGTTAAACTATTTCAAGGATGGAGCATCCATTACTTCTCTGGGCAACTTGTTCCAATGCCTCATCAGCCTCTCAGTAAAGTATTTCTCCCTAGTATCCAATTTAGACCTACTATTTTCCAGTTTAAAGCCATCCCTCCCTGGTCCTGTCACTGCACGTCCTTGCCAAAAGTCCTTCTCAGTTCTCTTGTACCTTCGGGTACTGGGAGGTTGCTAGAAGGTCTCCCTGGACCCTCCTCTTCTCTAGGCTGAACAACCCCAACTCTCAATCTGTCTCACCCTAAACAGGCCCATATCATTCTTATATTGAGGATCCCAGTGCAGCACTTTCACCAGAGAAATGCGTTTTGGAGTCTCATTCTAGCTGAAACCCATGGTGAGTTTTGTTGGCATATTCTATTATCATTTAAGATTTTGTAAATGTGGAGGAGAAATATGAAAGGGACTATAGTTATGAATACGGCCTATGGGAGATCCAAATCCTTTAGTAGAGGCAGATAGAACAGAAAAGGTACACCAACATGCTACAAATCCCCTATATGCAGGCATTCAATCAAATTGAATCTCAGGTCCCAATTCAGTGGAGAATTAGTAGACTTTTGTCTCAAAATATCTATACAGAAAATCTGAATCTATACAAAAACCTGATTTTGTTTTCTGATTTTTCATTAGAGTTTCTTGTTTTATTGGGAAGTCATGAAAAAGAATAGATTCCTTCTTTGTGAAGAACTTTATTTACCTTACAAAATCTACTGTTTCTTTGAGCTTTGTTTCATGAATCAGCCTTTGACTTGGATTATGTCTCAGAGGTGAAATTAAGGAATGTTAGAATTGACGTTCCAAAGCCATACGATAACTCGACCTGGCTTAAGTTTGTGTATTCCCTTCTAATGATTGGGAACATCCTCTGTCTTGATGGCAACCAAGTTTGGTACTAGGAATCACATTGGTTTTGTGACTGAAGTGTGTACTACAATTGATATTTTATTAAAAATATATTCATTGTATTTTCACCATATTTTGTATCATTCTTCTGAACTGGAAATCCTCTGTAACATCAATTATCTTCAAATAAGTAACCATGATATTCAACCTTGTACCCTCCAAGTGTGGAATATCTAAAAGAACCTGGTCTGAGGGCAGTGAGCCAGGACAGTGTATCATTACATTCTGTGATTTATTTGTCTCATACCTCACAATAAAAGGTTCTTTTTAACACAGTGTAATACCCAAGCTTTGTGTTACCAGGGATATTTTGTTCAGCAACTTCTACTGACCTCAAAAAAGACTTTGCAAGCATAATGTAGAGAGCTGAATTGTACAATATTATTATTAATTCTGTAATACTTAATGGATACTAGACAAAAAGTTCATATGACCCTCCCAGGTCACAGAGTGTTTTCTGGCTAAACTTTTGTCAAGTTGAGAAGATGATGGCCAGCTCCTGTCTCAGACTGCTTTGTTTCCACAGAGTCTTACTTCTCTGTGCTGGCATTCTCCTTGAACCCTGCAGAAACTAACAATCCTGTCTGGACACTCCGACTTTTACCTGCAGTTAAGCCTTTATCGCTTGTTACAGTTCACCCTTCCAAACCTTTTCACCACTCATTTTCACATCTTCCCAGCCTCCTCAGAAGTCAAACTCAGGGTGACCAGACAATTCCATCTAAGGGCTAAGGCCTTAGATGACCAGCAGGAGAATCCCTGGGAATGGGAGGGAGCTAATGGAAGACTTTACAGAGTGAGGGGTTCAAGATGCAGAAATGTCTAAAGCCAATTATGCTCTCTGCTCTCTGATTTGTTACTCTGATTTGTGACATCTGCTGCATGTAATATTGTTTGATTTCTTTGGCTACTAAGGCTCTAAATAGAAGATTTTAAAAACGACAGAATGTATCTCATATTTTTGGTCTCTGAAATACTACTAAAATGAAAATTCTCAGTTAGCCAAATGCCACTTTCCCTTCCAGTGCAGCACAAAGCAATTCAAAACATAGTTGTAGCATCGGTGAGAACAGAAAGCTGAACTGTAAAGTATATAGTTTTCATAAAATCCTTAATTAATTAATATAAATTGTTGTTTTTATAAAAAGCTGGCAGGTTCTGTCTAAATCACAAAGGAAATATTGATCTTGCTTTCACAATTTTATAGCTGAAGAAAAATTGCAACAAAGGAAGGGAAAAGTGAGGTGTTTGATCAAGTTTGCATCTTACTTAAATGGATAATTTTTAATGGCGAGAACTGAATTTACACAAAAATTAAATGAGAGAGCATTTTCTAGAGTGGGTGTCAATGAGTAAATGAGTACTAATAACAATGCAAAAATTTGTCTGTGGTTTTATTAGTTGTATTGGCAAATTACCTTAAATTTTCATTCTCTTGTAGGTTAGAAATAGAGTGGGAGCAGAAAAGCTTTTTATGTAGGAAAATTTATTATGAGATAATGTATTAAGAACTTACTTTATCAATTATGTTTTTTCTAGGTTTTATTTTTACACAAAATGTTATTAAGTAAAATTCCTACTGTAAAATAAAATTTAAAAATCTGGATGGACTCAAAATTTCCAAGAACTCATCCTTAAAATTTCTAGTGTAGTTTTTGCAGTGCTGCTTTTCCCTCAACTAGCAACTAAGCACCATGCACCACTTATTCACTCTGTCATTTCCCACTCCTCATGGTGGGATGGGGAGGAGAATGGGAAAAAGGTAAAGGTAAAATGCATGGGTTGAGATAAGTTTAGCATTTGGCATGAAGTCATCTACTACTACAAATTGCAAGTAAATCGAGACAAGAAAAATAAAGACAAATAAAATCCAAGGAAAAGGATCAAAGCAAAACAATAATACACTCTATAGTCACTCACCACTCACAAATGCCAATCGTGTCCCTGACAGTGATCAGCCTCTTCAGCCAACTCCACCAGTTTATGGACTGAACATGCCCTTCAAAGGCATGGAATATCCCTTTGGCCAGTTTGACTTGGCTGTCCTGCCCCCCCGGGTTCTTCTGCACCTACTTACTGGCAGAGCATGGGAAACAGAGAAGTCCTTGACTGGGGTGAGCACAACTTAGCAAAAACTACATCAATGTGTAATCAACATTATTTCCCTCCTCAACTGAAAACACAACAGTGTTTGTACCAGCTAATAGAAAGAAAATTAAGTCTATCCCAAGATCCGTCTGTTCAGCCAAAACCCAGACATATGTTTTTTATGTTTTTAATCTAAGAACTCTAAGAAAAAATCTTTAAAGAAATAATACATATATAAAGAAATAATAAATATATCAATTTAGTTCCCATTATTTCTCTTGATTTAAATACAGACATATTTATAAAGATTATCTGTTATTCACATTTATTAATAACTTGGAAAACTAGTCACTCCTTGTTTGATGCATAAAAACAAATGTCTACATATCTGTATTTTTTCACTCTCTAAAGTGAAACTTACCATAGTAAGTTGGTGTAGCTGGAATAATAAAAAATACAAGAATCTGATAGCTGGGAAAGAAGATAATGGTTTGAATAAGTGAACTCTACAGGGTTTTTTGGTTTTATTTTCCATCCAGGTAGTCTTGTGTATCTGGCTTTTCTCACAGTTAATGACCCCTTTCAGAACTAAAGTTTTCTAGTTCACTCACAAAGAACCATCTTCCTTAGCTTCCATAGCATTTAGCCTGGTTTATCCTTCTTCTTAAAGCAGTGCTTTTTTCCCCCTGACAGGATTCACATAGTAATTCTTTCTACTCATTCTGCTTGACAGATCTTGGAACCAGTAATTTAAAAAAACCCAAAGACAAAAAGAAACTATCAAACAAAAAACACCCCCAAAACTAAAATAAAACAACAAATAGAAACCCAAACCAAACAAAAACCAAATAAACCAAAAACTCAAACCAAACAAGTTTTGCAGCTTTGAGTCTATTTTTCTTTTAAGACATAACATTATCTGTGTTGACCATTTATTTAATTGATAATATCTCCTTTACAAAACATATTAATATCTAACTTAAAGTCTGTCAGATCTAATATATTTTGCATTGAATAAGTCATCATTGATCTATCCTATTCTGGGACAAACAGTTTCATTTGTTCGAAATACCTGATGGAATGTTGTTGCTTCAGTTATGAACAGCCCAAAAAGTATGTCTTGACTTTTCTTTTTTCTTGCAGGGGTCAATTCAAAGCTTGCTTTTTTTTGGATACTTTGGCAGTCTGAAATCACAGTCAAGGTAAGTCTATATTCTCACACATCTCAGTTGTATATTAATGTAGGATTTCACACACACAGTGGGACCTGAATGGCTTTTATTAATCCTGCCCATTTTTCTCTGAATTGCAGCACAGGTAACAGTGTTCTGCAGGAGTCAAGCTCATTCTTCCTCTTTAGCCTCAATCAAATGCCAAACCAACCAACCAACCAACCAACCAACAAATCTATCAACTCTTTATTTATCAACCTTTGTCATAGAAGTATGTGAAAGATTTGGATGTTTTTTCCTAATGTATTATTCATTATACATGGTAATATTTTTTCCTTCAGTATCACAATTTATTCTGTTCTATTAAAATACATTTCTGCAGATTTTTTTTACTATTGTTACTTTGTTTTTTCTAAGCTTGAAACACTGCTATTTATTATTTGGTTTGGTTTACTGTGATTGGCAGGCAATTAGTTGCTCCTGGGTCATTCACATTGTTTTTAAGTTCTCAGTCTATGAAAGAAACGAGAAAAAAAATATTTTCCAGATAATTTTTATCTGAAGATAAAAGATGAGGGTAGTTTCTTTTCAAAAATTCTATAAGAAAAGAAGTTATTTTCCTTTAATTTCAATGTCAACAGATTGATGAATTGACAAATTACAGCCAGGTAGTAAATTATTTTAAATGAAAGGCAGTTCTGTAAGTGTATTGTGTTAGACATTTTTACACCTGCATTGCCTGATTCATTCAGTTTTCCCTGTGCATTTGAAGAGAGAAGGTTAAACTATAGCAGCAATATTAGTAAAAATGTTTTTTTTCAAATAGCTGCAGATGAACCTTTCTGAATGATTAGCTGGCCTCATCAAGCAAAAGGAAAAAAACTCCAAAATAAGGTTAGATTTTTCTTTTTTATTTTTAAGGAAGTTGGAATAAAACAGTAATCAAAATATTACAAAATATTTTATTACATAATTAAACTGTATTTTATGTGCTGCAGCCTTCTCCTATAGTAAAAGCTTTTCCATTTTCAAATGGAAAATGCAAAAAAAGTAATTTCATATTGTGCAGAAATGCTCTTTTACATTGATGCATTGTAAAACTGATAGAAGATGGCATTTAAATTATAGTCAGTTGCAAATTAGTGTATTCAGATGTAAAATAGTTTTCATTTAAGGGAAAGGTGCATCTGTTAAATGTTAAGAAAGACACAGTGGCTTTGGGTACACATACCTTGTGCTGATGCTTTACAGAGTAATAGTTAATACTTGCTTGTTTTCTATTTCAGAAGCCAAGAGACTGGAAATATATCAAAACATTGATTTTTTTCCTTAAAGGACATCTGAAGTCATTCTTTCTTCCTGAGAAATTAAAGGGATAAATTAGAAGAAAAAATAAATTTAATAGTAATAATAAAAAGCAGAAATAATTATTTTTTAAAACAGCATTTTTTCACATTCTCTTTTTGACCCATAACATTACCTAGGAAGTGTGTAGAATGTATAAACTTATAGTGTATTCCAATTTATCACTGTGAGGCCATAAGGAGAGACAATGTTTTAATATTAGAGGAGCAGGGACTTCTAAATTCTGAGAGAAAGCATAAACAATTTACGATACAGTTCAGTTTTAGGAGAGTTCTCAAAGTGTGGCTTTGAAAGATGTGTGTATTTAAAATTAGTCAGGAAGGAAGACTGCACATCTAAGAGCTTTGGGAAGACTACAGCACAAGTTTATGTGTTCCTACAACTGAAGATCACAGGACTGATCTTCCTTCAACTCTGTCTTTGCCCAGAGTACCAGAGGAAAATCCAACTTCAAACAGAAGTGACGGATGATCACATTAAGCGAACTTGAGTCCATGTAGAAGCATTTGGATAAACTCTGAGAGCAGAGTTCTGTATAATTACATTGCTCATGCTTGCTTATAGCTACACCCAAGGATGTCATTCATCAAGTGAAAAAGTGGGAAATAAATAGTTTGAATTTAAATATGTGCACACATGTTTATATATGCAAATGCTTGGAACTAGCCTAAGATACATGTACATTTCCTTTCTTTCCTCAGCATCTGGTTAAACATTAGTATTCTGAAAATTAAGGGTATTAATCTTCACTCCTGCATCAAAGAAATATATAGAAATGTTTTTTCACTAGCATTTTATTCTTGCTTTTTTTAAGCCCTCTGGCTGTAACCTTTAAGCAAGGGTGTTGGAAACGACTCAGCAGATTGCTTCATGCTGCATGGCTTTTAACCTGTTTGTTTTAAACATGAAATATCTATAGCTTTTAATATTCCTGGCACATTTCCTTGTCTCTCAGCATGAAGTTCATTATCCTATGCAAGACAAATTAGCATAAAGACATCCAATTTTAACTGAGCATCAGCCTGAAAAAACTGAGGGACTGAACTATCAGTTTCACACATGGGTCTGTGTCATGGCACGAGTCAGATAAGCTTTAGATGAGGATCAGCAGACCAGCACTGATATTGTTCTTAACAGTTCAGCAGTGAGGTTCAGTGACTTTTAAAAGATTGAGTCCTCACCAGCAACTCTCCAGTGTAGCATCTTGCAAGAAATCTGGCCAGAGCTCCTTATTTTATTTTGCCCTAGCTTACATCTTGTTTCTCTCGCATCTAATAGATATATGAAAGAAAAAAAATCATTAATGAGAATTTTAATGAAGAAAATAAAAAAACTTTTTTTTATTTAATTGAATCTGGCTCCTTCCCAAAACCAAATGAATGAATTAAACAAGAAATTGGACTGCTCAGTTAAAAGCTTGAATACGAGAAAAATAATTTGCTGGGGAAAAAATTCAGAGAATCAAATATCTGAAAAAGTTTGTATATGAAACCATACAAATTGTAGGGTTATAAAAGTTATGCAAAAGCATGCATTCTTTGTCTCCATGGAAATCCCTCCTATCTCCATCTGAGAGAGAAGGAACAGCTGGCAAAATCAAAGCCAGCATTATCCCTTCAAAATCAAGAACAATGCACTGTGCACGATCAACTTTCCTGGAAAGAAAACTGCTTGTTTGCTCAAAAGCTAATGAAGTGCATATGCCTCAAAATAACAACTGGGAAGTCAGAAAGTGCCCTAAGCTCTGCCAGCTCTGCCAGTGTCATAACACAGGGCACTCCCTTGACAGTAACTGTGAATACTAGATAGACTGAAATATTAAAACTTAAAAAAAAAAAAAAAAAGATTGATGCTTATTCAGAATCCTCACAAAAGGCTGCCCTTGACACAGACAGCTTAAGTTATTCAGCTAATAAACACACAGTGCTTCAGTTTAGCAAACTGGGAGCCAGAAGATGCTCCCCAAGTACCTAAAGGTTATAATTGAACTTTGGCAAGGCATTTACTTCAAGTAAATAACCTCCCACTGGTCTACCAGCAGTGTTATCTGAAGGTACCTTGTGTGTTGACAGCTGTCCAGCAATCTGGAATTACTGAGAAGTGTTCAAGTGTCTATGGTGGATGAGCAAATTAGAGGTGCAGAGCCAATATCCCCTCTAAAGTTTGACTTCTGTTGGGTGCTGGCATAATAAAAATATAGACAATTTGGTTTTCACTATATCCTTTGGAAAATGGGATAATGTCTTATGTTCTGCTTTTCTATTTCAAGTACAAACTGCTAGAAGGATACATTGGGACAAAATAACAAAAGCTCTAGAAAGGGATGCAGAAGCAGAATTTCTAATAATCTGATGGTATAATTTATCCTTGTGTGCACAGGCTTGCATAGTTGCAGAACTGCTTACCTGGAAAGATGATATATCTAGAACTGAGCAGTAGTTTCAGTTTGCCTCTTTTAATGTTGGGTCTGGGCAAATCCCTGATATTAAATTCTATATCTTGGCACTATTTTATGAGGGACTGTTCAATTCCCCCATTACTGAGAAAATGGTAAGTGAAAGGGCTTAGAGAAAGGGAGAAGAGCTTCAGAACATGTACTCCTTCAGATTCTCACCACAGGCACAACGGGACTGAGAGATTAATGGACTGATAGAATTATAGAATTCTGGAACCACAGAATCAGTCAAGTGGAAAGAGACTCCAGGAAGTCTATACTCCAAGACCCTGCTTAAGCAGGAGCAGCTCTGAGGTCAGAAACTGTTACTCAGATCTGCATTGAGCTTGATTTCAAAAACCTCCAAGAACAGAGTTGGAAAAATCTCTACTGGTAACCTGCTCCAGCTGTAGTTTTAATGTAAACAGTAATGAAGGATTGGAAGTAAGAGATGAGCAACAGAAATGTAAATGAAAAGAAAGATAATTCATTTTTTATTTTGGTAATTTCCATGATTGTCTGATTTTTACATCTTGACTTTATTGTCTGATTAAAGGGTTTGGTTTTCTTTGTGTTAGGCTCTTTTTTTTTTTTTTTTTTTTTTTTTTTTTTTTTTTTTTTTTTTTTTTTTTTTTTTTCTTTTGTTTTTGTTCATTGAATTGTTGGGAGTTGATTCTGTATCAGATGTCATTCTGTAATAGTGTAGGCAAAAGACTTTTTTGTAATAATAAATAAAAATTCTATTGGTATAAATTTTAACTCAGAACAAGAAACAAAGAAGTCTTTATAAGGACACTGATAACTTGCAGTTCAATGCAAGAAAAAAGAATGTATTTTAATTTAAGCATTCATAATTGTACGTATTAAAGAACTTCATTTTTAATGTGATATAATGAAAATGGTATTGCCATAAACACTGTGTTGCCACAACAATACCATCTGAGAAACTTAAATCTGTAAATGTTGACTGTTCCATGTTGTCTGGCACGTCTATAAACATTTTGTGCACTTTAACTTTTACAGGCTGTATTTAACAGATTATTGAAATCAAAACAAGTTTGTACCAAGGCAGCTGAGAACCTTATGTGTATTCTTGCAGATTTTTTTGAGTTAAATATGCAGTACAAATCAATGCAATGTAAGAAAACATAATGCATTGTGGAAAAAAACTGCACAGATGAATTAAATGCAACAGGTTCCATGCTTTTATTCTAAAGAATATAATTTTAATATGGGCAAATGCACTGATACAAAATGTAAAACTCTTGAGTTAATTGGATCAAATAATAGACCTTGAAACAGACAAGAAAATTCCAGTTTTGATGCAGTTTATGACATACAACTTTATATATTTGGAAGACTTAATTAAGGACCACAGTTGCTCGTGTCTACAAGACTCTCTTGCTGATTTTAGCCTATTACTCTATGATGTGGTCACATAAAATCGTGACACAGTTTTACAGCCTTTTTGCAGTTGTGTATATAATTACATTGATTAACAAACCTTACTGAAGCCTTACTTTGATCGGTTATGAGCTTTTAGAGGACTCACATTTTGTGGTTGCTCTGCCCATATGTGAAACTATCATATAAATTACATAAATCTGTGAAAGAATTATCAGTGACTTACACATCTCGTGTGCTGCAGTTCCACATCAGTCTCTAGTGTCCAAAGAATTTCTTTGTTTGTAACTTATACTATATTTAACAGTGGAGACAATAATGAACTTAAAATAGACTTTATTACTCATTCAATGTAAAATTATCATGATACAAAGATGATGAAATAATTTTTCTTGCACTATTGAAATGATGCGCAGCAAATCCTGTTTGAAAGATTTTCACATCAGCAGCTAAATTGTGTCTAAAACGGATAGCATAGCAATGGTGCAGTAACACAAGGCAGAGTTCAAACTAAAAGTGTCCAAAAGATACTATAAATTGAAGGGAGAATGAAAAGAGATAAGGAAGAAGCAGAAGAAGATGAAGGCTTCTCAAAATTATTATGTGTTCTAGTTTGTTCATCAGTTGTCCACAAAACAGATACCTAAATAAAGTGTGCTGATAACCTGCACCCTTTCAGAATATAATGGACAATTGCTCAGAAGGCAGTTCTGCAAATAAGGAATTTATTTTTCCCCAGAAAAAAGAATTTCTTCTACACTAAATGCAGTTTATATAAGTAAAAATGTATCATAATATCCATATAAATACATAATAAATATATTTACAATATATTAACATAAAATAATTATATTATTTATTTTATTAAGTTATCTAAAATTTCTGTACATACCTCTTTTTTAAGAATTGCTATGACTAAACTAGTGAGTGTATTAGCTCCTAAGTTGTGACTACACTGTCTTCTGGCTTCCCCAGAATGGTTTAAAAATATTTTCCGTCTCTACTCTGCTCATTATAAACACTGTGATATTTTCAGATGATAGGAGATTTAGTCCTTTGCATCCTTTCACAGTCTAATCTATAAGAAAATGCTGTATGAAAGTAAATAGATAAATGAGAAATTATCCAGTATTAGGGTAAAAAATTAATTGAAAAGACTATCTAGTAGTTCAGTAATTAGAAATTTCTTAGGGAAGAAAAAGAAAATGTTTTCTGTTTTCCTGCAGACTCTTCTGATCCTTGGAATATGTTTGGTGGATTAAAGGCATCAAATAGTTGTCTGTGATGTTGTTCCAATGATGTCTGAGGGCAGATACATTTTGCTTTCTCATTGCATGCCATAATGACATTCAAACCTAACACTGCCCGTAGTTTAATAATCCACTACAAGTTATTAATTCAGATATCCTCTTCTCTTCACACATGCACTTTTTTTTTCTGAGAAGTTTTCCAGTAAGTGAATTTGATAAGGGTAAATAAAACTACTTTTTCGAGCAGGATGATTGTCTTTAAAAACTAACAAATATTAAAATGTTATGGTGAAATTCTGTCTCAGACAAAGTGTTCTTCTCATGCAATAATTTTAAAGGAATACTTCTACCATCTGGTAAATGGAATTCATAGTCTTTGGATCCAAACTATTTTAATGAAAGAGCAATTGTCTAGGCAAACTCACTCATAAAAATTCCATTTTCACTGAAAGCAGGCTAGTGGAGATTTTGCAGTTCAACAGAATCCTCTTATCTGAAATTAGCTCAGTTATTTGCATACATACAGGCCACAGATGGAAAGAAGATTCAAAAATAAAAACACCATCTGCATTTGTCTTTAATGACAAGTTATGTGGAAGACTGAGATTCTCATTTTCAATAACTACATTGCAAATTTGTTCACAAGATCTTCGCAGTCCTTTTCCGGTTTGACCCTGAAAAAAATTACTATAAAACTTATCTATGTCTAAGATAATCAGAAGTACTTATTAGGAATGTAACAAAATTTTCATCAACAAACTGTTTGGAATATTCTAGCATATCAACTCTGTAATGTATCTATAGAGGGGGGTTTGTTTTTGTTTTTGTTTTGTTTTGTTTTTGTCAGTGGTTATACTCCTAAATAAGAATAACATAAAATTTTCTGTAATTGCAGTCAATGACTGTGATGATAAGCTACATGGATCCATAACTTTGCCAGGGACAAAATATAAGAGGCAAAAATAATTGTTTTGCAATACAATCATTGCAAACTGAAGACACTCTAAGGCCCCAAAAGCACTAGATGAGACTCTTAGAAGAGGTTACAATTTTCATGTACTCGGAATCAGATGCACAGGACATTCTCAAGAAGTCAAAACAACAAAACCTTACTGGCAACTGCAGAAAATGAAAGACCTTTGGCAAAAGGTTTGCAGCAGCATTCAATCTGCATAAAGCATGTCTCAAAGTATTAACTTCAGGTCATTCAATTTAGCAAACTTTAAGCCTGTCTGATTTTAAGTTATTAAAAACGTTTCTTAAAACTCTGAGAAGGGTGAAATTGAAGAAGAAAAAGAAAGACAGAAAAGATATAGAAAAGAAGAAATATAACTACCATTCCTGTTTCCAATGCTGTTCAGTTGATAGAAATTTTAAGAGATTGGCCCTTCCTTCCTTCCTTCCTGCCTTCCTGCCTTCCTGCCTTCCCTTCTTCCTTCCCTTCTTCCCTCCTTCCCTCCTTCCCTCCTTCCTTTTCTCCTTCCCTCCCTCCTTCCTTCTCTTCACCCATTGCTACAGTATTCACTTCAATCCCAAGGATATCGCCAGTGTTTGCACAGAGATACATGTCCAGTGGACTGTAAGCACACTGGGCAGCAGCTACAATGATTTAAAACACTAATGAATTCAGGTATTAACCTAATCACACAGCATGATTGGCAGATAGCACATCTAAGAACCTGATTACCACGGTATTGAACTAGAGCAAATGAAGGAATTGTTTCAGTTAGATATGCAGTTAAGCTGTGAGCAACACAATGTGAGCAACAGAATTCACTACGTGTATAAAGACATGACTATTCAACAAAGCACTAGAAATGTTGACCTGAGTGATACAGCTCAGCCAAAAAAGCACACCCAAATTAAATGAACAAATTACACAGCTACATCCTGAAGATGCACTCTGACAAGAATTGTTCTGCTTATGACAGTATCTGGAAAAATACTGAGAGATAAAGCTTCAACAGAAAGATTAAACTCAGAAGGAAAAAAATGCGCAACAAAGAAAGGAATGTGAGGAAAAAATGACATATACATCTCTAAGTAGATATCTTTCTGTATTATTGTGCTGAATATAGGAGCAAAATCCCTCTTTGCTTATTATGTATATTCTTTCTAAATCTATCTAAAGTTGGTGGGGTTAAGGTTTTTTTCTGTGCCAAAACCAAGCTGGTTTTTATATGAGAGGAGAAGGACAGTCAGTCAGAGGAAACCTTATTCAGCTACATTCAAGATACACTGTTAGTCTATGCTGCAAAATAAGCCAAGCAGGGGAAGATCTTAAATGGCCAAAGAAGTCCTCATCCTCCCACAAAATCCAAACAAATTCAAACCAAGTCAAACAAAAAACCCCCAAAATATAAGGGAAGAAAACAGACATTACATACCACAAAACCCAAGGACAAGTTCTTCTGAAGAATAAATATTATCTGTCGTGTTCCCTGTATGGAAACTGGAATTTATTTCTACAGGATAAAATGTTGACATAACTGACATATATCTCCTGTGCTCCATGCTGTTCAGCACACAGGAAAGGCTTCAAAAATGTTTTCCACTGTTAATCAAAGATAGATGATTATTGCTGGAGAATCTATAAAAAGAAGAATGAAAACTGTGTTCAGGAAGTACCAGTCTGACAGAGTATTTACTGTCCTTTTGGAACAGAGAGACAGACTGTAACTATAACTTTTGTGAGGTTTGTAAAGTCAGCTGATACTGATCTACTATAGATGGCCCACATTGGTCCAAATCCATTAATGCTATGTGAAAATAAGGCCTTAAAGGGTTCAAGGAAGAAGTCCACAAAAGGAAAAGACAGCAACAAAGCCAAAATAAAGCTATGCTTTTATCCCATAGAACTTTTATATTTATTTTCAATATAACTAAATAAAATAAACATAAAAATTTGGGTTAAAAATAAATTACAAATTCTTTTTCTTTTGAACCATAAATAATTTACATTAGCAGATGAAAGAAAATAATGTCTATTTACATGGAGCATATGTCTCCCCAATAAGTGAACTTGTGTGAGCAGAAATTTTAGAAAATAAATTGTTCTTCACGTGTGCACAAATCATTCTTAATTACCAGCACATTGTTTATCAGCATGAAGATTATTGTAAACAGTACAATGTGTATAAACAGACAAAGGAGAGCAACCATTTCAGAAGAGACCCTAATGATCAAATCCATCTTAACATGGGCATGTCCAACTCATTTAGAAGATGTGAACACATGCTGGATACAGAGGAAGAATTATTACCCTGAACCTTCTGGCTAAAGTCTTGACAATACAGCCCAGCCTTAAAAAGGCATAAACAGAAAATCTGTGCCAATTACACTCTAACAAATGTCCTCAAAAAGGGTTAAAAAAGCTTCACAAGTATGCCACATAATAATTATGCCTACTAATAATGTATTAGGGATGTAATATTTATTTATATCTCACTAATACATATTCAAAAAGTAATATAAATAATTCTGCAATTCACTGGTATAATATTACTTTTAGTTACTAACTTTAAAAAAATAGTTCTAAGGCAAGTAACCTGTCTCCAAACCAAGGCCTCCAGAGAGACCAACAGCTGAGTGTTCTGAGGGAATTTTATGCCTAATGGCTCACAGGATCAAAATGGAAAGTAAAGCATTAAATATCTCCAAAATATAGTCACCTTTAGTTAAAAATTCACAACTTTTCTGTAATCAATAGCATCTGTAATCAATAAAACCAATTAACTGAAATATTATCAGATTTGGACAGCCAGGTCCTTTGTTAATTTCTGTAATAGACCTAGGAAGGATGAATTTTCAGTGAAAACTTCCCCCACAGCATTGCCTTGGTAGTTTAACTTGGCAGAAAATGCATGAAATCAGCAAAAGCAAAAAGAACATAGTAGCATTTGGGAATGCAGAAAATGCTGCTTAACCAGCATCATTGCTGTGGCTGCCTGCAGGCCAGTTTAATTAGGCTACAATTCATATGCAAGAAAGTAGTTTTGTAATTACTGTCAAATGACCAAATCAGTGTATGAAACCTAAGGAGGATTATGCATCCCCAGTAATGAACCACACTGAAGTTGACAGGGATTTGTTAGCTGAGACACTTACTTGTCAAAAATTCATAGTAAAATGTGTAATAAAATAAATGTATGTATGCTCAGATATTATACCCTTTTAAAGAATATTCCTCAGTTTGCTGGATTTAACTGTGATTTTTTTTAAATTAGATGGATATACTGATTTTTCTACCAAACCATGGAGACATATTTGTATGGATGGGAAAGCACTGTTACCAATTTCCATTTTAAAAATCATATGCTTTTTTTTTAGTGGGAAAATTATCAGAACTTTAATATTAAGGGTTGGGCATAAAGCTGCAAGAATTAATGATGCAATTTTTGGTTAACTCCTTTAGTAGCAACATTAGATTTTTTTAAGACACTGAAATTTACTCCAATATTTTTTAATTGCCTATAATCTTAAAAAATAGTTAAGACAATACATATCTAGGCAACAAGTTTCTTTTCCTTATACATTAATTCAGCATGTTATTAAAATAAATTTATTTCATTAAATTAACAAAGAAAGACCAGAGGATTTTTTTTTTTCTGAATTTGGCATATTGCCACAGTGCCTGCATTTGAAATATTTGCCTAATATTTCTGATTGCCATATATTTAATTTATCAGGAAAAAAAGTCAAACTCTAAAAAGCATAGCCTATACATAAAATTAAATTCCATAAGATGTCTTCCACTGAGTGTATTAAAGAAGAAAATGAATCCTACTTCCTCTTTAAAAACATGACATGAAGTGGTTGGTCTGAAGAACATGAAAATGAAGCCCTGAGGAGGGTGTCTAGGTTTCCCTAAAGCAACTATATTTGAACTATTGAGTTCAAATATAGAGTCTATTGAACTCTAGATTTTTTTTTCACTAAGCATGTTTTATGTGTCCCTGTTCTCAGACAGCTGACTTGCAAACAACTAGATATATGAGCAGTCTTTCACTTAGAATCTATGCTATTTATGACTACATTTATATGGAGAATTTTCCAGAGATCTCAATGGTATGGTAAGCTTAAAGCACTTCTAATTCAAAAGCAAGATTTTATTCCATTCTGTGACATATAAGAGCAAAATTATGAATTCCAAATACTATATATAAACAGATATATTAGTCTAATGCATACACATACACATGCATCATTATCCTTTTATTCTTAGAAAAATAACATTCTCAATACAAAGCTCGAGATGCTGAAAACTTCAATATATGGAATGTAATTTACTAATTTTTAATTGATTATATGTATGTTTAGCTTCTGTTAAAATGTGACAGTCACATTTATACTCTATGTTTAACAGCTCTGAGAGGTTTGGGTTTTTTCTTTTGGTTGATTGGTTGATTGGGAGAGTTCTGTTTGTTTAGTTGTTTTTTATTCCAGTTGAGTATATATGGTACAGTTGTAAATGTTCATCCCTTCATGTTCCACTCAGACAAGAAAGAGACTTAAAACACACAGAAATACATATAATATATATAATATATTGAAATTTGATGCTCAGTAAATGTAGAGGGAAAGAAAAGAAGGCAGAAAGTAAAGCTGATCATCTAAGTTTGAAAACTTCTGAGAGAAATCAAAATATTTCCTGATTAATTAAAATAAAGTCTTCAAAAATTTTAGTCATGAAATGAAATTCCAAGGTGAATCATCCACCTTTTAATCTATTAATAATTGTTGCATGTTCCATTTACTGCTGAAGGTTGAAGGATATTCTAATTTTCATCTAATTTTAATTCTCATAAATTTCTAATCTGCTTCTCAAGCTAGTTATATAACAAAAAAAAGTGTGCTTCTTCGGTGAAATTAAATAGATCATCATGCTCTGGACATGCTATATGGCTTAAAATGTTTTAAAGTGTGTAAACCATAGCTATTGCTCTTATCTAGGGAGAAAACACAAGGTCTTTAACTCCTTTCAGAATTTGGGGCTGTGTGGGAAATGACTTAGTATCCTGCTTTGCTACTCTTCACCCTGAGGACAGGGGTAAAACTAAATGTTTTGGCAAGAAAGTCTACTTTCTAGTCAGATTTCTCAACCACAAACTTCTCAGGTCTTTATGTTAACAGCATCTTCACTGTTATGGATAAGTAGTTGACAGATAGCCTGAAGTGTCCTTCTCCCATGAAGTATATTTTAACAGTGCAAAGTTATTCCAATTACTATGATGCATTTTCTCCTGATTTGTACCAATAAATTAAGCTTTGTTATTTTAAATAGTGTAATGGCAACCTTCCCAGAGCAGATGTCTGTCAGCAGAAGCAAAATCTACATTGTAAATTCTCAAGGAAAAAGCAGCTAGCAAAAGCCAATTAACAGTTAGCAGTCTATGACTGTTGTGGGGGAAAAAAAATGGATAAAACTCGGCATTTACTTAATGCTATTTATACCATTCTATCTCCTATAATCCTTCAGAAAATCTACCATAGTATTTGAAATGCAGTTTTCTCTGATGTCAACAATTTTGGAGTGAAAAGAACACAGCTGTACTAAAAACTTGAAGAAATAAACTACATGCAATAAATATTAAAATACCTTGAAAAAATGTTCAGGGTTTTTTAAGCTTTTTCCTAGAGTTTCTGTCTATTACCACAGGAAAAACATATTTTCATAAGCAGTGATTTCTTACATATTTTTTAATCTCATTTCTTTAATTAAGAACCACGTAGAGATGTTTTATGCCCTTTAATTGATAATTATTGAAGTGGAATGTGAAAAAAAAAGCTCAATTTCAAATATTCGATGAAGAAATGTGCTCCTTGGGTTATATATATATATACCCATGAACCTTGAAAATCTGGACAGAAAAAAATCAAGCAACAACATACTTAGATAATTTCCCCAAATTTATAATTCCAGTGTAACAACCATCCAAAACCACAAAAAAAAAAAAAAAAAAATTTAAAAAATTAAAAAAAGCACACCACAAAGCAAACCAAACCAAAACAAACAAATAAAAAACCCACAAAAAAAACCCATCGCATTTGAAATTGTATAAAACATTACACTAGATGACAATCTAAGAGAAAATTAATTACATTAAATGCATATTGCAAGTCTGAAAAGAAGTTTCCTCAGAAGATAATTTATGGCATATACTTCTGTCATGGTTTAAACCCAGGTGGCAACAAAGTATGATACAGACGGTGGCTTAAAACCCCATCCATTCCATGGGATGGGGACAAGAACAGGAAAAAAGATTAAGCCCAAGGACTTGGATAAAAACATCTTAAAAGTTGAAGTAAAATACAATAGCAACAAAAACAATAATAATAAGAACCACTGTAATAGTAATTGTAATGTGAAGGAGTTGCTCTGTGATGGTAGGGTCAGCGACAAAGTATCTCTATAAGCAAAGTTGCAGCCGTAGCACTTGGTTTGTTGTGAGGGCCTTGCTTGTAGCTGCTAGGCACAGCTAAAGCAGGCCAGGAGAGCAGGAAAAGAAAAGAGGAAAAAGAGGGGGGAAAGAGAGGGAAAAGAGAAGAGAGGGAAAAGAGCAGGGAAAAGGGAAGAGGGGATATGATGGGGAGGTTCTGAATACCGTACATTAAATATCTTTCCAGGTTGAATAGTCTGTGTTGGACCAACCAATCTAATACAAGATAACATTTACATACAGCCAATAGAACTGTCCCATTACCTAAGGCAAGCAGGAGGGTATTGTTTAATAAAGGGAGCTGGCCCTCAGCTTGGCACATCCTTGTTCACTAGCTGATGGCCCTGTACCCCACACCGTAAATCTCAAAGCTTGCTTTCATTTCTGTCTCACTTGTTGATCTCACACTCCCAGAATCTAAACCATCATATTTACAAGGTCTTTCTACTTCACCCTTCCCAACAGTAATGGAAAGGGAAAACAGAGAGAGGAATAAAACTCAAAGAAACTAAATGATCCCAAATACAATTGTTCTCCACTTTCTGACTGATGCCCAGCCCTGCCCAGCCCTACCCAGCCCTGAGTAGTGATGGTCATCTCCCAGCCAGCTTATATACACAGAACATGATAGTCTGTGTTATGGAATATCCCTTTGGGCAGTTCAGGTCAGCTGCCATGGCTGTGCTCCCTCCCACCTTCTTGTGTACCTTCTCACTGACTCAGCATGGGAAACTGAACAGGAACTGTCTTTGGGTAAACTGTACTCAGCAACAACTAGAACATCACAGAATCACAGAATATGCTGAATTGGAAGGGACCCACAAGCATCATCAAGTCTCATTCCTGGATCTGCACAGGACCATCCCCAAGAGTCACTCCACGAGCCTGAGAGCATTGTCCAAATGCTTCTTGACCTCTGTCAGTTTGGTGCTGTGACTATTTGACTGGGGAGCCTGTTTCAGCATCCAACCATCTTCTAGGTGAAGAATTTTTTTCTAATATCCAACCTAAACCTCCCCTGACAGAGCTTCAGGTCACTTCTTCAGGTCCTGTCACGGGATACCACAGAGAAGAGATCAATGTCTGGCATTCCTCTTCCCCTCACAAGGAAGTTGTGACTGCGGTGAGGTCTCTCTTCAGTCTCCATTTTCCCAGGTGAACAGACCAAGTGACCTCAGCTGCTTCTCATGTGGCTTCCCCTTAAGGCCCTTTGCTGTCTCTTTTGCCCTCCTCTGGATGCTTGCTAATGGTTTAATGTCTTTCTTATATTGTGGCACCCAAAACTGAACACAGGACCTGAGGTGAGGCTGCCCCAGTGCAGAGCAGAGTGGGACAATCCCCTCCCGTGCCTAGCTGGCCATGCTGTGCCTGATGAACCCCAGGACATGGGTGGCCCTCCTGGCTGCCAGGGCACTGCTGGCTCATGTTAAATTTTCTGTCAACCAGGACCCACAGGTGTCCTTCTGTGGCACTGCTTTCCAGCATCTCATTCCCCAGTCTGTCTATACACCCAAGATTGCCCCATCCAAGTGAAGAATCCAGTGCTTTTCCTTGCTGAACTTCATATGGTTGGTGATTGCCCAATCCACTAATTTATATTGGGCCAGACAGTATCAAAACCTTTATTGAAATCCAAAAAGATCAGTAAGTTATCAACATTATTCTTATCCCCAATCCAAGCCACAGGACTATACCAGCTACTAGGAAGAAAATTAACCCATCAAAAGCAGGACAGTATCCATTCTTTATACAATTTATACCATGTCCAGGTCCCTTGCTTTCTGCCTTTTGATAAATACACACAGTTTTCATTCCCTTAAGTCTCATATATGCCATCTAAATGCTATATCTGTTGAGGTTGTTTAGCCCTGAATTTGGGCTCCATCTGTTATAACTATCTTTCAGAACAGGAAAGATGATGTGAGGTGCTGGATTGCCACCTTGTGAAGCCAGTTCTAATTCCATCATTTCTTTGCTTGTCTGGCTATATCAAAGTTCATTCTTCATCAGTCTGGAAGATTTTTACAAAAGGAATCAGTTTCAGATTCCCAAATTTGAAGAGCAGAGACAGGTGTCACCAGGTGTCATAAGGTGTCCAGTGCACTGATGAGCTGCACTGAGTGCAGAGATAGAAGTTGTTATACATAGTTACATACCAATTAATATCATTGGACTTTCAATTCTCTGGCTATTCTCGCCCCAAATTCCTTGGGATACACATCAGATTTCCCCATCCTCCAACATTACCCACAGAGTGCACACAGATCCTTGAGGAAAAACACTCTCAAGAATGGGTTTTTCTTTTTTAAGGGAAGAATAACTCAACTGTTTTCCCCAACAGGTTTTTAATGTGCATTACAGGAACTTTATCCCATTTTTACAGTACAGTACATTTATTGTACATGGCCAGTCTGATCAGTAGGTTGTCTCTTGCTGACTAACTTTATGACTTACCAAATGATTATGCCAATGATTGAAGGTTCCCCTATTGTTCTCAGTGTAGTCTTTAACAGTACATGGTATCATTCCATTTTTCTGGAGTTTGGTATGTGATAAGGAATGTGGTATTCCTACCAAATGTCATGCTCTTTGGCCCACATGTCTAAGAGATTGCTTTGGAAATTAGTTTAATTTTCTGATTCAGTTCTTTCTGGATTACCATGTCACTGTAAGAGTTGCTTTTCAGGGCCCAGGATAGTGTTCTGCGTAGTGGCAAGGGACACAGCATATGTTTTCAGCCTTCCAGTGATTGCTTTCACCGCTGCACATGGCACTTGGGACTTGCAGGTTTGTAGCATGAAATATAGACAATCTGCCAGACCTACTCATATTTTTATTTCAGCTGTTGCCTTCCGTACCTGAGAGGCTTTAACACTTGGTTAAGTGCAGCATGTGTTTCATGTTGATGTAAAACATGAGATTGTGTCTGGTCAAGTCCACCCTTCAGTAACAAGCCCGTCGTTGTTGTTGCATGTCTCTCTTGATGGCCTGAGTTGTCCTGGGCCAAGTGATCTAGAAATCATTCACCATCATATTGCCAGTCCAGATCCACCTGAGACACTTGAATCTGACCACGTGTTAGTTGTTCTGGTGAACTTCAGTGACAAGATTCTGGTGCGTGAACATCCTCATGGCACACCCTCCCAGCCAGGTTCTCCCCTCAGGAGGATGGCTTGGCCCCCATGGGCAATGCTTTGTCTCAGTGTGGCAGCTCAGATGGGTTTGTATCTGCCCTGCCTGTCAGTTTGATTCCATTGCTGCAGCCACCCCCATCTTTGCCATCATCCATGGATCAGTATAAAGTATTGGCCACTTCTCTTGCTCAGAAATGTTTAAAGCCAGCTGGAGAGCTTTACTGTGAAATTGCTAGGTGAGTATATAAAAACCTCCCATCTATCACTGTTTTAAAACAGAGTAAAATTATAAATATGTTCTCTGAGCTTTGATATGTTTCACACACTGTCTCCAAGTGATTAGCATCACAATCTATGCTTTGTGACAGCACAGTGATTTCTCTTCTAGCCCAGATGATGGGCCCTTACCAGGTATTACTCAGGCTAGTCTGTGAAATTACTGTTTCTAAAAGATTGATACAAATTTCATCCCATCTTTGTAGGGCACTGTGGGAACAAGTACTGGAAAGCAACACTATCTTTTTTTTCTCCTTTGCAAATACAAGAGAAAAATAATGTAGAAATTGTATCCTTTACAAAATACAACAGGATGAGGCATTTAAGGCCTATATTTTGGTCTAATTTAAGTATTTAAGTTGTAATTTTTATGTATTAGCCTCCCTAAAACAGAATCCAGAAACATGCTTAGTTTTAAAATTCAAATGGGATTACATAGCTTTGTGTTGAAATAAATAAATAAAGTAGCAGTTTTCTGATTAAGGTATGTACAGGCTACTTGACAAGTGGTTAGTCTCCTTGAGCTCTCTCCTCATTATTCCTGTGGATTTCAATCACAAAGAAACGAGGTTTTGCAACACTCCTGATAAGAGTCTGTGAACTGAGTGGATAGGAGGATAAGATACTTTTCTTGGACCACTGAATCAGTTCAAAAATTTTTATCTTTCATAACCCTTTTATTACCTCTCCCTTCATTTCATCTCTCCTGTTGTTTTTCTCACAGACACTAATCTCAATTCTACCTTTTAAATCTTCATGTCAACCTCTCGACTTTTCTTTCTCCAAAAAGCATGGAAGACTAATTTCATGTTGTAAATTCCCTTTTCTCTTTTAAGGGGATCTAATTAAGAGAGACACCAATTATAGCCACTATGTACTAGAACACCTTTTAATTAAGCTGTTGTTATTAAGAGCACATAATTGTCTGTACAATACATTCACAATGTGCCCCTTCCCATTAGCACACAGCACGCACAGATGCAAAATCACAATTATTAATTGTCACTTGTTTTGAGCAACAGCTGACAGGCCAGCCATAGCTGTTAACAGAAGCAGACAGTGACAGTGTGGCTGCTAGATTGTTTTTCTCAAAGTCCTTCAAGAAGGTTCTTCTTTCATCAAGTGTTTATGTGATTCTGAAGTACTTGTCTGTGTAAAACTCCCACCACCTTCTTGGATGTTCTCTGATCTACACAAACCCATTGTTCATGTTGGTATTTATTGCTGACACAGGCAGTAAACTGGACATTTTGAATTCACCTGCACTTGTGGATTCAGCAGGGCTGTGGGTCTCCAGAGCTCATCAGGTATGAGCTCAGACCTACTTACAAGATACCTCCCAGTTTCTCCTTTTCACTCTTCAGCTTTCTGTTTTCTTAGAGATACTTTTTCAGCCAAATCTATTGGCATCTGTAGAACCTGTTCGCCAAAACTCATAGAGAAGGAAATTTTATGTTGCCTACTCCCAGGCCACCACTACTAATATTTTTGAAAAGCTTTCAGTTGTTAAACACAAGTGTTTCCATTATACTGAACACTGCCATATGGGAAATAACCCTGTTCTACCATATAGCACTAGCTAAGCTCCATTCTTAATAGTACTGTGTGAGTTCACCTCACCGTCAGCCTTCATCTATCACTCTTCTAACTGTCTCTTTCCTTTGGCGACTGTTTTTCATAAAGTTATGGACTTCAATTTTTTTTTTTTTTTTTTTTTTTTTTTTTTTTTTTTAAAAAAAAAAAAAAAAAAACCCCCAAAAAAAC
>VXBR01007323.1:458812-504159 GCA_013400215.1 Cisticola juncidis | reverse complement strand
AACAAAAAAAAACCCCACCAAATAACAAAACACCTCACCCAAATACTCATTTTTTCCTGCTTTGTGCAAAAGCTGTGAGTAGCTGTAGTTTTCCTTGTCAGGGAAGGCAGACAAAGGGAAAAACCTTATTTCGCCACCAAATATTTTTATTTCATTATTATTTGACAATGCACTGGTAAAAAAACACATTCATATTAGTATGAAAATTATTGAGCATGTGAAAATATTTTAAGCACCAGTGTTGAACTTTGCTTACCACATGGGACAGTTGTCCCTAACTAAGAGTGATAAACTGTCAGTAGTTTTGACTTCTGCAGCATTTAAAATACCAGACTGTTATTGCGAAAACCTGTTTTGGAGGTTGTATAATAAATACAGGTTTCCTAGGGATCATGTAAGCATAAAATACCTGGAGATAGTCTTCAAGGTAAGCAGTTATGTATACTTATTTCTTGCTGTACATTCACAGTGGAAAGTATCTTTCTTATTTGTATTTTCACCTCTGGTTTACTTATCTTATGCCCCCAATTAGTATGAAAAAATCAGGATCCTCAGCTTCAACTCATTGCCCATTGTACACTGAAGTATTTTCACTACCTTAATTTGCTAACATCAATGAACAAAAAAGACTGACTACAAACTGATTCTATGTCATCTTACATCCAGGACAGCATTATCATAGATACAAGGCATCGTATCAGAAACTGAAGGTTTGCTTTAAAGATAAGTCTCCCTGCCAACATATTAAGTCCCCTGAATAATGTTAAGAATTATTCCTCAGGGAGGAATATGGTTTATCACAGGGATTTTTCATTAGATTTTTCATATTGATTCTGCCTTTAATGAAAAACAATACGTAGAAAGAAAAAAATCCAGAATTTTGCCAGGTTTGTATGAAGCACTTCACCTTCCACTTGAAAACTGGATGCATAATTTTACTATGTTAGGAATACTATAAATATTATAAGGACAAAGACAGACACCCCTATTCTTTTATAAGTTTGCATCAGGAATATATTTGTCTTGGTTATTTTCATGTTCAGTAAATAACGTGAATGCAATGACAAATACAAATACAAAATGCACTATCTGTTCTAGAAACACATATATTTCATGTTTCTAGTATTGCTTACATGCTGCAAATCTTTCATTTCTATACTGCATGGCTACAGAGGAAGTAAAATAAAATTTTTACATACATAGATTTTAGCTGTCTCCAAGACTGATCATTCTCCTAGATAAATCCAGTTTTACTTGGGTCATCAGCATTATTTATCTCTGAAATAGACAACTTTCTTAATTCAACACTCAGCAGTGGAAATATTGATCTGCAATCAACTGCTGACACAGTTATCTTTGCTTAAGCTGCATGTTTACTGAACTGCAAACACAGCAGTATTACAGGCATATATAGGAATTATTTCTACCACAAAGAAAAAAAAATCATAGAAAGCATTTCATCTAAATGGCCTTGTCTGTGTTTTATTATAACACTTATTTTTACCAAAGGTACTTCTAGAGTAAATAGTTAATTTTTTTCTCCCATATCTTTTGGAGGGGTTTGTATTTGTTGATTGTCTGGCTGGTTTGGGGAGCTTCATTTATTTTTAACTGTGAGTAAAATGCTATGAGAATTTTTTTCCACTAACCTCATTTTCATTTTCCTTTTAGCAATGTAAACTGGTCAATAAAATTGAAATTACTCTGAAGAGATATTTTCATTGTCTTCACAGGTGCTTTTTGTTGGGAATCCCAACTTGCACATCATTTAAAATGCTTCTGGCAAAACAGATTTGAGTAAACAGCCAAGTTTCTTGTCATCAATATAGTCTGCTTGTATTTTGACAGATTACACTTTCGAAGATCATATTTATATTTAATACATAAACTCCATAGAAAATTAGTGGAAGGTATTCCTGTTTATTCCAGAGAATAATTAAATTTGATCACAAGTGGTGGTGCATAGAACAGGGAAAAATCTCTGTAATTTAGAGGAGATTTAAATCAAAACAGCTCTGTTGAAATGGTATCAAAGTGTTCAGTCTTTTTAGACTGAAGTAGTCTTCACAATTCCATTACTGTGAATCCCACATTTAGATGCAGTGGCAGTGAATATTAAATAGATTTAAAAATTTGTCATCAAGGAGGTAACCTTAGTTTGTAATTTAGCTGAGAATAAAAAAATTGAATAGCCAAACACACAATAAAAAGGCTGACTTTTAAAGATGGAACTAATAATTGAATGCCTTAATCCCCAAAGTCAATTTTTCAAATTAAAATTACAATTAAGTGGGAAGGGTTTAATATATACGTGTCTGTGTGTATTTGGAAGGAATAATTAGCCACTGTAATGACTACAACTGACTTTGAAATTATGAATATTGCAGAAAACTTACTAAGAAATATTTATGTTCAGTTTCTAGGATATTAATACATACTGAATATCATAAATACATGACTATTCAATAATTCATTATAGCCCTTCTAATTGCCCTTGTCATCTTAGTTAGTTATATTTTCATTAGTATAACAAAAGTAACAGGAGTCAGTAATACTAATCTAATAAGTGGAGAATACAAGCATCTTATCAAATACACAAACATGTATGACTCTCTTAAGTAGCACCCACTCCCCAAAAAAATCTAAAAATCCTTACTGCATAGAGTACAACTTAAATAGAAATCTAGTACATAAATCCCAGATTGTGATTCTAGATAATGACTGCTAAGGAATGTAAGCAATTGTAGATAATTTTATTTAACTTCATACTCCATATTTCATAGTTTTTCAGAGCCATGTGTACCACAAAGCTGACAGATCTGAGCTTTCAAGCCTTTTCAGAAACCGCAGGCTGTTTGGACATTTTCAAATCAGGCAGACACTGTACTGACAGGCCCAAGCTGATCTGATGTTTCAAAGACATCTGACGTGCACATATCATCCATACAAGAAAAACACAGCAACCCCAAGGCCATTCTCATGCAAAATGACAGCCAGAGAGAGAGGTGGTTCACATTAAATAAAAGCCCAATGCCTGAAGTAGAGTAGGAACTGCAGATCAGTTCTAACCTTGGCCAGAAAAGTTCGAATTTGACATCTTTTGAGGAGAAGCTCAAACCCCAAAGTTGGAGTACAAAAGCTATATAGCCAAGGAAAATGCATGAAAACAAAGAGGAGAGAATATAAATGTTCAATGTGGGAATATAAATGTATGTTTTCTAAGTTTTTAACTTTTACCAACCAGTGGGAATGACAGTCCAAGGTAACTAGATATCATCATACATTTTCTTTATGAACAATGAAAACTCATCATATTAATGTATTTCCATCTGGGAAATCACTTAAAATTCAATATTTACCCAAATTTGTATTTCCTTTGCTATACAGTACAGTCTCATTAAGACTAATTTAAAACAAACAAATAAAATGCCCCCAACTAAACAGCAACAACCAAAAAAAAACCCGGCAAAACAAACCAGAAACAATCACATGCCTTAAAAAGAAAGAACTCATCTTCCTTTGATACCAAGACTCTTTTTTTATATAGATAAATCCCTGACAAAATTATTTTCAGTGCGCTGATAAAATTGCACTGCAAACACAACTTATTTGTTCCAAAATAAAAGACACAAAATGAAAAATCTTGGAATGCAGGTGCTGTGATTAATACTAATAAACTTAGTCAGGCTGTATAAAGCTGACAATGTTCTTGATTTTGTCCCTGGAACAGGACAAAAAATACTTCTGAAGATGCATATAAATATTGTGTATCAGTATCATGACTAAGCATGCATAAAATGAACAGAAGATACATAAGTGTACCTAAATCATCCACTTGTTTTAAGATTAAAACACTTTATTTTCATCATAATGTGAATTCAATTAGGCATAATAAATCTCATGATGGTATAAAGCAGTACTGATAAATGCAGCCAATTTTCTTATCTTGCCTATACCATCATTATGCCACTTCCAGCATGAAATAACATATTTTAGATTAAATGAAACTAAGGTATACTCACACAAAATATCAAAACTAAGTCATTCAGTTAAGAAATTTTTGGATAAAAGGTCTCAACTCCTCTTGAAAATGAATCTTCATTTTAAAAAATTCCTTATGCATGCTCATGAATTAGTAGTCATGAGTAAGTGATACAGGTGCCCTTCTCCAACTGTTCATAAAATTCTTCTCACCTTTATGATCCGCACACTCTTGCACTTCACTCCACTCTGGATTATACAAATCTAGAAGTATAAAAAGCACAATATCTATAGGAATACAATATTTCTTTTTAGGAAAATACGAGCTAAAGTTAAATCTTAACATAAACACTTGCTTAAAAAATGCCAATTTAATTCCATAATGGTAAACCAAAGATATTTCATCCCAGAAATTCTATAACTTTTCAAAAAATGTAATTTGAAAACTGTTCCAGACTACCATTTCAGACATCAATAGTACTGTGAGATTTTTCCTGAAGGTATTTTCTGTGTAATAACTCACATACACAGGACAGGTCATTATTTATTTATATATCAGCCTCCTGACTTGAAAGAGAATAATATTTACCTTAGAAAGGAAAAATAATCTATAAACTTTCTTAAGACCTCCAGTGAGGCCTGAGACTACTTGCTCCTGTAACTGCTTACCTTTTTTTATATTTCCTCCTGTTCAAAAGATTTTTTTCAATACCAAATCAGGAAAAAAAAAATGTACCTATTCTGGTTTAGGGCAAATCTGAGAGGAAACCTCTGAGTAAGATCCCTCTGGAAAGAAAGCCCAAATGGACCCTCCTCCCAGCCAGTCCAGGAAAAGAACTTCCTTGGAGAAAAGTGTGGAAAAAAGCTATTTATTTAGCAAACAAAATGCTCACAAGCATAAAGAATGAATAATATGAAACAGTAAAACCTCTCGCTGCCCTGAAGAGAGACGGTAAACCTGAGAAAATCCTTGCCATGGGTGGCTCAGCTCACTCAGTTCTTTATCAGTCCCAGTCCCTCTGGAGGTCCAGGCCAAGTGGGCCACAGGTGCCAGCCCTCGGTGCTTCTCTCGGGTTTTCAGTCTGGAGCAGATTCAAAGAGTCTCAAGAAAAAGGGAAGGAAAAACAAAAACAAAAACAAAAACAAAAACACAAAAACAAACCAACAAAACAAACCAACAAACAAACAAACAAAAAACAGTCCAGGGAACTTCTCTGCCCTAAACTAACTAATAAGGAAAAATTATCTCTGTCCCAGCCACCAAACCATTCAAACAAACCACTGTCCAGAGAGGAATGTGCAGAAGTAAGAGCTGTTTCCAAAACAAACTTGATGCTTCTTCATTTTCTTCATTCCCTGCTTTGCTCTCAGAGCCAGTGTTAAAGGCACAGAACTCAATACACAGCACAGACAGAACAGACAACTGGAGAAACAAGCATCATAGAGTCACCCTAGGACATACCTTAATATTTTTGTGACTATAATTAATTAATGCAAATCATGAGTCACACAAAAGAAATCAAACGTTCACTCTGAACTTTTTTTTTTACTTTGGGATGATTACTTAGAAAAATAAAAATATATCAAAATATATTTAGACTGCACAATATCTCTTAACAATATATAGTTTTCCTTTGACCTTCTGACAAGTCCTGATCTAGTACATACTTGCTAAATGCTTCATTTACACTGCTGACCAATGCTATTTGATGTGACATTCATAAATTCACCTGTGCTTATGCAATTCTGTCATCACCAAAGCAGATGTAATGCACAAAACATATTTTATGTTCTGAATTTCTAGCTTGGGTGTCATTTATTATCTTTTGATGATTAATCTCTTTTAGGTAGTAATCAAAATCACTTCTTTTAACACATCTGAGCCTTAATCTATCAACACTGTGCTAATGCAGTCAAAAAAAAATCTGCCCAGGCCAAAATTAATTTCATTTTAGGATTATTTTGTCAATATTGTGACACACAGCACAAACTGCTGTATCTTGCTTTTAAAATCTTTTTTAGTATTCCAGTCACATAGGAGTGGTCATAATCTTTTCAGGTGTGTGAAAGCAAATAGCAACATAATTTATCAAAGCATAGTAACTTTGACACACAATTCTCACACACAACCAGAGGAACTTTCTGTTAAGAAAGTCCTTTTTATTCATTTATGTAAAGAACTGCTGAAGCCAAATAAGGATTTAAATGGCAGCCATGTCCATCAATCATTAAAAAACCCAAAGCAACACACAAAGGTCTATGCATAACCACTCAAGGGAGCTTTCCACCAGGTTTTAACTGCTTGACTGTACAACAAAGAGGCAAAGCTGCCTGTGTCTTCTCAGCAAATGTCATTCTTTTCCAGACAGTAGGATGTCTTGTGAGATAATAGTCAGGTTTATACTGACATGCTAGTTCAAGCAAGGATTGATTATCTTCTTGTCTCTATCTTCCTCTTGGTATATAATCTTGTTTGTAACATGATGCAGGTTATTTTGTTATCCTACAGAGAAGATTCATCTCTATTACATGGATAATAAAATGATACTAATTCTAATTTTTCATTTCCAGAGGGGATTATTTTTTTATTCATCCATGTTTTCAATTTCCTACTAAAATAGTAATATGCAGTGCTAAAAGGATACTAAAATAATTAGCTGAAAATATTCTGGTAAACTTGACTCTTAATTTATTTTGCTGGAGGGAATCATTAAAACTTATGCTGGAGGGTAGTATCTTATACAGTAGTAGCAGAGATGACATAAAAGGTGTCAAATGAATGCCTTAAAAAGAACAAAGAGAGCAAGACATTCGAGGGGTGAATACCTCTGTCTTAGGATAAAGGGGAGGGCTTTATTTCCAGTCATTGAGCCATCCAGGACCTGTAGTAAAGAGTCTGCAAAGCTGACTTGCTGTCCTGGTTTCCCTAGGGTCTTCATACCATTCAGTAAAGCAGATATTTCCTAAAAAAAAAACCCAATAAACATATGTGGTTTTGTTTTATATTTGGATTCTGCAGTTTAGAATTGCCTCTTTGAATGTCTTTGAACTTAGTTTGAACAAAGGTTACCCAAATAAAAAATTTTAAAGGTTTGTCATGACTCACAGCAAGCTAATTTCATCTCAGCTCCACAATCAAGGGAACAAACCTGATCACGAAGACTTGAAATGTAAATTTTAAATGTATTAAAAGTTCAAGTCTATAATGAGATATTTGCTGTCAAGACAAGAACAAATAAATTTTACTTTTGGAACATTTGAAATTATTAAGCATTCTTCAAGTTAAAATAGTGTCAGGATTTTAGATAGTGATCTTTACAAATGAACACAGGCTGGGATGATGGCTGGGAACAACTGACTGGTATGAACAACATCCTAAAAGGAAAACAGAACAAATGGCAGAAAAGTCAAATTTAATCTGAAAAGTAAAATATAGTATCTTCAGTTAGAAGCACGAAAGAGTACTAATATTGAAAACTCTTAGTGAGTAATGAGATGACCAGCAATATACACACTTGAACAATCAAACACTGTTACCCAGAAGAAAAGTGTCATTATCAAGATAAGAAGATACCACAACTTGATCAGAATACTGAGAAGTGTATAGGATAATGGCTTTACAATACGTGTAACTCTCAACAGTTTGATGGTCAATGTTTTCTAGCTTGCTCTAGGAATACCTAACACATTGTATATTTTCAGTAAGCTACAAATCTTGGATTGATAGTTCAAACTCAAGACAATCCAGATGTTTTCTGATACCTACATCTTCATAACTGGTCTTGCAGAGAAAAATCTTGATTCAGTTGTGTGCTTCCATGTACCAAATGGAAGTCCCATATAAACCTTCCTTTAGCCCTATTTGCATTAAGTCTTCCTTCTTTATCACAAAATTTCAACAGTGATTTAGAAGAAATCTGCTATTATGGTTAGTCATTGTCACACATTTAATGGAAAACTAGAAAAAAAGTATGCACTAAGAGTTTTGACCATAAAAGCCAGAGGGCAATTTCTATTGTTTTCCTAGATTTGCGAGGCATATTAGCAAGCCTTGCTCAGTTTGCTACTTGATTTCAAGCTGATCAGGAGACAAAATTTACATCTGTTTAAGGGTAAAACTGAATTCATACCAGAAATTATATATTTTAACTAACTTGCCAGATCCCGGATATTGTTCTCTATTACAAACATAGACAGGATCTACAGGGTTGCAGTGAACTGTTTCACACTGCAGAGACCAGGTGACTTAAAATGACCTTCATCTATGCTAATCTCTGGTTTTCATCAAAAAACTCATTGAAAATGGCCATGGCCTTATGCTAGCTCCTAAATTTTTCTTTAAGGTTATTTGAGGGTTGCTATTTGACCTGGGACAAAGTGTGCAGCCATCCTTCTAAAGATATAAAAAGACAGATAGTTGAGATTTAGAGCTTTAGGAATGAAAATTTGCACATTTTTCTGTTCTACTGCAACTAAGTTTCTGGTCCTTGCTACAGATAAGAGAGGAGTGTTTGTATTCAAATGCATACTCTTGAAGACTTAGCTGTAACACTACTTTTTTGTGCCCTTAAGATAGTGCTGAAGAAAGCATATCTTAAAAATTCCTTCATTTGTGAAAGCAGAATACTAAAGTACTTGTCAAGGCATTTATTTGAGGACCTGTCACTCTGGAAATTACACTGGGAGCAAACCTATTTTAGGACAAAAATAGGGCACTGTTTTTCTACAAAGACCAAGAGAAAGAACAATGCAAAACAATTCAGAAAACAAAATCCAAAAATGAAAATAGAATCAGCTGTTCATGCATCTACTCACATGTATAAGAATATTTATACATTTAGAGTAGTAGGTTTTTTATACTATTTCATTCCGCTTTGAAACTGTCAAAGGTCTCATGTAAACACAGGACAGAGGAGACGAGGTTGTTGACATCACTTTACAAAATGTTAATTTTGGTGTATTTTTCCACATGTACCACATGCAAAAGTTTCCTGTGTTTTGTTTAAATGAAGTTTTGAAAACACTACTTCAAGAATGATCATTCTAAAATTTAATGGATTGTTAAAACATGGCATATCCAATACCTCTTAGTTTGTACTCATGTATTAAATTTTATTTAAAGATTTTTCATGGAGTTAAACTCACTTTTATTCTATTTATCTAACTATCTAGAATGCCTGCATATAAGGTTAGTTATAGAAAAGCCAGATATATAGAAGATACAAGAAAAATCTCTGCATGTAGTGTTAATAAATTTAATAAATTACTTCGATTTCAGTTTGCCACTTCTAATTAAAAAAAAAAAGAGTGAAATGTCAGGAAAATTATAATTGGGAAATAACCAACTCCAAAGTCATGCCATGGGCATTGAATTCAGGCCATCTTTCTCATGTTGTTTGTTCATTCAAATCTTGGGATTTAATTATCCTTATGGGGATTCCCCTCTGCCACCCCTTCTATCAAGCTCCAGATTACCTCATACTTTTTTAAAAGAATTTTATTCAAACAGTATTCTAAGTTACTCTTCAGTTTCAGTGTACTGGACACATACAAGGAGTATGGAAATCCTAGAGTCTAATGATATTGTAAAAGCCAAAGAGTGAAACAACATTACTCTATTTTTCTCCTAGGCAATACTTTACGTAAGAAAAACCCTAGAACATATCTGCATGGGTCAAACATATCAGGCAATAAAAACTCATGCCCAGCATTTCCTCCCGCACATTTCCTACAAATATTTTCACTCTGAGCCAAGTCATCACATAAGAAACTAATTATTTTAAGTATGAAGTAACACACTGAGTAAGCCAGAATGAGATTCTCAAGTAATCAAGTTTTGATCTTATGCACATCTTAGCTTCTGAGAACTAATTCTTGTTTCAAGTACATTAATATATTGAGTCTACCTAAAGCTGTCAAAAATGGGGAGTTTCATACAAGATGTTGTAAAGTGTTTCAGTGTTTTAAGCTATCTAAAAATGCAGTGCAGGGTTTTGTGTTGAATGACACAAATACATTTTTAGACCATTTTCAGCCTTTTAACTGTCATACTTTGCACAAATACTCCTCAGTCAAATTTATTATTTTCTGAAATAAGGTTATTCCATATATTTATTGTCTTTTGACCAAAAAGACTGAACTCCTAAAGTCTTTCTTGTGAGTCTGTAATATTTCTGAACTTTTAAATTATTGTTTTCCCATCACTATTTCCTTGTGAAACATAGAAGTGGATTAAAAAATAGGATAATGTATAAGTTAAATAACCTGCCAGTTATGTCTGATTTTTTTTTTCTTTGTGGGTTTCTCTTTTTGTGTATTCAAAAATCACATTTTCTCTCCATTCACGTTTCTAGCAGAACTTCTGTTACTCTATTATTTATCACAATCTCTGAGCAAACTTATCTCCCTTTTTGAGTGCAACTTTATTTTGATACATTGCAACCTACAATGGAAAACTTTATAACCTCACAGATTAATCTTTCTCAGAATTACTCATTTTTCTAATCCTTGTATAATACTTTGTCTACTTGCATATTTGCTTACTGTAACATTCTTATCATTCTGCAAATAAAACACACTAAATAAGCTATAAATGTGGAATTTGTTTAAACATCTAGAAATTTCATTATGTCAATTTTAGGCCTCTGCTTAAGATAATACATTATCTAAAAGATAAGTTTAAAACACTCCAATTAACTTGATGGATAGTAAGGGAGAATTTATACACTATATTTTACATACCTTAATTTAGTAATGTCAAGGGCACTTTGCATGCAGCTCTGGAGTCTGTTTACATCTCCATATTCAGAAAGCTCCTATGGCTATTTTCAAGTATGTGGCAGTATTTTTTGCATTATGTTCACACACTGGTGTCTTCATGCAGCTGTTTTCACTGACTTGAACCCACAAGCCACAGTATTGTTTATAGTGAGGGTTTCTGATGGAAAGTGACTGCCACCAACATGAGGATCAACTCTTCTCTCTGTTCTTTTTCTGCTCTTTGGCTGCAGATATTTGTCAGTATTAGAGGATCCAATAACAAAATTTTAAGCAGGAATAGCTACAGCAAGTATGAATATGTTCTGATGAAATCTACATGGTAGCTGCTATGTGAAATATGTTAGACAGGAACAGTTTCTCCACTGGAGAGACTATCCAATAGGAGATACTGGCCTGGGTAGTGGTATTGGATTGGTCAAGGGGAAATGCTCTCTTTTTTCTTTCTCTCTTGTCTTTTATTTTTCCACAGAAGTAACTTTTACCATTTGAGTGGATGTGTGCCATCAGCTATGGACTCTGTAAATCCTTGTGTATATGAACTGGTCTTAACAGCCACTGTGCAACAGAAAAACTTTCCAAAATGAAGAACAAGCAAATAATCCTAGCAGAACAGAAGTTACAGCAAATGTGATGGAACCAAATTAGTGTTTCAAATTTGTTCCCATTCAAATAAACATAAAAAGAAATTAATGAAATGGAAAAAAATGTAGACAAAAGTAACTTCTATTGTGGCACAAGTGAGCAAGTTGGATGAAAATTTATATTGTGCTGAAATACCAAAGATCAGAGAAAAATGAATAGTGATGCTGTTGTTCATCCTCTGCGTGAAGGAGATGCGTATTTACATTCAAATTGCAAATATAATTCCTACAGTGAGGACATCACAAGTCTCAGGAGCCTGAGGTTATGGGTTTTCTTTTGCCCACACTACTAGCCACATGTTGACACATGCAGCACTTGACCTTTTTTCTCCTTTAAGATTACATATTTGCCTGTGGTTACTAAGACAAAAATACAATTTTTCAATTAGTATTTCATTAAGTAATGAAAATAACAAATGAAAACAGGTGAAGAGTATTTTACAACACACCCAAGTGTCATTTCTTTGTCATAATGATGACAGTAGATATGGGGGTCCTGAAGTGTGAGAGCATACTGCTTTTTTCAAGATTTCAACAGTTTTGTCAAAATTGTCAGTGAAAACAAAACTCAGTTTCATTCACTCCACATTTTGGTAGTAGTTCATGAAATAAGATATTCCCTGGACTATCCCACAAGATCATAGGGACAGCTATTTTGATCAGTCCATGTGGAATAAGGCAGGAAAGCCAATAATAAAAGATGGGCAAAGTCAGATGCCTAATATCTGAGCTCTCTCCATGGCAAAAATTTTTTTAGCAGTACAGAAAATCCCATAAATTCTAATCTAAAAAGTCACAGGAAAGAGAAGTAGATCACACAAAACAAGTAGGGTTTCCCTGCAAGATGCTGACAGCAGATGTGTTCTTTCAGATACAAAAGAGAAGATGATGGTAACAAAAGTTAGGGAAGCAATAATGTGTCAGAAGTTGGAAAGAGCTCTGTAAATCCACATTCCACAAAACGAGGAGAGAGCACTGCTACGGTTCATCCTACTGGAGAAGAATGAAACTCCCATGCCATCTTGGAATCTCTTTGCTGTCTTTGGTGTCTTGTGGAAGACAAGTTTGAGGAGTAAGTAATCTTGAGCAAAGCCTGAAAGTCATCTTAGCCCAGTGCCAGGGCCTGAGACAGCCACTGGCGCCAGGTATATTACAATAAATGGAAACTTTGGCTAAACTTCCTAGATACTAGCTAGATCTGCTCTGGTGGGCATTAAAAAGGAGATAACTCTTCTACCCGCAAAACAGCAACAAAAAACCCCAAAACAAAAATCCAAAAGTCCACAACAACAACAACAAACTACAAAGACCAAACCAGATGAAAACAAAACAAAAAACCAAAAACCCCCAAACCAACCAACCAACCAACAACAACAACAAAAAAATCAAACCCACCAAACAAAAACCCCAAAAATCAAAAAACCCAATAGTTTTGCAAAGGTCAAGGAGGATGATCCAGGATGGGATCTGCACAGCATGAAGTAGATGTCCACCAAAGGAACTAAGTTTTTTTTCAGAAGACAAGGCTGAATTGAACTGACTTTTGTATTTCTTCAAACAGTATTTTTGATCAACATTTTAACAGCTCATAGATTCCAATCTGCAAGAAGAAAGAAATTTAGGGACCAAAATAAGGGACAAATTTGACCAGAATGTTTGGAAAAGGGAATAAAATTGAGAGCTGATTTATTGAGAAAGAAGGTAAACTAGCAAGAATAATGGATAGTGGACATAATTTTCTGTCTGTATTTGGGGAAAATTCAAAACTTGAAGATAGAATATCCAAGTCCTCAAGTAGGGTCCACTGAAGTCAAATATAAATCCTTAAGATCAAAGATTAATGATCATTAATAAAGTAGGTCTTTAAGTACAGTTTGACAGAACAACTTGACATGGATAACAGAAGGACACTGAACTTGACTCACTGCTTCTTTGCAGCTGTCTTAGTGTTTACACTTATATAAGTGATAATAGGTATCACTTTAATGACAAAGTCTGGAGTTCAAGATGGTGGACAAGAATAGCAGATGAGTCTTGAATTACAGAAAATTGCAAATTCCATAGTCATTAAAGCTTAGTATCTAGCCCTTAGCAGATCAAAACCTTAATAAGAGAGCTATAAAGAAGGAAACAGACTGTTAACATAATCATATGATATAATCAATAGATATTATTCAATATGTGAGAAATAGTAATTCTTCATAAAATAGGTTATGTTATCTAATAACTATTTTTGGTGCTTTTCAGTCCACAGAAATTTGACAATCTCAGTTGTGTTATTTAAGCCTCATTTACAAACTTAGCATGATTATAGGGTCTACTTGTAACATAAAAGACATTGTGCCTTCTGCCCTGAAGATTATTTTGGACTTTTTTTTCCAATTCAAGTACTTTTCTAAAACCAATTATGTGTGCTTTTCAATTCTGAGCTTTGAACATCCGTTAAGTGAGTATAAGAGACAAAATTACTGTCATGAAATGTGAATACTTTTCTTGGAGGATACTGAAGCTTTTTTAATAGCTTCTTCATAGCTTTTTTCAAGCTTTTACTGTCAGGGTACTGAATTTTCTAGACAACAATGCATAATAAAATAATGCTACATTTAGTTATGTAAGATATATTATATATTGCTATATAATTATATATTGCTTCTTAATATCCTCAACATTTTTTTAGAATTAAAATAATATCTTTAGAGAGACAAAGACAATGTAAAACATGAATCTAAAAAATAGATTTATTTCTTTAAAAAAATGCATTTTATATATTGTAACTTTTGTGTCTAGAATGGACTTCCAGAAGGAATATCTTAATGAGTCATCCAGTGAAACCTGTTGTGGGGCCATTCAAACTGTGAATATTACATTTTTACATCATATACTTGGATGTGCATTTATCATGTTCCAAGGCACTGCACATTAAAAGCAAGACATACATGATTTCATCACAATTAAATATAAACTCTTGCATTCATGGCGTCTTCACCAAGAAGGACAGCAATTGAGACTATTTTGTGGTTTCTTCTCTGTGCATAATTCATAATTTGTTCTCCACTATTTTTAGATGGTGAACTGGGTTATAGAAGAAATCTAACCTCAGGTTGGTTTTTACTGTTTGCATAGTATTTGACAAACAATTAATCTATTTGTAGTTAACTCATTTATCTGTAAAAAATGCTCAGTAGTGTCCTATTCTCATGACAGTTAAAAAAAAGAATCAAATTTTTAAGTAATTCTAGTTTTTAGGGACTGAAAGATGTCATTTCCATAATAATGAAATTCCAGTAGGAATTTTGTAAAACTGAAATGTCCTCCACTAATGCAGCATTCTTTTCCCCTCAAGGTCTTTCAGAAAGTGTAAAGATGTAAGGATATACAGACAGCATCCCTTCAAAACTATCATTAATTATTAAAACAAATAAATAAACAAAAAAACCACACCACCAAATAAACACATAAAATTGTTTTTTAAAAAAGAATATAGGAAAAGTGGCTTTTAGTCATATATAAGATGTCTGTGTTTAAACTGGAAAGGATATTTTATTTACTGTAGGACCACACCAGTCAGCTAAAGAGAAAGCAGTTCTTTAAATTTCTAAGAAACTGTGTTATTAAAACACTGAGATGAAGGGTCCCAGACATCTTTGAGTTACTTCAAGTGTAGCAACAAAGGCAGTATAAAATATATGAATGATGACTTTGCACAAATTTGGAAAATTTCACTACACTCTTTCTTTCACTGAAGTAAATACACAGAACGAATTGGTAAATAAAATGATGAAGTTACTGGATTACTTTCTTGTTTGCTTTGGTTTGATTTCCACCTTTGTAAAAAAACAAGCAAACAAACAGAAACTCCACTTAACAACAAATCTGGAAAACATTCTGAATTTATAACAAATTTCATTGTGCTTTGCAACTTCTAACTTCTTAAAAGAAAGATAAATTATATGGCAGCTTTTTTGCTCCATGAAGTTTAAAATTAATACTATAGGCAAAATTCTTTGCATTTATCATTCATACATGTAAACTTTAAATCTAATTCCTTCTATAATGGAATTCATAGTCTGTTGAAAGAATTTCAGTGTGTCATAATAGCTCCCTAAAGATATAACAATATTTTCCTTGTTAGTACAGAAAAGCTCTGTGAATACTTTATGCTTTGCTATACTCATTGTTGCCGTAGGTAGAGCAAGACATTTTTTTCCCCTAATATTATAAAATATCTCTTTCATTTTCTTTAAAAGCAATACACTTTTTCCTTTTGGAAAATACTTTCCTGCAAAATAGCAACCTATATCAGTCACCATCACTAGGGAATGCAAGTACTTGATGAAGTTTAAAAAATAGGCTATTAAAATGCAATATCTCTTTTAACATAAAGCTTAGTAAAGCAAAATTTGAAAACCTGTGATTTTTTTTTTCTAAATAATGGTGTTAATTTGTTATTTTTGTTAGTATTATTGAGGAAAAGTGTGGGTAGGAGGGAGGGAGGGAGGGTTGTTTGTTTTTGTAGGTTTGGGGGGGTTTTGTCCACCAAAATCAAGTGTATTTTTAAAGTATATTGACTTAAAAAAATACCTTGAAGAGAAAAATTTAAGCAGCAATGAAGAAGGAGCCTAAATACTTGACCTTGCCATAGCCCCTATGTTATATATCTTGAGACCCATGGACAAAACCTGTTCAGTCGAGACAGTTTATTACTGTTTGTTCATAGTTCAGCAGCTATGACATCTTCTGTCAGCCTAAAAAATAATTTAGTTAAAATCTTAGATCAGATTTTCTTGATACTTCCACGTCCCACTATGTCAAGAGTAAAGCTGAAGTTTTAGCTAGAGTTAAAAGATGTTAAACCAACACAAAATCAAGTAGAAAGTAGAGAACTATAAGGTCTCCCCTAAGCCTCTTTCTCTAAGTGAAATGACACCCCCAGCTCCCTCTGCATCTCCCCATAAGATGTGTGCTTCAGTCCCTTCACCAATTTAGCTGCTCTTCTCTGGACTCATACCCGTAGTGCTTCAATGTCTTTCTCATTGCAGACCTCATCACAGTCTAGGCTTCCTCACAAGGGGAGGCAGAGGGCAGACACTGATCCATTCTCTCTGATGATCCGTGACAGCACCTGTGGGAATGGCATGAAACTGTGTCAGGAAACATTTAGGTTCAGTGTTAGAAGTAGGTTCCTTCCCAGAGGGTGGCTGAGCACTGAAATCCAGGGAAGCGATCACTAAGCCTGCCAGAGAACAAGAAGTGCTTGGGCAATTCTCTCAGGCACAAGGTGTTACTCATGAGATTGTTCTGTGCAGGGTTGGACTCAGTGAATCCTTGTGAGTCCCTTCAATTCAAGATATTTTACTATTCTCCGAGCCTTTTCCAAGGGATGCAAAACTTTAGAAACAGAATGCTCTAGTGTGGATCTCTCATGGGCTTACAAGTCCTATCAGGATGTCTATTCCTGCATGGGCTCCTCTCCCCATGTGTTCACAGCTCCTGCCAGAAGCCTGCTCAGTCACCCTGAGAGTAAACAAGTGTTTCCTGTTGTTCAGAAGGAACTTGCTGCAGTTAAGGTGCTCATACAGTGGGAAAAATTTGAAAAAATAATGTCTTCATTTTCTTTTCACACTCCCCTCAGGTATTGTAAACACTGATGATATCCCCCCAGAGCCTTTATTTCTACAGGCTGAACAGTCATAGCTCTCTCAGCATTTTTTAATAAGAAGAAAGGAAGATCAGTAAAGTAACAAATAACAAGGAGGACAGCTCACTGACAAGGAATTGCATAATTTAAAAGTGGTTATTCAATGAAACATACATTAATATAATCAAGTAAAAGTTCTGTCCAAGAACACCATGTCAGCTATCCTATATAAAAAAAAAAAGAGAACCTAAAAATTTGATGGTAGCCATAGGTCAGCTCCTCAAGAAAAAATGAGTTACAATTACTATATCTAAAGTTACATTTATAAACACCTGAAGAGATAAAATAGACATGATAGTAACAATTAATAGGAATAATGTACCTTTATAAACAGTATTTATGTGAACCATTAGTTGTTAAGTAGATATCTTCCATTTTAATCCATTTTTTCTGCATACATGCAATACATTTTCAATCAACTCTATTTTCAATTGACTGTAACTCAAAGATTGATTTGCTAATTATATGTCCTATCTGTCTCCAAAATAGCTAAATTTGCAATTGCAAGACTACAAAGAAGTGGTCAATAGAAGAGGTTATCTTCTTAGTCAAAAGAAAACACAGAATCAATTATCTGGAAAAGATCTCTGAGACCATCAGATCCAACCTATGACTGAGCAATCCTGATGCCAACTAGACCATGGCACTAAGTGCTGCATTCAGCCTTTCCTCAAACATCACCAGGGACAGACACTCCTCCACCTCCCTGTGTAGCTCATTCCAATATTTAATCACCTTTTCTGTGAAGAATTTCTTCCTAATGTCCAACCTAAGCCTTCTCTGGCACAGATAAGGATTATGTCCTCTATTTCTATCACATGTTACCTGGGAGAAGAGGCCAAACCCCAGCTGGCTACAACCTCCTTTCAGGTAGTTGTAGAGACTGGTGCAGTCTCCTCTGAGCCTATTTTTCTCTGACTAAACCACCCCAGCTCCCTCAGCTTCTCCTCTCGGGACCTGTGCTCCAGACCCTGGACCAGCTTTGTTGCCCTTCTCTGGACAACCTCCAGAACCTCAATGTCCTTCCTGAACTGAGGGGCCCAAAACTGAACACAGCACTTGAGGTCTGGCCTCACCAGTGCTGAGTACAGGGGCAGAACGTCTTCCCAGTACTTCTGGCCACACTATTCTTGATATAGGCCAGGATGCCATTGGACTTCTTGGCCACCAGGACACATCCTGTCTCATGTCCAACTGGCTGCCCACCAGCACACCCGGGTCCATTTCTGCTCAGCCGCTTTCCAGCCTCTCTTTCCCCAGCCTGTGGACTGCCTAGGGCTATTGTGGTCAAAATGTTAGACATAGCACTTGGTCTTGTTGAACATCATGCTCTTTTATTTAGGCCAATTGATCCAGCCTGCCCAGGTCCCTCTTCAGGGTATCCCTGCCCTCCAGCAGATCAAAACTGAGCCAACTTAGTGTCATCCCTGAATTTGCTAATGGTAGACTCGATCTCCTTATTCAGATCATCAATAAAGATATTAAACAGGGCTGGGCCAAACACCAATCCCTGGGGGTTCCACTGGTGCCTGGCCCCCAGCTGGATGCAGCATTGTTCACCCCCACTTTCTGGTCCTGCCATCCAGCCAGTTCTTAAGCCAGCAAAGTCTGCTCCTTGCAAGCTTTGGGCTGCCAGCCTTTCCAGGAGTGTTCTGCAGGAGATAATACCAAAGGTTTTGCTGAAGTTCAAGCAGATAACATCCACAGTCTTTCCCTTATCTACTAGGCAGGTCATCTGGTCAGAATAACAGATAAGGTTGGTCAGGCAGGACCAGCCCTTACTAAATTTTGCTGGCTAGGCCTGATCCCTTGGTTATTCTGTATGTTCTCTGGGATCAAGCTCAAGATGCCCTGTTCCATAATCTTTACAGGCACACTGGCCATGCTGACCAGCGTGTGGTTCCCCAGATGCTCTTTCTGGCCCTTCTTGTGGGTGGATGTCACACTGGCCAACCTTCAGTCATCTGGAACCTTCCCAGTTAGCCAGGACTGATGATAAATAACAGAGAGTGGCTTAACAATCTTGTCCATCAACTCCCAGTCACTCTAGGATGAATCACATCTGTTGTTACAGACCTGTGAGCATTAAAGTGGCTCAGCAGGTCACTAATGCTTCCTCCTGGATTGCAGAGGATCCATCCTGTTCCCCACCCCTGTCTACCAGCTCAGGAATCTAGCTGTCCTGAGGATAACCAGTCCTGCTGTTTGACTGAGACAAAGAAGGTGTTAAGTACCTCAGACTTTTCCTCCCCTTACGTGACTATAATTAACCTCTACAGAAGTGCCGGGTTAAGATATAATTGAGCTTTCACCTCTCCAATTTTCTTTCTGCATAACCTAATGACATCCTTAAATACTTTCTGATTGCCAGCTCCTTTTTTCAGAAGTGACATAACCTCTCTTTTCCCCTGAGATCCTGTGAAAGCTCCCTGCTCTTCAAGGCCTGTTTTTCAGCACATCAAGGCAGCCTGTCCCTGTGCCTTCAAGATTTCTTTCTTATAGTACATCCAACCTTCTTGAGCCTCTTTATTTTTAAAGGCTGCTTCCCAAGGGACTGCCTGAGTCAATGTCCTGAACAGGCCCAAGCCTGTCCTCTGAAAGCCCAGGGTACAGGTTTTGTTAATGCCTCTCCTTACTTCACTGAGTATTGAAAACTGTCATTTCATGGTTGCTGTGCCCAAGAAATAGACTCTGTAGCAGCAAATCATCTTGGGTTTTATTTTGACACAACGTTTAACTGAGTTGGGTTGACAAATCAGATATTTTTTGCCTCTCTGGACAAAATAACATTTTAGCAATATGATTGTAACTTACAGATTTCAAATCAAATAATGTCTAGCAGCAGATGTGACTGATAAATTTGCCAGACAAAAAAATGCTTCTGGCGTAGAAATCAAACTGCTGTTGGAAGACAAGGATGAACCAACAGAAATTCACTTCTCTTGTTTGCATTCATAGGTTACCTTCATCAAGAATATCAACAAATGGAAACCTACCATCAGTGTGTTAACAGAACTCTGCTTTTCCTTGATCCTGGTAGTGGTTCTGAGAGGAATATTATTGTGTTTTAGGAGGTAGGGATTCCCAATAGAGTAAACATGAGAAGGCCAAAGCCTGCGCTGAATTTACAGCCTGGGTTCAATTCTGTGCTGAGCAGCATAAATCCTATTTCTGCACAACAACTTCAGCCAGCTATCAGAGCAACCAAGAGGCAGCTCCCACTTGTTCCTGGTGATTATCCACCTGCATGGCCTTATCTTTATCTAAGTGTGCAAGAATGAGTTCTCATGAGAACATAATTTCTCTTTCAACTGTAGAGAAGATAAAAGAGAGATTTCCTTGCAAGAAAATTCTACCATAACTTGAGTAACTGAAAGGGGAGTAGCTCTGTTATGGATGGGGTCAGCACGATGTACTGAACAAAGAGTCCTGTTTGATGCTACACTGCCTGGGGCATTCATCATCTAAAAGAACACAAGACCTGCCATATTACTGCAGAGTGTTAGCTCCAACAAATAGCATTATAAATGTTAACTTACAAAGTCTAAGGGGCTTTGTACTGGGATCATAATGAATAATGCATTTTTTCTAAGAGATTATTTAACATAACTCATATTACAGAAGCATAACAATCCCTGCAGAGCAGGTCTCACATTTTCCTATGAACCTGGAAATCCATGGATGTAAAACTAAGTTCCTGTAACAGCACAGGTACTAGGTCTTAGCCCACAGGAAACATCAGATAATTAAATTTGCTTACACATCTTTCTTAGAGAATTTTCTTTTGTTCCTGCCTGTGTGTTGCTCTCTACTTCTCTTTTATCTTTTCCTCTGAAGCATCTATTCTTAATTTAATTCTACCTAAGTAGATATCAACCTTATGGGGTTTTTTTCATAAACTTTGTTGCACAGGGAGACTACTTGTTTATAATGATGCTTAGGCTGGCTTATGTCAGATCTTATCCTATTTCTGAAAAGGCAGGTTGGAGCCATATAATCCTCTCACTTTGAAACAATTGTGCTTGTGAGTATCTTGTATTCTCTGACAAGGAGAATGTTTATGTGCAATGATGTTTATGGAAGTGTTAGGCCAGAGCAGTCCTTGAAGCAAGGACAAGCTGAAAACATACAGCTAGAATAAAGACATCAGAATTGGACTAGTGAAAAAAAAAGAAGTTCAGGTTTACAAACTTTGTGTTTATCTGCTGGGCTAATGTACATCTGTCTAGTGGAATAAAAGAGTAAATGTAGTGGGTATGCACACAGAAGTGTTAAAGACACACTTGAAGATGCTGTAAGGGCAGTAGGACAAGATTCTACAATCTAGAACATTTTGTGTCACATGTCATGCAGGTATAATAAAGAGAGTACAATGCTTTCAGTGTTTTCCTGGGCAAAATGGTTTTAAATGCACAGCCATTAGGGTTTAGGCTGTAAACAACAACAAGAAGTTGATTACAACCAGTATAAAGCAAAAGGGATAAAATTCTGAAGCTGATAATATAAGCATCTCTGAATTTTATTTACACAGGAGTCATTACTCTGTTAGCATAAAACTGTTGGGTTTTTTTTTTTCTGCCTGTGAAGAGCCTTTAGTAAAATATATTTTGGAGACAGTCATAAAAGTCTTGGAAGACCAAAGGAAAATTAGTTACTTAAGTAGGTGGAGTCAACCCCTTCACTGTGCTGTTCCTGGAACTTTTGCTGACTTAAAAGTAATGAGGAAAATTTGATTTGGAATATTAATTTAAAACCTCAGCTTGTCTAATTGCTTATTCTATCCACAGATTTTATATCTTTCAGCCCAAATATAACTTATATTTTTCTTTTTCTAACATTATTTCTATTTCCTTTCCTTCATATATGTAATTATCAAGATTTTTTGTTTTACCAAAATCACAAAACATAGCTGGTTAAAAAAATAATAAAAGAGAGAAATATGGAGAATATTTCTCTTTCTCTCTTTTTTAATATTTTTTATTATCTAAAGAATATCTTTATATACCAAAGCTAAACTGAAGGAGCTATGATTTTTGGAAAAAATAAAAAATAAAAAAACACTGGATTTGTAAATGTTGAATTCCTATAATATATTTGTTCATTAATTTGTACACATTACATGGCATGCTGGTTTCATTTTCACCCTGAGGCTGTTTTCTGGCTTACAGTTCAAGCACAAGGCAAGTCCTTTCAAGTAAAACAAATTTATATCCTACAAGGTTGTTTTGGTTTCTTGGTCTTTTTTTTTCTCCCCAAGAAGTATTTTAAAGAAGAACAGACATCTTTAAGTTCTATATTTTTTTCACATTCCTTTTACTTGTAAAATTAATGTCTGACAAGTTTTCAAGAGGATGTCAGGATGTTTTTGTATGAAATAAAGAAAATATATAGCCATAAGAACCAAATGAGTCTTTGTGGATTTTTTTTCTGTTTTACTTCCCTCTTATGATCATAACCCATTGGTTTATAATGGGTTAACAGAAGAATTCTGTCTTCGCTGTATCCCACATAAAATATTAAATACTTATGTCATGAAAAACTGAGGATGCATTCAAGGTCAAAGGAACATATTTGGAGTCTGGAGAACAGTAGTTTCATCAAATTCTGCACCTCTGAAGCAGCATATTGTTTTCCTTCACTGTATGTTTCCACAGCTGATCAGGCAATCTGTTTGTACATTTTTTCTCAAGGTTTTTTCTTCTCAAGCAAACATAAAAAACCACAATGCTGAGAAGTGGACATATATATGTTCATAAGATTAATCTGAAAGTGACAAATGTACCCTCCAGTGCAGAATTTAACAAATTTTCTGCTAGAGTGTTTGTTGAATAATAATAATAATAATAATAATAATAATAATAATAATAATAATAATAATAACAATAATTTTGTTTATGTACATTTACACTATTATTTTCAGTTTGGTTTAAAAATCTGTGAAACTAATGTGGTTTAAAACCCCACAAGAATCTAATTTTAACTAGTTTAAACTGTTTGGTTTATTTTTAATCCTTTTTAATTCTTTTTAATTTTTAACTTTTAGGTTTGCCTGACAAGTGCCAGCATTTCTCAAAAGCCATCCTTATGAATAAGACTGAAGGACCAGCAGTAATTTTTTTTTTTCTCTTTCTGTTCTCTTGTCAGTGTTGAGCCCAAAACTTTTACCTGAGCTCCAAGAGACACTGGTAGCCATTATTTTAATCATGAAGGCAAGAAGCTTTCTTTCTGCTATATCCACAACAAAAAAAAAAAAAGAACTGGGAAAAACTGTGGCCTGCTATGAATTAAACATATTCAATTAAAAGAAGAGTTTGAAACTCCATTTTGATTGTTAAATCTGCACTTAAATGTTTGAAAAAGTAAACACAAAAAAAATTTTCTATAAATTCAAATATTCATAATTTCTGAGGAGCCTGGTGACAGATTAACGGTTTATGATATGATTTAAAGATTTGGAAAGATTATTCAGAGGGTGACTTTTGTTTTTAAATTAGTGGACATACTGCCTTGTCTGCAACTCTGTTAATTTATACTTCTGCTACCTGTAAATATTGATCAAATATACAAATCCCAAAGCTATTAGTCAGATTGAAGCATTTAAAAGTAAACTTAAAAATCTCTTGATACATTTATTTTGAGAATTTCATTATGAATGTAAATCTTGAGATGAATTTTATAATTCTCTTTCCTTTAACCTTACAAACTTTTATCATCAAATTTTGTTTCTTTAGACTCTAAATTTTAAAATACTTTCCAAAAAAATCAATGTCATTATGAAAATAGTTTTAGTGCCAACAATCATTACAACAATGGATATAAATTTGATCAATCTTTCTTGAATTATTTCTCAAATAACATGTACTATTAAAAAAAAAAAAACAAACTGAAGTATTCCAGTCTCAGACTTTATACTGTGAAGTCATTTCAAGTTCATTCAAATTTCATTAATTTGCTGTGCTCATGAACTAAGACTCTTCTGTATTGCTTTTTCCTCATTTGTTCTCTCTTTCCCTCATTTTTTTCCTGCCTGCAATACATCTATTGTTTTAGGCTTGTTCTGACATCCAGCTTTATCTAGCAACAAGAATAACATCTACAGAGATAGGTCCTTTGCATCTTTCCTAAGGCCTCTTTTTATTTGAAATGTAACATTTAAGAATGTCTTCCAAGAATACAACATGTTATTTCTCTTCATCCCAAATTGTTTTGGAGAATTTTCTTACACTACTGTCAGTATAGCCTTGAAAGGTCTTCACAGGGAAAGTTTTTATCTCGAAACTGCAAAGTGCTGTTTTGTTGTCTTCTAAAGTGTGTTTCTACCTCCTGTAATAGCTGTAATCTGAGTGCTACCAAAAGATGCTTAAGACTTCATTCCCTATACTGTATTTCTCCACTTCAGGGTATCTGGTGTGTGCTTCTTCTGTTGTTTGCCATTTTCTCTCTTTTTTACTGACAGGAGGCTATTTCACAAATAATCTCATAAAGGGAAAATAGGTAGCTACAGCTGGATAAGTGTAAACAAGCAATTTTGAACTACTCTACAGTCCTTTTACTGGTGAAAACTGATAAATAGAGCCAAAAGAAAGCAATCTCTCCTACACAGAGGACAAGTGTTATAACCAGATGAGAAAGACAGTCAGGAAAATGAGGGAAAATAGACTAATGTAAGTTTAAAACATTAAGTATTGGTCTCCAAGATTATTGACAGACAGACCTTCTGTAATGAACTAATAAAGAATTGACACACTGCAAAATTCTTTGGTGTCTTTTTCAATGCCTTTTCTCACAGTCTAGGGTATTCTGCCTAAATGCAGAGAGAACTACAAGGTTTGTAAAATTAAATAGTGAGAATGTGGCCCTAAACATTTTATGATGCAATCTGTTTAACTGAAATGGAATAAAAAAATAAAATCCAAATCCTTTGGTAGGGGAAGGGAAGGTCTCTCCTGTAACTAATACTCTAAGTTTTTGAAGTTTGAGCTTCACTTTTTTTTCAGCATTGTTGCACTACAAAATATGTATAAATACTTATATATTTTGTATAAATACACAAATTTTGTATAAATACACACAATTTTGTATAATACACAAAAAAAGCATGTACAAGCTAGGGATTTAGAGATCATCATCATGGGAGAGTTTAGAATACTGGTGAATAAGCATGATCTCTATGTTCACCTGAGTATCTGACTTTACAAGTATCCAGAACCTGTATTGAGAATCTCTTATTTTTTCTGCTGCCCAGAATTTACCTGTGTCTCTTGCCTACATAAGGTTCTTACAAGAAAAATTACAGCTTTTTTTTTTTTTCAATTCTTGTCCCTTTTTTTAAAAAAAAAAAAGCCTTTTCAGCTGAAATGTTCAGCTGAATTCTTATGCTTGGTTGCTATAAATTATTTCTCTGCTTTTACAGAAGATACCTGAGAAAGCTGACTTCAAACTGTTTTATTAAACAGATCTTCAGACCTGCTTCAGCAGTCTCTGAAGCTCATGCCTCTCAACTAAGACTGGCTTTATTTTGGTTTAATGTTGAGAGTTTTCATCATTCTAACTCTTATCCTTCCTAGAAAATGCCCATAGCTTATACTACTTTTAGCATAATCATAATAATAAAGAATAGTAATAATGAAATAGAAGGAGGGGTGATACTGTGAAATAGAGGTATGAAGTCTTCTACATTACAAAAAATCATTTTATTATATCTGATAGATTTTTTTTGATAGAACTGAAACATCTAACCAAAGATAAGAAACAACCTTAGAAAAGCAGTTTGAATGCTCCCAGCTATAAATGCAGAACCATTACATCGCAGTGGTGCTTCAGTGAGCAGTATGACTGAAGCATTAAAAGAAACCAGCTAATTTAACCTAATTTTCTAGTCATTACCATAGAAAGTACATCTCCACAGACCATAACATAGAAAAAAAAAGGAAAAAAACCAAAAACCAAAACCAAAATAAACAAAAAAAACCACAAAACCAAAAAAACAAGACAAAATTTTAAGCACACCCACACAAAAAAACCAAACCAAACCAAACCCTTTTGCAATATATATAATTTATAATGGTATCATCAAATTTATATGAAAATAAAATATAGACCAAACAAAATGCTCATTTATTCCCTGGTGCATCGTTACAGCCCTACACACAAATGAGTGAAATAAACTACAGACAGATAAGTGTAAGGAAATGAAGACTTGTATCATATGTCTGATGAAATAAATGAAAGTTTTGATCAGATTAATAACTCTTGCCTTGTGTTGCAATGGGAATTATGATATTCAGAAAACTTCTGCTGCCACTCTTACTATGCTGGCAATATGGGATAACAGAGTTGTTCCCTATATTATGTCTTATTTTGACAGTATTTCAGAAAGGGAAACTCTATTTTTATGCAGCTTACACATGGATCTGCATTGACAAGAAGTATACATCTCTAAGACCCACTAAAATAGAACTTTAAATTTAATATCGACACACCTATGCCTGTATTAATTAAGAATAACATTAAGAACATTCTTAAGAATGGCTTTACACAGCTTGTGTTCCCTTCCTGTGTGGTTTGTAAGATATAAATAATAATAAATATAAATAATATAGAATAAATATGGAACCATATCAAAACACATTATTTTTCTGTGATTGCTTCAGTTCAAAGAAACATAATCCAACTAGGATTTTTTCTTGATTGATTTATTTTATTTAACTTTTATTAATTGGTTTCACTTTTGAATGGTGAGAGAAAAGAACAGCCTAGCTACAGGAAATATAGTGAAAATCTTTGGGATAAAAAAGGACTTTGAACAAAAAGTTTTACTTATTTTAGCAAACTATATTTTGAAAAATTATTAATCATCAGTTGTTTCATTGAATCCCATCCCCTTTGAGGACAATGAATAAAAAGACTTAGCATGTTATTGAGTAAAAATTGTGAATCTCTCAAACTCGGAATACAACCACTCAGATTTTACCTTACAACAGGATTTGTCTTCTAAAACAGTAGTAAATACAGATTACACAAAAATAGGTCTTGATTTATGCAAGTGATTGAACATGAGGAAATGAGAATTAATTTTATAGGCTTGTTTTGTACAAAATATATCTAGCTTTGGAAAACTGCTCAGGCAAGGTAATCCACATTCTGACTAGAAAAACTAACATAGAGAGGACCTATGCCCTCCTCTTCAATATTTAAAGTTCTCACCTCAAGGTATAGAATTTCTTTGTTCTTAGTAGTTTCAAGAGAAATGTGTTAGTGGCAGTTTATTGAGTGTCTGAATTCACTTTCATCAGAACTTACCCTTATCTTACCAAAATTTCCTCGTTCCCCACTGCTGTTAGTGTCAGTTGTTGTTTGGATCAATGTGAGATATAAGAAAGATGAAAATAATTTGGATTTTTCTCTTTTTTTTAATTATTATTTTTATTGTAGTTTTCATGCAAAAGTTCATAATCAGCTAAAGTGATATAAAGCCCATGTCAGTTTTTGAACCTCAGTTTTATATGCTAATTTCTTAGTGACACTAATTTCTTGGCAGGATCCATTGATGGAAGAGAAGATGAGCACTACTCTGGTTTTCTCTTTTTTTTTTGAGCAAGTGACTGAGGAACATTGACCCAGCAGAGACTTACAAGTCATCTTCAGACTCCTCCCAGGGATTCTATATAGAAACTTATTTTTATAGGAGTTAAAAATTATTTTTAGAGAAACTCTCATAGAAATCTACACAGACTGTCAAAATATTTGTGTCAACAAATCAGTACCACAAAGATGATGGGTAATCACCTGAGCACTCATTAAGCTCTATATACATTGTGTTAGAAATCACAATTTTTGTACTAGGGTACAAAATCAAAACAAAGCAGAAAAAAACCAAACCAAGCAAACAAACAAAACACAAAACAAAACCATATAAAACAAAAGAAATAGAAAGAACCAAGGGGGAATTTTGACAGAGGAGCTTAATAAACAGGCAGTCCAAGCTCTGTCATTTAGCAGAAAATCATTAGCTATGGTTGCAGATTTGAAGCCATGGATTGCAGCCCAGATATTTAGCTTCCTGCAAGTAATAAAAAAATACATTAGGCTAGCAGTTTAGTTTTTTAATAAAGCTAGCTTTGGTCCATGGAATTTTAATACTATTACAGTATAGAGCACTTGAAAGTTAAGCATGTTTCCATCTCTTTTGTTACGGTAGTGTGCTTAAAGTGTGCATAAGTTGTATTAGATTTATTTGCACTTGCAGAATGTGTTTTCTATACAAGGCTGAATGAGCTCTTCATCCAGGTCTGCAGTGAAGAAAGAGTGGTGAGATCACTATGCTGACTGTACCTGAAGTTCAAGAATGAAGCTATCATCATTCACGGTTTTTTAGTTGAGAAAACACATAATAATAATTTACAGAATTGCACACAAGCACAAATAAACATGCTAGGGATTAGATAAGTTCTCAGTGCTGCCTTATGCCAATCTGGAGTGACTGTGTCTAGAATAATGCAGGCAGTTAGCAAATATGCTCTGGCACAATATGGAATTGAAGTGTTTACGAGCTGAATGTGATATGTATGGTTAAACAAGTTCACATAGACTCGATATGAAAAAAGATGTGGAAGGTTAAGATCTGTAGAAGTCCTGTAGTTTCTCATAACACTTCAAAGGAAAACCCATTAAAAATTGCATCAGATTTTTAGACAGGTACCTGTCAAACACGGGACACAACCTAAGCTTCACAATGCTTAAAGATGTTTTTGGCAACAAATAAGTTCTAAAATTAGCTCAGTTTTCCAAAATACATAGAAACAGAGAAAAAAGGGCACTTTGATTGTAAAGGGGTAGCAAACACACAAAAAAAGTGACCTCATAGAATATGTCTTCCTTTTGTTGTTTTCTTCTCCTTTACAGAAATGGAGACTTTGAAAGACTGGGATGAATTTTCTGTGCTGCAGAGAATAATTCTCTGCTCAGCTAAGCTGGAAGTTTCAGGGTTTACATCACTCTAAAAATGAACTCAATACCTCACATTAATGAAGTTAAACATAATCCTACTGGCACAGCAGACTTGCATATAAACACTTCCTTTGCATGTTTGCAATTACTTGAGCACCCTGATCATTGTTTCAAGGAATAATGACAATACGGATGATAATGATAATTATAATGAAAATGATGATAAAGTAGGAACTGCACTTTGAAAAAGTTTTTAATCACCTGTGTTGCAACTGGTCTTGATGGTCCCCTTCTATTTGTTTGTCTCACAGGTATTTCAAGTTAAATTTTGCTTTCATCATGAGATACAAAGGCCTTCTTAAAAATAATATTTCTAAGATTTTAATTTACATATTTTTGGTGTGTGTTTCTTCTGCTGTCTTGCGTTTGCATAATATAATATTGCCCTCAGAAGACAGCCACATGAAAATTTAAATTATGAATTGAATAGCATAATTTAAATGGTATTTATTTACCTCTTCCTTAAAAAAATTCTGTCAAACAGCATATGTTTTGAATTTCCAGTAAGCTTGGCAAAATAAAAGCTCAATATATATGCCAGTTTAGTAATGATTTTGTAATCAATAAGAGAAAGGTTGTAATTCCAATACAATGGAATTATTAGAATACTGGTGCTGCTGCTTATCTAAAGTAAAACTTTAAATTTTTAAGGACTTTTTTATTAATTTAGGTTTGGATTTTCTTCTTCGTTCTTATTGAATGTGTCACCCGATTTGCAGTATGCTTGTGATTCTCTGCTTTATCAGATCTTATAAAGCATCCCACAGACTTTTTTGAGTGAAGAATACTGTGTGAATAAGAAATTCTGGCAGAATAGAACAATTCATTGCCTATTTATAACAGGAATAAGTACCTTGGTTTAGCCACAAAAAACCTCTTGAAAAATGCAAGATTTTCTGAAAATATGCTGTTTATTGTGACTAATGCCATGCCTGATGGCCATCAGCCCCTCCTGGCTGGGCACTGCTGACTCATGTCGATCCTTTTGTTGGCCAGGACCCCCAGATCCCTTTCCATGTCACTGCTTGCCCTCCTCTTGTTCCCTGGTTTATAGACCAGGGTTGCCCCATCCCAGGTGCAGAATCTGCCACTTTTCCTGCTTAAGCTTCACACGGCTGATGATTGCCCCTTTGTCTAATTTGTCAAGGTCTCTCTGCAAGACCTCTCAGCCCTTGAGGGAATTGACATTTCTTCTAAATGAAACTTCTTTGACTGGCATGTATTCTTCTCCTTTCAGTTCTAATTTAAAAAAAAAAAAGAAGTTTTAAGCCTTCTCGTCTTTATTTGGAAATGTTTAATACTTAGATATCAATACTATGGCTCAGCTGACTAATAGCAAAAAAGACAATCAGAAGTATCAGATTTGCAACCTTAAGTTACAATTTTGTGCTAATGCATTTTTGCTTTAAGAATTATTTATAAGTTTTTAATTTTGGGGTTTTTTTCAGTTTAGACTGGAGATGTAATGTTTATGTCTAGTGTTTGCACTTTCTATGCAAAACCAAATCAAAGAATAATACTATGTTTTCTGTTAAGTTTCATCACTGTAAGAACAGGCAGGGAAGATTAGGGGAAAAAAAAAAAGAAAAAGCATGCCATTATTCACCTCTTAACATTAAAAAAATGTTACATGGCTCAAGCTACAATACACACATCCTAAAGTGATAAAATCTGCAGACCATCCCCAGAAGCCTTAAGCTCTTCTACTGTTGACACCCAAGTGTTTAACCTTCTCTCCTCTTCAGCTTCTTATTCGAATAATGGTTCTTCCAGGAACATGATTGCAAAAACTCCCTGCACCTCTTTCTGCACACAAATTAGGATGTGAAAATCAGTAGGTCTGTCCTCAAGGAGCTGTGCTCTGGCCTTCTGACCTCACATAGTATCCAGCTAGCTTCCCAGTCTACTGGTCTAACTTGTTATCTTAGCACACTCCACATTCACATCTTATTTTTTTCTCAGGTGAATTTCAGTCTTGCACTTGCCTTTGAATGTTTTTTCAGGTTGTAATTTTCTACCTATTACTTAACTGCTTAACTCTTGATTTTCCACTAAGTTGAAGCAAAAACTTGCTCCACAAATTTATTTTCATATAGAGATATTGCACAAAGAGAAATGTGATTTATTGTATGCCCTTTGAAGTGTCATTTTGTCCTATGCTTTCAGTTTTCTTGAACACAGTTACCTATCAGAGAAATATTTTATCCTCTGAGGAGAAAAATATTATTTTCTAAACCAGAAGCCTGTAGCACGTATAAATGAATGGAATCAAGCTTGGCATATCCAGGGGGGTGGGGGTCGGCTAGTTTTTTTCTGTGAATTTATCCTCAGTAGAAGGAAAAATGAAACAAACAAACAAACAAAAATTGGAAATACAATGATGAATAAAGCTGCACTGGAAGCTTCCAACAAATGAATGAGAAATGTAGAAGTCAAATTGTCCAGCCATAGATTCAATAGATAATATAGTCATTCTAAAACCACAAAATAATAGTATGCAAATTATTTTCAGAAAGTTCCTGAAAACAAATCCAGTCAACCAGCACAGAAACTTTATTTGAATCAAATGACATTTATTCAGTTGCTACAGGCAGCTTCTAGTCAGAGGACTTGGCTTATAATATATAATAGAAGGAATATAAGCTTCAGGTCTCTGAAGATATACACAGTGGAACACAACAGCAGCAAAGATCAGAGTACCTGGTTTCTGTTTGTGGTGGGAAGTGAAAGTGTGTCATTAGGAGTGGCACTAACCAGTGCTAGCACAGGCAGTGACAACCAAAGCAGCATGTGTTGGGATCAAAGCTTGGCAAAGGATTTCAGAATCCATTCAGAGACTGCAAAAGTTTTTAACCCTCTCCCACATCAACTTTCCAATAAGTCTGAAGCTTGAAATGCATTCTTCTCTGTAATATTAGTATCAGAAATGAAGAAAAAAGGATTCAGAATGAATCCATTTGCCAGCCATTATTATTTCAATAACATGAAGCAGTAAAAAGTGAAAAAAAACCCCATGAGATTTGGCACAGAAAGTGGTCTAAATCTCTCCACAAAGGTTACATTAAATGTTCTCTTGTTTAAGTTTACTAAATCCTTAGAATGAATGTTCTGCTGAGTTCATACTTTCAAAGACTCTAGACCAAAATGCACAAAATATTTTGAAGTGAGAGTAGGTAACAGTTACTTATATAAAAGGTAGTATAAGTCTTTCATCTTCCTTCCTCACAGCATGCAGTAAAAGCTGGCATCAAAATACAACTACTCCTAAAATAAATTGAGAGCAAATATATACACATGACTGCATTCTCATTAAAATTTCTTAAAAGTGTCTGTGTCTACAGAGAGGAGCTGCCTTTTTCCTGAAGGCAAAATAGTTACTGCATTTTTCTGACTTTGTCTTTTAACTTCATTTGTAAATGCATTCATCTGCAAGATGAAATAAAAAAATCATAATTTGGGTTAGAAAAACAAAAAGATAAAGAAGATAGCTAAAACAGATGAAAACTAATTTTATAATTAGTTTTTCAAATAACTAGTGGTTAATTTTTAGTTCAATAATTAAAATAAATCATTTCTATTTAATTTATTGATATACCAAATAAAAAGCATTATACTACTAAACAAGTCTCTGGATCTGCAATGGAGATCAACAGATTGTAACCTCATGGTGGAAAAAGAAAGTCTTCTGTGCCTCTTGCACCACATATAAGGACCCACACTTGCAATTTGGAAACCTATTCTTCATTCATTTGTCCCCTCCTGATCTCTCATCTCCACATCCTAAGGCTGCTGTACAGTGACACTGCCCTGGGGTCCTGAGTACTGTCACCCTCACGGCCCAGCACTGGCAGAGTGTAAATTGTTATTGTGCTGGATTTCTTACAGAAAATAATGGATGCTCCAAGGAGACTTGTCTGCACAGCCCATTGCTCTTCATGGCAGGCCTCTGGCCAGAATGTTTCTATTGCTTTCTTTACCCTTTATGTATGCCTTTATTTGCATGTTAGGGTTGTTTTTGGTTTTGTGGGGTTTTTGTTTGGGTTTTTGGGTTTGTTTTTTGTTTGTTTGTTTGTTTGTTTTGGGGGGGGGGTGTATTTCTCAGTCTTGGGTACTTGAAATTGGTAACTTCTGTTACCTATAGGCTCCACAAAGGAGTTTCTGCACCTGTAAGCCTCTCTCAGTTTTTTGCTACACAGCAAAAGTAACTGAGTTGTTCTGAGTTGAGTTGGGGTTTTTTGGGTATTTTTTGTTGTTTGTTGATTGGTTGGGGTTTGGTTTCGTTTTGGTTTGATTTTAGTTTTGGTTTTGGTTTTTTGGTGCAAAGATAAATACAGAATGGAATAAGAAAAGTGATATAATACTTCTCTACAAATCATTTGCAGTTAAAAGTGTTTTAACTCTGACTGCAATCAGGAGTGAAAGAATGAGTAAAGAAATAAGGTTTTAGAAAATAAGCATAAGAATTTATTTTTCTTACAGTTCCGGTCTGAGTTGAAAAGGGTCCTTTACATTTTATGCTAAAGAAAAAAAGTGGATATAGATTCAGTTTGAGTTTCTAGAAGAATTTTACAAATTAAAAAAATACTAAACAAACACCCTCCAAACCACTCAGTCCACATTTTAATCTTTCACAGAATATTTGAGTCACTGTTTTAATCAACAATCATAATAAAAATGTACCCTTTTTGTAAGAACACCTGTGGGAAATAAAACTGCAGCAAAAAGGAGAAAACATTTAATAATGGAAATAATTATCTCTTGAAAAAATAGAGAAGCCAATATGATGAACAGGTAAAAAGTCCACAGAGTAATAGAATGAAGAAGTAATCCCATATCACAATGCAACAAGGATATTTTTTTGATTATAATAAAAATGAGTTTGAAAAATGCAATATAGAGATACTATCTAATCAAGAATGTGGTCTTATAAGCATGTGTTTTACCAATGAAGTAAAAAATTGGGTGTGTTTTAAGATCTGAATCATAAAAGAAAAGCTGACTGGGAAATGATAGGACTAGTCCAAGAATTCAGCAGTGTTTATAACTATTTAATTGCAAGAAACAAAGTTTTCAGCCTTACCTAGAAGTCAATTTTGTACCTTGAGTAAAAAGCAATAACTTGCAAAATAGAAACAACAACTTGAAAAATAAAGTTTCTTTTTCCCAGTAAGGTAAATTTAACAAGGTACAAATCCAACAATCCTGAAATAAAAATTCTAAATATAAGATTCCTTGTTTTGTTGCAATGTTCCCCTTTCATTTGCCAACACTCCTGTTGCTGGTCAGGGTGGATTTATTGGCACTTGTTGTGCTCTCCCATTGTTCGAACCAGCCAATAAGGAATACCAGGTCTTCTGTCATGTGAAAGTAGAAGACTTTACCACTTCAAGATCTGCCACAGATCATGTCTGACTCCAGTCCAGATGATGCTGAAGGTGACTTCATGCAGAAAATAAGAACAGTGTTCTGTGATTCTGTTAGCTCCCTTTTTGCCCCATTATTAATTATATAATCAATTAAAATACTTAGCTACTAATAAATTAAACCAATATTCTGAATAACTACAATTTATCTAGGTATAACTGAGTGGTATACCAACATTTTACACAAATGTTAGTAGGTACAACCAAGGAGTTATTTTAAGTGGATTGAAATATATGTGACCTGTCATAAATATATAGTGTAGAGGAAGACTGTGTCTGAAACTAGGTGTACCAAATACAGGTATAATATAATAAGAAAGACAGCACATGGTATACAGGAGATCTAAGGCTATAGGAAAAAAATCACCAAATATTAATTACTGATATTAGAAGAAATTCAGGCTTGCAGTTCATGTAAGTCACTGAACATATGATAAATTCAGGTGTGGTAAGAACCACAGAAGACAAAAGCAAGGCATAGATTTTACTACCAAACAAAGGTAAAGACAAGCATTTCCTGGATTAAGGAGAAAGAACTCATAAATATAAATCACATGCCATTTCTTGGCAAAGAAGAAGAAACCCTCATCAATATTACATTTGTTTCGACAAAGAACTTGGGACAGCAACAACATGCTCTAAATCCTCTCCCAAATTGAATCCAAAGACCTCTGGACATGAAAAACCTGGTATAAAGTCAAAGAAATTCATAGATGGTGGAAAGCTTGTATCAGTTTAACCCCTATATAATTTGAAAAATTGTTACTATTGCTGTAGCTCAACTAATAATATGTCTTTCGTTAGAATGTTAAGATTTACTTCTGATTAAGATTTTAATTCTATTAGCATCACATACCTTATTTGGCAAATGAAGTGTAGTCCTCATGGCCCACAGCAATATTTTTGAGTGTAACAGCCAACAGATATGACACAGGATTTATGGAATGTCCTGCTCCTTGAGTACCCTGGTGTTGCCCCACATTGTACTAAGCATCTATGCCTAAGTAATTGGACATTTTCTTATTCATAAATCCTTTTGTTGTTACCGTTACTCATCAGATCCACAATTACCAGGAGCCATTTATTTAATTTGAATTTTCAGTTTAATTCCTTCAGTGTGAAATGAATTAGTAACTGTTAGTTGCCACTGTACTATTCTGGCTCTTATTTATTGTTTATTCTCAAAGCTGACTCCATGTCATAGCAATATTCTTATAAGCAAACTTTTGTTTGCCATTTCCCTCTTTTAGGATGTTATGTAACTTTGGAGGCTCTATGGCTCTATGGAACTACCGTTTGCACAGAAAAATTAGCATGTGATGTTAGCTAACATTCAACATCTAAAATACAATTAATACTATGTTCCCTGCATAACTAGGAAAGAGAATAACTATATCAGATGATAACTGATCGGGTTACCTTGGTTAAATTATTATATTAGGATGAGATGGATCTTTCTAGAAGTCCCTGTTTCTGCCTTTAAAGGCAGCATAGATGACTAATTGATGTCTCCTTTAACCAAAAAAATTACACACTTAACTGCTATCCTTGGGATTGAGTGTAATCTTACTATGTTTTAACTGATTTTGTGCAAGAAACAGGATAATTTCAATGTTTTTCATTTCTTGTGGGGTTTGCTTTTTTATTCCTTTTTTTTTCTTTTTCTTTTTTTTTTTTTTTGTTAGCAGCAATGATGCAGAGTATAATCAATACTGACACAAGGACAGTAGCTGAAGGACATGGGAAGCTGATATTTAAAGAAGATAATGGCTCACAACTTCTAGGTATTATTTCTGTTTTAAGGATGGATTGGCAGTAATGCTAAGCAAATACATTAGCACCAGACTGCAACCTTATTGACAAAGCTGCTGTACAGCTCTGAATAAAAATCAAAATTAGGACAAAATGTATGTGAAAAAGAATGGACATGAAAATGTCTCAGGGACTGGAGGAGCAAACTCTAGTAGTGCTGTGGAATCAGAAAGCTATTTGCTTCTACATTTTTTTTCTTTTAAATACATGCTCATACAACCATACTTAACCTTTATTGTTCATTTGTCTTCAGTTTTAAATGGATCTCAAAGAGATTGGAGTACATTTCAGACAAGGCCAAATTAAGAACTGTCTTGTTCTCAGCTCATGTCTATTGGGATAAAGTATGTAAGCAGTAATGTCTCATTTTATTTTACATTGTTATATACATATATATGTGTGTGTGCGCGCGCGTGTGTGTGTGTGTGTGTACAATTTTGTCCCACAACACAATATGAATAGAAAGGATTTCTTTCTTGCTTAGATTATCCACTGTTTCTCTCAGAAAAGTACTTGCAAAGAATCACTGTCTTTGTTTCTACCAATAAACATAATTGCTTGTTCTGGTTTCAAGTGCTTTTGATTTTTTTTTTCGTTTCCCAGATCACTTTTTCTGTCACAAAGAAATACCTCTTCATTCACAATTGCTTTAATGAGAATTGGTTTTGGCTAAATCTTTGCTTCGTACTTACCTGAGGACGTTATACAGTGGAAGAATATTTCCTTTTTTTCTCCCATTTTGTAATTCATGAAAATATTCCTTTCATTCATACCCAAAGCTGCCATTAAATGACTCATTAACTTGATCAACTCATTTGACTTATGGTATTCATTAACACTCTCCATTAAGCATTCCATTTCAGCTGATCATAATGAAATGTAAAGGACAATATTTAAACAAAATATTTAAACAAAATACTTAGAGAAAAGAGCTACATGTATGCGATTAGATGTATAACTTGGTTTTTTTTGTATTAACAACTGATTTTGTTTTCTACTTCATTTAGGCTCTAAGTAGTAACTCAAAAAAACTGAAATAAGATGCTTTGTCTGTGGACATATCTTTACTTCATCAATGATCAAAGTACCTTCTGCTGCCCTTCCTGTCATTGCTTAATGCATATTACCAACAAAAGCTTTGTCAGCTAATCTTACATAGATCTCTAGGCAAAATGATGCCTGAATTTTCTGTCTTATGTTTATTCTTTGGAGCACATTCTAAATATTTTTACTATTTAATTCTGTATTTAGAGCACCTCTACCAATGATCTCTTCAGAACTACCTACCTTCATAATGTCTGAATGCTTCAGCAGCTGTGTAAAAAACCCTTCTTAGTGCTTCAGGAAGTAGTTTTGTTAATCCAGTATCTGGCAATTTATTCTGAGTCAATACTCGAATATTTCTTGGTGTGGTACTCCAGCTTTTTAATGTTGTAATTATTTTAAGTGTCAAGTAAAAACAAGCTGCTGAGAAGTAGCAGCCATTAATTTTCCAAAACACATTTTGCTATGATTTATTCTTTTTGACTTTATAGATATAAATCAAATTGTTTCAGTTGTTTGTCTTGATTTTTGTTTTTTTAATACAACAATTTTGTATGGCTTCAAGAAGAAAAATTTACTTTCAGTTCTAAATTTTTGGGACCGACTGTTTTGAAAAGAATGTTTACAACATGTTTAAGCAGCTAGTAATTTGCTTTCTACTTGACTGGGTGTATGCCTTTAGCTTGCTAACAAACCACTCTTATTACAATACTTGAAAGATAAACTAGACAGAATTATGAAATCACACCTGGAAAGCTGTTCCAAAATTCTGAAGTCAAATATACATTTATGGCAGCCATTATCAAGGCCAGGTTGGATAAGACTTTGAGCAACCTTGTCTAGGAAAGGTGTCCTTGCCCATGAGAGGGGGACTAAATTATTTTAAAGCTCCTTTAACCAAAACCCTGCTATGATTCTGTGATTCTTTGACAATCCCTTCCCTGCTCAAATAGGCAAATAAAATCTCAGTTCACAAGCATTTGTGCTCATGCTCCAAAATAACATGGCCAGATGCACAGAAAACTTTATTCTCTTTCAAGCCCAATTGTCATAACCAATATGAGTTTAGTACAGCATAACATATAAAAGTCACATATTTGCATGCATATTGCATGAAGCTATGCATAAGCAATAAAAAATGTTTTGGGGAGGTATATAAAGTTTTCTAGAGACAAAAAGTCAGATTAAGTTTTTTTTACCTTCAGTTACTATAACTGGAAGAATATATATAGAATAACACATCACATAGTGTTAACTCATTTTGAGACCAGCCAAAGGTATGACTATGTCTATCTGTAAAATTAAAAATGTAAGAGAGATCAGGAGATCTTTTAACAATGAAGTTTATTTTCCATGTTTGGAATTACCTGTCCTGAAATCATGTTTCCTTGGTTTCATTCCAATCCTAACTCCCAGGTCAATTTACTCAGAAGATGTTTGTCATAGATGACAAACATACACTTGTACTTTAGTGGTTTCAAGGATGTTTATAAATGGATCATCCACTAAAACAGATATTGAACAATTTTTGAAGACACTATAAATCAAGATGAAGGAATTGTTGCAAAAATGCTGAGATATTTAGTCAGATTAAACTGAGATCAATTTTTTTCCTTATTCTTCCATTTACTTCCCAGCTATCATATCAGGTTTTAGTATATTCCTTCTGAAGTTGCTATTTCAGCAATTTCCATTTATATATTCAGACATCATTCTTAGACTGTGGTTCTTGCAATGTCAAAAAATAAGATATTTCCACGTGTTTTCCGCCACAGAGTTTAAAGCAAACTGATATTAAATAGTAAAGTATTAAAAAAAATCCAGCTAAGCCTCATTGGCTTTCCATTTCTGCAGTCACAAGGGTAATTTCTTGAAAGTTCTCTCTATCTTTACTGTAAACCTCAACTCACACTGCAGCATTGTTGTTTACTTTTGGCATAGACCAATTTGAAAGACTCATCTTTTTAAATGTCACACAGTGACAGGAAAGACCAGCAGAAGACTGATAGCCTTAGGAACCAGTTCTGAAAATAAATCTATCTTCTCTGTATCCTTGTCTTTCTTTGTTTAAGTGTTAGCAGCACAGCTGCATTCTTGGCAAATTTGCATATCTCTAATTATTCTTTGTTTCCAAGAATGAAAAGATGTAAAACAAGTTATAGATTTTTGTCCTCACTCAGCATGAACAATAAAACTTAAAGATCTGTGAAATTTGACTGCCTTAATTTCTTGTTTCTTGTATTTTATAAATGGAACGTGAGATAATATGAAGCAAGAGAAAAGGTACCATTCTCAAGTAAAGAAAGCCAGAAATAAGTGCACATAACTGGTTGTGGTTCTACATGGCTGATTTAAGGAAAAATGTGAAAGTGAAAACAATGCAGCCTAATTTTTATCCACTATCAAATGGAGTGCATCTGCTGAAACCACATGCATAAGAATATCAATGCAGATTAAAACCCAAAACCTATAACCAGTAAATGTTTTCAGAATAAATTCCAGACTGCAATAGTTTTAAAGAAGAATTTAAAACAGAAAATGAAGATTAGAACAGCACTATGCTGTAATTCTGGATTTTATACTCTGGGTAATCATTTAACACTTTATAAAACATCAGCATTCCTACATGCTGTGCAGCCCAGTTTTACGTCTGTCAAATCCCTGCATGTATTCATGAACTCTTTAAGATTAGAAAGATATGAAAATGCAAATTTTGGAAGCGATATTTTCCGTAAGGCAAAAGGAAAACTGGCAAAGCAAATGTTGGAAATGAATTCAGTATTAGAAGCCCAAGACCTCTTACCATCAGTGTGGTGAAAAAAAAAAAAAATAAAACACAACAACAAACCAAAACTGGAACTAAAACAGAAGGAAAAAAAAAAGTAAAAATTTGAGTACAAAAATTATGTAAAGGGTTAGATCAAGTTCCCCTTGACTTCAAGATTAAAAGACTAAATGGAACTTGAATTTCAGGAATAAATTGAAAGCCTACTTCCAGTATCTCTCATTATGTGATTATTATATTTTATTAGTTCTTAAAAGTTTATTTGTGTGTAATAGCCAATGGAAGCATCAGAACTTAAGGTGATATGCATTTTTATGCATTGTGTGTTGGCTTATTATGCCTGCCAATTTTCTTTTCTTAGTATTTATAAGTAGAATAAATTAAAACCACAAAACAAAACATTTCCCACCAAAGGTCTGCACAGACTAAGAGAAATATTCTATGATGCTTGCTCAGTTTAGAATTCAAGATGTGATGAAGTAGTGAAGTCTGGGTACCAGGGCAACAATGGCAGTGGTGACTGGGCTCAGCTGAATGCCCCAAAATCACCAGGTAAATCCACAGGAGACCTAGGGATTCCAAATCATCGTGGAAGTGCTGAGATCAGCAAGAAATAAGGCCCAAACACAGCACACCTCTGATGTAGCTCAGGCAAGGACTAAGCCTAAATAGGGTGTGTAGATCAATAGGAAGAATTTGCACACACAGGGGCCCAGGTGAAGCATTTGACAGATCTCTGGCAGTATATGACTTTCTACTTCTCACTTCTCTTTTTGGAAATTTTTCTGAATTTATAGAAGTCTGGTACAAGGTCACAAAACTGCACTATGTCATAGCTGGCTTTTGAAACAAGCTGGTCAGCTTTGGGGGAAAAGCTGCAAAGAATTGTGGAAAAACACAGTTATAGGCTGTTCAGGTCAGGTAAAGCCTCTTGATGCACTCAGGACTATGACAGAAAAATTCTTTATTATCCAAAACCCAGAGGGTTGTGTATTTTTTCTCATTGCTTCAAGTGGCTCCCTAGCCAAATATGAGAGAAAAATCAGCTGATGTTTTTATTCAATGAATTACTTCAGAAAATTTTAGCCTCAAGAAATGAATTCAGATTTGATACTAAGATTCCTCGTTTACCTAGTTTCTCCAGACTTGCCATTATTTTGTTAGCGGAACATTCAGCACCACTATATTTCTCCAGGAAGAAGATTTTTTCATAACTTTCACCTGATTCTCAGGTTAGCTCATTATTTCCATCTTGATCTCTATGTCTCTTCATCTCTGTGATGCCTGCATCATTACTAAGGCTCAGAGGTACACTCTCTTCTGTCTTGGGTCTGTCATTCACTGCACAACCAATACACAATGTGCTTACACAAGAAAATTTAACTCCTGGACTACTGAGGCAATCTCACTTAGCCTTCACCAGAAGACCTCTGGAGAAGTCCTTTTCAGTTTTAGGATTTCCATAGAAAATTGTATGCAAGTCTTATCTAAAATCAGGATTAGTCACATATTTGTTTTCTAAATGAAAATAGTTTCAATGCAAAAAATTGCTTAGTATCAGTGATCAAAACTGTTCAATACACGGGAAACAAGCACAGGTTTGCACTTTAACGTAACCAATCAATCTCTGTGATATCTTCAACAATAAACTATGTAAATTGCATAACAATAAGTATCAGATTCAAAGGCTAATACTTTGCATATGTATAACTTGTGTTTGAAAATAAACGATAGATTTGTGTGACTTCCTCTACAATCACATGCAGCTGAGCTCTGCATATATCTGAAATGGATAAAAGTCATCCCAAGATGATACAAAGATTTTTATGGAGGTTCCAGAGATCAAAGATGGCTTTAAGACTCACATCCCTGAAGAAATCAAACCAAGTTGGACTAACAGTCAAGCTGCCTGTTGTACTGCATAGCCTTAGAGGGTTACAAAATTTTACTCTGACACTATGACTAATATGTCACTGAAAACTAATTTCAATACAACTGTTTATGTGGTCTGCTACAGAAGTCTCAGTCTCTTCTCAAAGTCCTTGACCAAGAAGCTGTGAACTGTAAATGAAAGGAGTTACAACCCCTCTCTAGAATTCCCTCTGAGAGAAAATATAAGATTCAAAACATTGTCAGATACATATACCAATAATTTTAGAAGGACAAGGGTTAATTTGAATGGTAGCTTTATATTCATATCTAAGTATCAGATTTTGCTATGAAAGTACCCAGAAAAAAAAAAAAAAATTATTCAGCCCAAAAAAAAGGCCATTTTCATTCCTGGCTTTAATAGAGCATTTGAAGCCATAGCACTAGTATTTAAAAGATGAAAACACCATGAAGAAGGCAGGGTACCCTGCCTTCAGTGTTTATCTCTCAGTGAAACACACAGGTCATTCATCAACCACTACATGCCTGTCCCATTTCTAGAGGGACTCTCATTGTTGTAAGGAGCTGCAGAAAATACATATACATGCTTATCTTTCAGGGTTTTTTCCTAACTCATCTCTTTCATTTAATCATGACTGAAAAGTTCTGGGGGCACTAAATCTGATTTCTCAGGATTCTCTCTGAAAGAACAAGTTCTGTGAAATGGCCGTTTACAGTACTCTGTAGTCCTATCAAAGAGTTTTTTAAGCATTGAACCTCCCAAAGGCTGTACAGACAGACAAATATTTACCCCACACATATCATTCCCCCTGTCTTATAATAGCATGATATTCACATACACACTGCTTACTGCTTACAAGGAGATGAGGGAAAGAAAAAAAAATAAAAAAGAAAAATTATATGGTTTTCAGTTTAAAGTCAGAAAAAATGTGTGAAAAAATTGTGTAACTGTATAAATGAAGTCTGAGTAATTAAAATGCCTACTGACCATGGGTAATTAATATAATTTCAGTGTACTAGTAACACCAAACAAATGAACCATATGCTAAAAGAAGCCATCTGTGTTAGTAAATACTCCAATATAAGATATTAAATGTAATTAGAAATGGTATCCTGTCCCTTTTATTGGGAAGGAAATTTGGGGAGGTAAATTATGGTATTTGGAAATTTAAAAGTCAAATATTGGAAATACAGCTGGTAGACTTTAATGAAGGAATGAAAAACTTCATTGCTGTCTACAGCTGCTGAAAAATCAGAAGATTTTTTTTATGCAGAGGGCTTTAATTTGCTGGGGATAACATCTTCTAAATTTCACTTTGAGATTCAGATGTGAAAGGAAATCTCAGAATCAAATTAATTCGAGACCAGTGAGCTTGAATGCATGAATTTTTGCATAGGTAAAATGGTTTAAAACTTAGAAGTCACAAAGCACTTCTGTACTGTGTAATGGTTATGTGAAAGCATACAAAGACTGACCTTAGTGTTGTGTTGGACCTTAAGGTACCCCCAAGGCAAGAAAGGCTGATCCACACCAGGATAAATTCAGGAGAAGGCTGCTGGGATACTTGGGATAATAGCATTTGTGTTACGGTAGCCTGAGGGAACAGGACTTGGTTAACCTGGAGAAGAGACTAATTTTGGGGGAACCTAACAGCAGAAAGGCCTCTCCTCAAAGAGACAGAGGCAGGTCCTCCACAGCAGTGTGTAGTTGGTGGATGAGAGATAATGGGCCTAAGGAGGCACACAGCAGACCTGGATCTGAAAGCTTTTCTCACCTGAGGAGTACCTAGTGGTGGAAGATGATGCCTTAAGAATTCATGCTGTCTTTGTCCTTGGAGGTTTTTGTCACCTGACTGGACAAAGCCCTGAACAACCTCACCTGACCTCACAACTGCCCCTGTCCAGAGCAGAATTAGAAAAGTGCTGAGATTCCTTACCACCTAAATTATTCTATGGTCCTGTGGATTCAAAGCACTACAGTTTCTCATCAATTTCAAATACAAACATCAAAGATTTTAAATGTCTTTTGTCAGTATCTGACTCAGGTGGAAAATTATGTAATCTTTGGCAGGTAAACCAGTAGCCTGGACAGGAGCAGACTGTACATCTTAGCATGTATCTATTTCAACTTTTGAGGTCACTAAATTAGGATAAACTGAATTGGAAAAAAAAAAAAGGAATAAAGGAATCATGCCTGTATATTTCCAACAGTCTTACAGAGACCTGGGAGAACTAGCTTGGATATATTTACATTTAAATAACATATCAGCAAGGCCCCTCCCAAGGAAACATGTTAATATTCCAAAGAAAGTTGATGGACTTACAGAAGACTCAAGTATAAATACATTGCTATATATATAATGCAATATGGCCAGGTAGAGAACAGATAGTGTCACTGATGGATTTATTCTGTCAAGCGTGTGCCTGTTGTCAAAAAATCTCTCACTACCACTAGATATTTTCTTCATGCTGATAGCATCACTTTTCAATATAACCCTGATAATTCAATCAGTTCAAGAACACAAATCCAAAAGAAACTCAGCATTGTCAGTGGTGACATTCATGGAATGACTTCTCTGCCAGAACCTAGCTTTAATTTTGCACTCAGAAGAAACTCTTCCCAAAAAATGAAATTGCTGTCAAGTTTCTAGGAGCTGGGTACATGATGATATTTTCTGAAAGTTTCTTTAAAAAAGGCAAAAACACACCTACAGAAAATGAAGTTATTCAGTAAGTGAAATGACAAAAAAGCAAATGTAAAAAAAAACAACCCACTATATTATTGTGATATAGACAACTGGCTGCTGCAGTAAGAGCTGAATTTTATCCATATTTCTAGCACAATCACTTAGGTAATTTCTTATGCTCAAAATTATTTCATGTACAAAAGTGGAACATGAAATAATTCCCTTGATTAGGGAAGGCAAAACTTTATTATTAATTAAAATTTTAGTTGTTGAATTGTTCAAATTATTAGTTTGTTAATAACAAAGTTAAAACTCTACTATAGAAGAATATCTTTATGCCATCTACCCCTTTTCTAGTGTCGTGCTAGAATTTCCTTTAGGTCATAAGGCTGATGATTTCAGTCAGAGGGTCAAAGCCAGTCATTAGAATACTGTTTACTTGGTTTTGACAGATGTTGTTCATGATAGGAGCTTCTTCTGCCTCTCCATCAGAGAGGGATGTTGGTTTCTTTCCCCTCAGTTTTGAGACTGCAAGGGTTTATTTTAATGTTAACTGAAAATAGTACCATTTCATAGTTTCAAAATTTTTTTTTTTTT
>VXBR01007323.1:447370-458801 GCA_013400215.1 Cisticola juncidis | reverse complement strand
TTTTTTTTTTTTTTTGCAATCTCATTTCTGAAACTGGTTTTATCCAAGCAACACCAAGTTGAACTTCTTTAGTCTGGGACCTCAGATTCTTTCCCTGTATTTCTGTTCTTCCATGCCACATTTTATTCTGGAATCATAGGCAGCTCAGCTGACAGAAAATAACTACTTGTTTTATTCATAAACTAAAATTAAACTAAAACAAATTTAAAAAAATAAAATGGCTTTCCTGATGGCTAGAAATGTGTAATACAGCTAAGCAAGCTCAAACCAGCTTGTATCAGGGTACATCCAGACAATCTTGCCCCTGTACTGTAAAGTGAGTGCAAACACTGTGTCCTTAAACTGTGGACTATCTGCCCTTTAATTCTAAACACATAGTTAAGCCCACTATGCTAGGAGGAAGCCATAAAATGAGTAGATGCCATTTTCCAAACACTCTAATAAATACATGATTTTCAGTAGTATTTGCACCCATAATCAAGATTAAATATGCCTCTACTCTTCAACCAAAAAGCAGATACCTGAATTTAGATATTTTGAAATATTTGTCACCTAAAGTTGAGCACACATTATTGACAGCAGACCCTTTCTACTGGTCCAAGTGGGATTAAATAATTTTCTCTTTAGAAGCTGATATGAGGGTGTGTTTTGGATGTGTGACTAAAACAGGGTTCATGCACCAGTGTTGCTGTTGCTGAGCAGTCCTTACACAGCATGAAAGTCTTATTTTTCCCCACTCTGCCTACAGTGAGTGGGATGGGGACACAGGGTGTTAGGAGGAAATACAGCTGGGATAGCAGACCCCAACTAACTGAAGAGATGTTCCATACCACATGCCATCGTGATGAGCAGTAAAACTGGGTGTGTAATGGGTGTTGTGATTCGAGCTAGTTGTTGCTGGGAGACTGGGCATCAGTCGGCTTGTGGGAGGTGATGAGGTTTTGCTTAGTCTTTGAACTACTTGATGTTTTTCTATCCTTTCCCTTCACTTATTAAACTGTGTTTATTTCAACAAGGTATTCTCACTTTTGTCCTGATACTGTCTCCCATTCCACTGACGGTGGGGGACTGAGCAACTGGGTGGTAAGTTATCTTCCATATACAGGGACAACTCAGCATTCAATGTTTTGTTTTGGTTTTTCTTAAATACAGTTTTGTGTGTGAGAGACAATGTCTGTTTCTGTGTGCATTCACATTGCATAATTACACAACTATAAATCACCAAACCTTATTGCCACTAAATTGCAGGGCTTGCCATTAATACATTATCCAATTGATTAAGTGATTCAATTTAATAGGTCTCTACTATGCACTGTCTGAAGAGAAAAAAAATGGTGATTTCACTTCCTCATCCTTGTTCATTGGTTTATTTACTAAAAAATTCCACTTTATTTACATGAAGTAGACTTCATTTAATCAAACTGAAAACTAATCTTGTGAGTAATTCCATTGCGGTGTCTGTTAGCTGGAACTATATTTACATGGTATCATACAAATTTCCTCTGAAATGTGTAACAGACATACACCAGTCTAATCTAGTTGGACCAAAGTACTACAATGTAATCATCTCCTAAGACTCTCCTCAAGGGGAGTTTTCCATTTTGCCACTGTTAAGATCCAGTTATTAAAATTATTAAAAAGATGCTTCTGCCCAAACTAAGCTGCAAACAAGATCATATGCCAAAGTCAATAGTAAGGAGTTTTATTTAACAGTAAATGTGAGGTAGAGAGAGATAGAAAGAAATAGGAAAAAAAACTAGAATAAATAAGAGCAGAAAGTTATAGAGTTGTCACCCACTGGATCCCATGACAAGACCCTTCTTTTGCAGTTTCAGTGTTTGTTGATGAAAGTAACGGTTAAAGTTTTGATCTATCAATGGTGGAAGAAACCCACAAAATATAAGTTCCATGCTCTATATGCTCTCCTTTTCAGGTGGGGCAGGGAGTTTCACACTGAATGATGTAATGATGTGGATGACACAGCTGCCTCTCATCTCAGCACAGCTGAGTCAGCTCTGCCCCATCAGAAGGGGTGAATACCTGCCAAGAACCTGCGAATGTCCCAGGACTTTTCTGAATGTGAGTTTTCACATATGAGCCATTATGCAAGGAAGGACATGGGCAGAAGAAAAAAAATAGTCACAGAATTTGCCTCTTATCAGCCTCTTCCCTTATCTTGTTTAATACCCAGCTTTAGTTTCCTGTGATAGGAGTGCACACCCTCTGCACCTGGGCACTTAAGTAGATTATTTGAGTCATTAATCAGCCCAGTCTCTCACTGCCATCTAAAATGATTTTTCCTGTCATACACGATAAAATGGTGTGGCATCTATAACACTACTATTCTAAACAAAGGGAAATCAGCAAAGAGTTCAAAAGTTTTCCCTTTCAGGAAAACAGAAGAGTCAAACTGATCTCACTCTCTCTGTATTATGGGGTGCACTAATAGTTTTAAGCAACTCCATTCTGAACACAAATTACTCTTCTACTTTATAAAATTATCCAATGCTACAGACAGAATATAAAGAAGATTTAAGAGATATGTGGCATATTTGCATTAGGATTCAAAATAAGCAATATCATCGGCGTTTGCTGAGAAATTAGTCTGTATAATGTTTAGACTAGACAAAGGAAATATTTTTATTTATTTATTTGCTTCTTTATGTGCTTGAGAGAGAGAGATAGTAGAAGTTAGGATGTATGGCACAGTCTATAAGTCTCAGGAAAAAAGGTTTGCAATATAATAGATAGGAAAATTATGACTTCTTTTGAGATTGACACAGAGAGGAAAATTTTAGATATAACTAATTTTAGAAATGTGGTTAATTATTTATTTCTAAACCAAATTTTTCTTACAAAATTTTTGCAACTCTTGAGGTCCAATGAAAACAGGAAGTATCCCATCAATGCAAAAAGAAGGAGCATCATATCATTAGAGATTCTTTTCTGCATTTGTGATTACTTTTGACAGCTGTTACCACTTTTCTGTTCTGTGACACTGAAAAGAATCTTTTACAAATTAATGTAATTTTTTCTTTCACTCTTGTAGTGTACATTGCTTTGGTAAAACTTGCAATAAAACTTGTTATGTTTCTAAATTGTGATCTTTTAATTTTATTTTTCTTTTTTATAAGTTGTTGGTGAGACTTTTTGCCAAGGTCTGTAGTGACAGCACAAGGCTCAGCAGTTTTATACCAAGAGAGGGTAGGTTTAGATTAGATATTTAGAAGAAATTCTTCCTTATGATGGTGGTGAGGTCCTCAAAAATGTTGCCCTAAAAAGTTGTGGATGCCCCATCACTGAACCTTTAAGGTCAAGTTGGATGGATCTTTGAGCAACATGATCTAATTGTTTCTGCTCATTGCTGGGGGAAATGGACAAGATAGTGTCTAAATAGTATGGGCATTTAGTTAGAATAGCTTACTGTTTCACTGAAATAGTCCAAATTATATAAAAATAAAGAGACATATTTTATTATTAGAGTTACAACTTAAAACCACTATAATATACAAGTTCCAGCCATCTTGTTTACTATTACTCCAGCAACTCTCAGGAAGTGCTGTCAGATCTGTCAACAACGTTCACTCAGTACAGCAAGAATGTATAAACATACACATATGTTCCTGAAGGCTTCAACTCTCCACTTGCTGGTTGTAAGCATTATTTTTAAAAAGAACTGTGATTTCCCAAGACTGATAAGAAATTCCTTATTCCTTATTCTGTTTTTGGAACAGACTCCAAACAGTCTAAGGAGGTGAAAATAGAGGCTTGTTATGATTACATACACAGTGAAATACACATAAAAGAGACAAGTGCATCAATGTTTCGCTGATAGAAAAACACTTTGGGCAATCACGTCTTTCATCCACGTAAACCAGACTGCAGCCCACAGAGAAGACTGAAAAAAAAAAAAGTTATCTACAGTCATAGATGATTGCACAGGTAGCCATCAAAATAAAACCACTGTATTTTGTCACTGCAAGGGTAAAAGTGTGGATGAGAATGAAAAAAAAATCCCATCCTGAATAACACCAGAAGAGCTGAGTACTTCAGGCAAGCTGAACATGGATCTATATGAGTGTATGAGTCATTCTTCCCAAAACTTGCAATGCAGAGCAACAATAGAAACCAAAAAGCAGCAAATGAATTATTAGTTTTTCCGTTTGCTTCTGTGATGCTACTACTTTGTGCAGTGGATGTGCTGTAGACTTTTAGTAGTCTGTCTAAATTTCTAAAAGGAAACATGGGAGGAGGCAAAAAGGGGAGAAGTACTGGATGGTGGGGATAAAGCAGTCATAGATATGGTAGAGCCATAATCCGTGTGAGATATATTTTGCAAACCTTATTCACATTGAACATTTACACTCATTAAGGTTGGCCAAATTGGGCCCATAAAAATGTTAACAGTGTGCTTCATCCTCTTCCATTAATTTATAGACACAGCGGGATGCTGATGTTTCATTGTTTCTATCTATTTGCAAATCCAAAGTGCAAAAAATGAATGCTTTATCAGGGATTTTTTGATAATTTTTACTAAGTCCACGCTCTCATTTCTGGAGATCATGTACTATAACTCCTGAAATGAATGCTTGCCCAAGAAATTAAATACAAACAAACAAACAAACAAGGGCATGTTCACTTAAAAATCAGAGAAGTTTGGGGAGCAAGGAAGGCAGTAGAGATAAAAAGCATACTATTCATGAGTGCAAGCAACTCATTGATAATTCTAAAATAACTGAACTTCTACCCTATTTTTTTAAAGTCCTTTCAGGAAAAGATGAACATTTTCTGAGAAATAGTAATTAATGAACACAAGGTAAATATAATTGTTGATAAAAGTAGATAAAGTATCAGGAAAATTTTGGAAATATATAAGACTAAAGGTCAGTATGGTATAAATGCCATTATATAAAGGAGTTAGGTAATGACTTGCTGAACCACTTGTAATCATAAGGCAGTCTTGATGAACTACAAGAAAATATAAAAGGATTTTAGTGAACCAATAACAATAGCACTGAAATCTTTAATCAAACTTTAATTCAGTATCCAAGAAGAAATAGAGGTCTCTGTCTATAAAATTTAAATCGCAGATAGAGACAAACTTAAACTTAGAGTCAAAAGCAAAGCGTGTTGACATTAATGAGAAAAAAAAAAACAAACTTATTTTGATTTCAGGCAGCTTGCTATCAAGCCTATCTTGCAAATACACTTATATTTTAGAATAGATGGAGAGGGAGATGGAGAGAGATTTCTGAGACTAGAGCGTTTCTTGTTCAGTTGTTTAATGACTCTCAAAACAAAAAGGAAAGCTTCAGAAATCCATCAGCTCTTTAGTTATCCTCTGACAGCTGCAGAAGAAGCAGAAAAAAAAAAGTGTTGTGTTCCTCCCCTGGTCAGGGGACAGGGGTGGAGTTAAATCATCTTGAAAGTCCCTTCCAAGCCAAACCATTCTATGAATCTGTGTTTACTAAGATTAAAAGTCAAACCCTCAGTCAGTCACAAGAACAGTATAAGCATTTTGGAGCTCATTCATAATGAAGACTATTATAGGAGCTGGAAATACCAGTTTCTTCTGTATTAAACCACTATTGATTGTCTTTTTCTGAGGAAATTGAACAGCAATTACTTGGTTATGGTTGGATTTCTACAGGCCTCATGTTCCTTTTGAGTTCCTTAAGGCTTAGGTTTGCCATGCCAGAAAAGCAAACATGGCAAAAATTAGGAAAAACATTATATAATGAGCTATGTGCTTCTCATCCACCTGAGAGACACACAAAATTCCTCAAGCTGATGCTGAGGTGTTTCTGACTCTTGTGCTATGTCTCTGGCAATGAAGGCTCTTCTGCTAAAGTTCATTTTAATCCTTTTCACAGGAAAGGAATATATTTCATTAACAAAAACACTAGAACAAAAATTTTGTTTAGGAGCAGTTGACTGCTTCTTGTTCATGTGGAGAAATTGGGCTGGTAGCTGGGGAAGACACTTTTCAGTTGGAATAGGAAAAATTTCTAGGTAGTCGCACTTGAAATGACAAAAAAATAAGACAAAAAAAAGTGAAGCAGTGTTAGGTAGAAACAACAGGCATTCCAAAACTGGAATACAGCTATTTAACAGGAAATCTTAGGGTGACAAAATCATAGTTTGGAAATCACTGGATGAAACATGTCAGTACAGGAAAAGAAAAGGAAATATTGTAGGAAAAAAAAAGAAAAAATAGAAAAACACTATAAAATATGCCCTTAATACTATAAAATGTTGTTTCATCTATGGAATAATGGTGATTTGATCAGAGTTTTTTTCATTTTTTTGAGAAATTCATGATTCCTTAATAAGTACATTTTAAAAGGCATGTTAGATTTTTTTCTCACATTTTTTTTACAGGAAAACGGAGTGAGAAATCTGCTGCTGCATTTTTACAAGCATTTCTCTGTATCCTCAGAGTATTATTTCCACTCCAGAAGAGTACATAAAGAAATTTCCCTCATTCTCTCAAATGTCAACCTTATTTCATCCTCTAGACCTCTCAGTACACAAACTAATTGAAAACCATGCTCCAGTTCTTTGTCAGAAAAATGAGGATAATGTTTTCCCACTTGAATTACCTAGTTTTGGTGGCTTTTTGATTCCCCCTTTCCCCGCTTCCCCTAATCTTCAGCTTTGAGGGGAAAGGATTATCTCTTATCATTGCAGATATGTGAACTAAGGAGTTTTATCTTTTCTAACAAGTGTTTACACTAGGAAAAATACTTTGCTTTGAACAGAAAAAAAAGACTTTCACTCAGAAATCTTTAATCTTCTAAAGTGATAGTAAAAAATAAATGAATCCAAATTAAAACTATAAACCCATTTTGTTGGAAATATATAAATGAGACACCAGTTTTCTATGGCTGTTTTAAATGAAACTTTTTAAAGTAAATGCATTCAGACATTATAATATATAGTATTCAATCGCTAGTTACTTCTGTTGTTTAAGTATCAAAGATGAAAGTTATCTAGAAGACACAAACTTCTGTAACTGTTACTCATTTATGTAACATCAGAATACTTTTAAAGAAAATAGAACATTTAAAATAAATTGCAGTTGTAGTACTTACTTTTAAAAACTTATACGTGCATGCACATCTTCATAGATGCACAGATATTCTGAGTTTTAATCCTCAATGAGATTTCAAGATATACTTAAAAACAGAGGAATGTACTGAAATCAGATATTAAGGGAAAAGTTGGCAGGGGAAGGTGAATGGATCATTTTCCCACACTGAGGACAATTTCAAGGGTGTGATTTTAATTACTGTGTGCCCTCTGTGAGTTCTCAAGCTCACAATGCTGTGGGTGTCCAAAGGGCAGAAAACAAGTCCCCAGACTCCTAGAAATATTAGAGAATATTTTGTTGGAAATAAAAGGCAATATAAATACTGAAATAAAACTTTCATTGCATTTTTCTGGAAAAATAAGCTGGGAGAGAAATAGGAGAAGTTTAATGTTGCTATCTACTTAGATACCATTTCCTACTCTTATAGACAAAGGCAAAAAGACAAAAATCAGAGCAGCCAGACTTTAGAAAGAATAAAAAGGTGAGTTTTTGGGCAGCAGGAGTAATAACAATGTTGAGAGTTAAAAGGTTCAGCTATGACAACATCATCCTTTGTTTTTAAACAAATATATACAAGAAGTTTAGTTTTTTGTCCTAATTTAAAGTTTGACCCAGAAGCCACAGTAAACTACTTTCTTAAGTGCTATAGAGAAATAAAAGTATATAGGCATATATAGAAGTGTATACCTTTGTCAGTAAGTACTAAGAAAAAATCTACATGTGGTGTTCGTGCTGGGGGTTGTTTCTGTACAAGAAACAGCAAAAGCTAGGTTTCTTTAAAAGAAATAGAGCAGAAGCAAATTATATTAGACTATGCTCAGAATGCTCCAGAAGACAAATTTTCAAATTATTTACCTTCAAAATCACAGAATTATTGCTGATTAAATATTTGTTGATGGACCAATTACCTTGTGATTGATATAGATGTATTCTTACAGCCCATATTTACAAACAAAACACCAAACATAAACAACCAGCAATGACCAAACAGATCCTTTATGTGAAATTAAACCTTTATGTGAAATTAATCTATGATTGATTGCCATTAGCTTTCAACAGGGAGAAGTTGATTTGGGATCTGAAGCAATACCTAACGTAATTTATTGACTATTCAGAGGGTTGGCAGTGAATTACTAGTCTTATTATTATTTACTATTACTAATTACTAGTCAAAAAAGTATCCACCAGCAATCAAATAACCTGCATTTCTCTATAGCTATAATGCTATAAAATATTTAATATTACAGCAATTATAGGTCTTGAGAACTTCCAAGTAGCTGTAACTCCTACAAAAGATATTGTGTTCGGAATGTTTGCCTGGTTGAAAGATTAAAGCTTGAAAGAGCAAAAACATATAGAAAAAATCAAAACATAAAATGCAGCTGTCTAAGATTCAATGAAATAAGATACCCTGCTGTATGACAGCTTGCAATGAAAAGGAGTGATAAAAGTTCATTGCTATACAAGCTATGAAAATACAGGAGAAAAAAAGACAATGTTATTTTCAAATATACTGTAAATAAAGAACTAATTTCTAAGTTGCTCGAAGATTGTGGTTTGCACAAAAATATAAATTCAACATGTTAAAACCAAAAACAAGAAAACTACAATGTGAAATATTTATTATGATACTAAATTTCTCTTTATTGTGATTATCTTCTTTGAGTAAAATTATTGCATATTTTAAAGGTTAAGTAGCTAAAGAGTGATTCCGGATTATATTCAAATTGATTTTAAAGGACTGCTTATAAGAACTCCATCAGATTACTAATGTCAGGTGGTAATTTTTTTTTCCTCAAGTAATTTTTTACTTGCAGGCACCTCACCTTAAAATTTCATAAAAGTCACACGTTAGTATTTTCAGAATTACCATAGTAACTAAACAGCTTTAAAGTCTTGATTATTTAATATAAATTAACTACTCTTTTTTAATTATTGAAATAAAAATGTGTTTAGAATGTAAAATCCAGCTGTTCTTTTCATTTATTTTGTCGAGTAAAATCCAAGGGTCTGTGCTCCCTCTACTGGCAGTGAAAAACCAATTCTGCAGAAGAGCACTAACAGCTAAAGAAAACTGAGGCACACAAAATAATTAAACAAAGATGAATTTACCTTTCCCCAGGTACAGCAGATTACAATCACAACACAGAAAAAATATTTTCTATTTAAAGAATAAAAATATTGTCCTGGAGATAAATATTTTTTTTTCCAAATATTCTCAGGCGAGAATTAAATGCATATTCTTAAAACCAAAGAATTTTTAATTCCTTTTAGGTCACCTTGCAACCTGGAAAACCTTTCTCCCAGTATTCTTAAATATTGAACAAATTTTGTGTAATATATTGTAGTTCCTACCTGTTAAAGTTAAACATACAAATCCATGAGGGAGAGACATTTAGGTAATTTTTACCAAAATATGATATGTAAAAAGACTTATTGAAGATTGAAGAATATCTTTGAATATAGCTTTTACTATACTGACAAGCATTGGTTAAAATGATCCCTGGTGCCACTGGCTCAGAACTTCATGATTTAAGACCCATATCCTTTCCTAAGATTACAGTGAACAAAGAAAGAAACCAAAGTAAATTAACCCTGATCACTGGTAGGTGATAGAGGCAATAAGACAGCAAAGGGAGGGTAAAAAAAAGAATGACTTGTAGGGCATTTTGACTGTCCATTTAATGCACAAATACAGAAAACAAGAATTCACTGAAAAATTCAAGTAATCTTAAATCTGTTTCTTACTGACAATTAGGAACTGATATCCTTTAATTTATTCATCTGAGGGTACAGCTACAGCTGACTGGTACAGCACAAATAGCTCACTCCTGGATGAGTGCACAGCTGGCTGGGACATCCAGAAGACATCTACAGGACTGAAACAATCTGCTTCCATGCTGCTGAAACACGCTACAAAACCCCTGCCACAAACAATCCAAGCCAGTGATATGAGCTACAGCTGTAAATCAGTGGCTATTCTCATGCTATATCCAAGTAGATCTGTCAGAAATTGGTTGGTTTCACACAAGTTATCATACTCCAAAATTACATTTGCAATTAGCACACAGGTTCTTGAAGTTCTAGGCTTTTGCTCTGCAAAAGATGAGATGAGACAGTAACCATCATCTCTTTACAGGCAGAATTGATGTTGTGTACGGATGCAAAAAATCATCAGCTCTGACTCTGAAAGGCCCATTTAGGGTAGCAATTTGCTGTGAACTCTATAGTCAATACAGATGTGAGAAAAAGCAATTGTCCTCTAACCACCTGTCTCTCTAGGAGTATAAACTCTCCTCAGCAATCTATACTCTGTAATAAAACATAGCTGGTAAGAGCTTTTCCTGGAACATCCATCAGCATCTAAAAACTGCAACAGATACTAATGACAGTAACAAGCATAAACAGAGATGCCTTTGATGGCTATATTTTCAAATTTTCCATACTCTGATTCTCTGATTAGCTGAGTTTTCAGGATTAGTGAGAACAGGGATAGTGCTAATACAAGGCATGAGTTATGCCCACAGTTTTTGATTGTGTTCCACAGCTGTTAATGCTGCAGAGAGAGGCGGTAGGCTTTCTGCTACAGCATTTTGAGAAAGATTATTTGCTCACTTCTCTTCCTTCCTGCAAATGAATATTTAAATTATAGTTATTTTATATAGTCCATAAAGTTTTGCAGATGTGTAATTTTATTTAATTTTGTCCTTCTTTTCTAAATATGAAGTCTCAACTCACCCTTTATTATATTTGCAGCCAGCTCAAGTCACTTCTATGCATAGAACTTCCTTTCATTTTGCAGAGAGAACAAATATAGACTATAGCTATTAAGATGCAGTAATGAAATGTAACAATTTTGGTATACTTAGTTAAAATTCTATTTATAACCTAATAGCATGAAAGACTTAAGACAGAAATTAAGCTGATTTTCACCTTAAGCAGATAAACTGGTCACCTGCAGGGCTAATATTTTTGCTCAATCATTAATTAACATTAGCCTAATGATTTATTTTACTGACATTTTAATAAATGTAACTGAGTAAAAGGGCATGATCTGCCTAATATATACTATGGATGTCATACGATTTTATGCTTATACAGTTAAACTACTTCATGAGTTATTTGCAAAGTTTTAGTGTTAAAAGAGTGCAGTAGGCATGGTTACCTTTAGATCATTAGGTTCATTAACTCAACTCTGATATTAGTTTCTATTTTTATTAGTACTACTGTCCTTTCTCAGCTACCACAGGCATCTGTGACTCCCTTTAACTTCCATCACTATTATTTATTCATGTATTACTATTGAATGGAATACTAGCTGAAAAAAAAAAAAAAAAA
>VXBR01007323.1:411590-434113 GCA_013400215.1 Cisticola juncidis | reverse complement strand
CCTTCCTTCCTTCCCTTCCTTCCTTCATTCCTTCCTTCCTTCCTTCCTTCCTTCCTTCTTTCATCACCTGATTGTATTAGGAGAAAATATAATTTCCAGGTTTTGAACCAATCTGGAAACAGAACTATTGAAACAAGTTTTGGGATACATTTTCTCAGCATTGTCTCCTTGCAATATTCATAGGATATAAAGCTCCAGTTCTAGCTGGCATGTTTGCCTACAGTTATTCATTAATCTTCCTGTCTTGAAACTTTGTCCTCTACTGTCCTGATTTGTTGATGATGTTTCCCTAAAGGGAAGGCTAAGACACTGTTTTCACAGAAAAGCATAATCCTTAAAGACACCTTTCTAAAAGCATGGTAAATTTCCAAATCTCAAAACAAACTTTGAATTTGTAAAGTTTGTTCAGTTTGAAATTTCTTTGAATTCCTTCTTCCATTCCTAAGTTTTTCTGCCAAAGACTGAAATTGACATCTGATTTTTTTTTGGAATTTTTACTAGTGAAATCTCTCTCCAGAATTATTTGCTTTAATCCATTTAGAAAAAGAGAAATTAAGACACGTTAATCAAAGTGAATGTAGTTTAATTGAATATTTAGGAAAAACCCATAATTCATAATAATTGAAAATATTTTAATTAAAGAACTACTGTGCTAACTATTCAATGTATTATTATCTTCAAAGATAAGTAAATTAACTTTTTCATCTGCGATGAATTAGCTGTATAAGAAATTGGAAATGTGAATACTGTTCATTTAATTTCATTTAAAATGTCCAATTAAAAAATGCAAATAAATATGAAACATATGACAAAATACAATAAGAAGTTCACTTCATATAGCTTAAACTAAGCATGCTGGTATTTTGCATATTCATATGCAAAGTCTTTCGAACAATAAATGCAATGGAACTAAGTAAAAGATAAAATGCAGTAGATTCTGTAGTCTTATTTCCATGGATGGGAGTATAAATTGCATTACAGTACTCTGTAGTACTACAAATTGCTACTGTGAAGTGAGGAAGGAAATATTAAATGTATTGGAGTTTGGGTTTTTGGATTTTTTTTTTAAATCAAATTATTGCATTGTAATCTGGTTTTGTTTTAATGCTTAGTTGAAAGAAAACAACAAAGGCTTAAAAGACAGCTACAAGTTAGTAATATATTTAGTATATTAGGTAGTATTTTTTGTTGTTTCTTTGGTTGGGTTTTGTTTTATACTAAGGTAGACATAAATTCATCCCTTAGCAAAAGTCATTCTTTATATAAATTATATTTATACACAACTGATTTTTTAAGCTCTAGTTGATTTTGAATTTTACTGGAAAATTGCCATTGGATCTTTAGTTAATGTAACGATCTCTTATTTGTATTTAAAATCTGACATCTAATTTACGTGGTTTATGTGGTGGTAAATTTATCCTTATATCAGTAACTTATTTTTAACTTACACAATTTCATTTCAGTTTATATTTGTATTTAGGTTGGTTTTTTTTTTCATTTAAGAGAGATTGTAGCCTTTGTCTCAGTCTTTCCTTCTCCTCATGATTAACTCATGAAGTTATATTAAAATAAATAAATAAATAAAAAATTCTACCAGATCCCAAACAAAGAACCTGCAAACTTTCAGCAGGAGACATCAGTCTGTGGGAGAAATCAGTCCTCATTCCATAAGAAGACATAGTAGACTTTCACTGATTTTTGAAGGTTTATAATAGACACAAATCCCACCCACTGAGACTCCATGTCAGTTTTCAACACAGATCAACAACAGGTTTACAACTTATTCCCTGCAGTTACCATAGCTGATTCCAAAATAGAAACAGCAGTAATAAACTTATTTTCAAGAGAAAGTGGGATATATCATTTCAGCTAATATTGACAAATTTCATAAAGTTATAGGGATGATTTGTAGGAGGAAGTAAATAGCAGTCTCCTGGGTTTTGTTCACAGCTCTGTGTTGATAGCAGAACAGATGTAGATCCTAACCCACAAATTTTTCAGGACAGACTTATGTACCTGAATCAGTTTATAGTAATTAAGTCATGTGCTCTGATGATTTGAAGTGTTAAAAATATTTGCAGGAAAATTATTTCTTTCTCAAGAGACATGTTCCCACTGTGGCTTTATTTATTTATTTAATTTTTTAAACTTAGGCCTGTCAAAGCTTTTGTTCAAAAGTACACTGCATAAAAGAATCATGTACTTGGCCCCTACACAAAAATGATGTTATCATATATTCCTCCTTGCTAGTCCTAGTAATATTCTCAGTAATTTAATTGGCTGCTGGTTCATGAAATAAAAGTCAACTTAGTTGAATTCTTCCACATGCAGTGCCACTGACAGAGAGTCAGCCTCCCTCATACATGTGTGGTTCAGGTTTTGGTACTCTTCACTCAACTTAAAGAGACACCGGAGAACAATATCATTATTTTAATACCAGCACATCTTTGCAAGAGTTGATAAATACCAGAAGCTGACACTGCCCTTTTTCCAGTATTGCTTTCCATCTTCATTTCCCTCAGTAATTTTACTAAGCAATTTTTCAAAATGCACTCCAAGCAAACGTCATGCTTAACTTGCTAAAAGAGGAATGAAAGTATAATTAACATACTCCTGCAATATTGGGAAAGTATGGCTTTATCATTATTTTTTTCAAAGGAAGTAAATGAAAGTAGGAAAGAAATAATTTATTTCCTGCCATAATGTATCAAAATTATCTATATTTTTAATTAGTTCTCTGTCCTGGAAATCTGGTTTTGTAAGAAATACTCCTGAAGGACTTACAAGGTTATGCTTCCTGTAAATTCTTAGGAAATCGTTAAATTCTGAGGAAATGAATTTTATTCACATTATGCAAGACAAAAAAATCTGGTAAAGAGATAAAATTGTTGAATTAAAAAAAAAATTAAAAAATTAGAAGTTTTCACTGAAGTGAAAATGTGAAAATGCACAGAACTCCAGGGGAAGAGGGAATTCTTTCAGAGCAGCAGCAGCAGAGATTGTCTTCATTTCAAGACACTCAATTTCTACCACCTGAGCAATGACTGCCAAGCTGGAAGAGATTCATTGGGTGCCGTACTGGGAATGGGGAACATATTAATGCTTAGCATAGTGAGATGTTATTCTCAGTTATCTTTGTGTGCTTCAGCATGTAAGAAATTACTTTGTACTTTGAAGCTGTGCTTATCCTGGCTGCTGAATATCTTTGTGGATGGTTAACGTTGTCCAAACTGTTAAACAACTGTTACAGAAGTAGGGTTATACTGGGAAAAGTGGAGAAGGCTGATGTAGCATCCAGAAGGAAACAGGGAAAGAGTTTTTTGGATAGAGGCTTTCTGAGACTGGTGCCTCTGGAAAGCAGGGTGGAATGGAGGCACTGATTGTATTACTTCCATGTTCCCAAAAGGTCTCTATTTCGATACACTGAAACTCCTCTTTCACCAGTGGCAATCAAAACAAGTTCTGTCAATGAATTCGAAGCAAAAGAAGTGTCAGTAGGAATTTTTTGAAGGAAATAAACTCTTTCCATAGAATATTTATTACATATTTTGCCTATAATTAATGTTATCTGCACATAGATTTGTACTATCTCAGAGTCTTTGCAGGATCCCTCTCTATGTTAACAATAAATAACCAAATTTTGTAAAATAGTTGTTTATTTGTCTTTATGTAAGGATGAAGGTTTTTTTGTTATTTTTGTTGTTAAAAGAATAGGATATGTATTCCACATGAAGGATTTGTCTTTGGCTTGTAATGTAGCGGTTTCATTTCTAGATCCAGAATGAAATGTGGAAAGATAAGAGGCAATGCCTAGATAGAGGCAATGCCTAACTCTTACCTAGAGTTTATCTCTCTCAAGTTTAACAAGGAAAAGATTACTATCAGAAAAGAGAAGAGTCTATGTAAAAGAATAGCTATGAGGCAAAGTGTCAAGGAAACAGAAGAGGAATACCTCGGAGGAATCTGCCCACAATCAGGTTTGTGGAAAACAAAAACAACCAACTAAACATTGAAATTGAAGCAATAATTTCATTTTTTTAACCTATTAGTACCTTGTCTCTTTGAGGAAAAAGAAGTTGCCATTAATTTTAATTTTTTAATTAATTTTTTAATATTTCTATTAAAAAATCAGGAGTTTGTAGCTGTCAACAATCTGTAAAGCATTTATGGTGTATCATATGAAATAACTACATTATCTTCGAAAAAAGGTCTTTTTGTATAGAAATGGTTTGATTACTTTCTTTCATGTTTTTGTGATATGCATACTAAGAGATATATTTCCCTCAACAAAGTTGCATGAAGTATAGTAAGTTTTCATTGAACTACAATTTTTCTTCACATATTATTTTCATAATGTCATCATTTTAGTATGATGACATGATTGTTGTTGACTTGGACAACTATTCTTATTTCCACTGCAGAGAAAGACAAAAAGTAAGCCCCCTACATTAATATGAATGACACTCCAAAACAATTAGAGTAGGAAGAATAAAAATAATTTTTCTTATTTTCCTTAATTCACTGATGGTCATACTGAGATTTACTACTAAAATAATTACAGCTTTCTTTTAGTAATGGGGAAAAGAAATTCTGTCTTTATTAATACGAAGCAGACCAAGGTAAGACTCCAAATGAGCTAAAGGAGTTGAAGGGGGTTTGTTTTTGGTTTTGTTTTGTTTTGTTTTTCCCCTAGGTAGACCACACAAGAGAAATAGATGGTCTGAGAACTGTCCTGGTGTTACTCATTTCTGTGTTCTGAAAGATTCAGAAAATTATTATTTGTCCTTGACTCACTTATGAATAAACAGAGATAATACTTCATCTGCTCAAGAAGTTTCTATCTTAGAGTAGAAAAGATTACCTTTACTAAATAAACGATACAGTAGGGTGGTTTGTTTGGTTCTTTGTTTTTGTTTGTGGTTTTTTGGGGTTTTTTTGGTATCAAGATATCTATATACTCATATATAGAGAGATATTATGTGTCAATACCTATCTTCTACAGGTATGAGCTTACAACTGAAGAAAAATCTTGAAGTTGTTCAGAACAACTTATCTTCTTATTCTTGATTTTGTGTATCTCAGTTGAGATGAAGAACCTCTAGAAATCTCATAATTTCATGTAAAAAATGTAAGTAAATTTTGTTTGTCTATACATCAGTAAGTCTGAAGAGTCCTCCAAATCTTTCTGTAGTGAGAAGGAAATTATAGAGACAATTAAAACTGCAATAGTGGGAAACTTTTTCATCTACTAATGCTGGAGACTTTGTAGTTTTTATTTCAGGGAATATATATCACATGATGACTGACATTAAGCAATATACAGCACATTTAAAAATAGGATTAAACTGTGTTCTGTATACAAACTGAATGAGTATCAAAGTTACATTCATGGAAAATCTGTGAATAAACATCAGTCATCAATAATACCTCTCCAGTACCCATGCAGCAGCAGATGGTCTGCTCACTTTTGAACATATTGAACATTGATAACAGAAGAGTCCACAAAAACACAGGTGTCTTACAAATAAAAAATAGATGATAACACTCCATGTGTCAGAAAACAGGAGAGTAGATATGTAAGTTTGCAAATGCAGAAGAAAATGCTCCAACTATTTTTTGTTGAAACTGATTTTCAAAGAAAATACTTTCATGGCTTAATAATTCCATAGTATATAAAGACTCATTGAAACTGTGTCAGAAACCCAGCACAGGTAGAAGTTCTTGTCAATCATTATTTTATTACACATTAAAGTGTGTAGTCTTGTAAACACATAGTAACAGTAGTTCATCTTTTTCTCTCCCTCACCTCGTGTTTCCTTTAAAACCCTCTGAAAAGAATGCACTTAAGAATCAGAAACATGCAACTTATCCATTTTATCATTAATCTAAAAATAAATAACAGCAACTGATGCAGGACTTTTTAGTTGAAAGTTTTTTGATCACCATAAAGTAAAAAGATCTTAAGGCTTTCATTGTCATAAACCCTTTAAAAATTTAAATAAATTAATTAATTTTTGGTAGTCCAAAAGGGCTACTTTAATTTTGTGATTTAAAATTAGAACTTTAAAAGACATATGTGTCAAGACTGAAAAAGTCAGAGGCGGCGTGTTGTATTCTTGCTATGTAATTAAGGGAGATTCAGAGATCAGACCTTCCAGTGTGAACATGCTGCACAGAGATGTCAGCTGAGCTACTGGACCATGACTGCACATTAGCATCGTGTCAGACTTAAGCTACTGAGTCCTGTCCAATGTGGTCTCAAGACCCGAAAATATTTCTGCTTCTGTATGTAACATGAGAGATTCTCCACACTGTATTTCACTGAGGAGTTTGCTAAGTTGCTTAAATGTCTTAGTGTTTACAAGGTCAAGGCCAAACATACATTAAAAATTTTATTTTCTTAATTATGTGTGCACAGGGCACTCGATCCTGATCTTTACAAAGTGTTTTTGTCTATCTAGTACAACATTGATTTCAATGAGATATAATCACACTACAGATCACTCAGTATTCTGCATGCAGTACTTTATTGAGACAATCAGCTGTATTTTAGTAAAAACAGCTTCTAAAATGCTATTCCTAAACTAATGTTTTGTATGTTTGGTACTAGAGTAGTCTTCATCCAAATAGTAACATAAAAATTCACTTTTGCAAATGGTAGTTTCCTTTGTGGCTTCAATTTAAAAAAAAAAATCTCAAAAAAACTGTGATTTTTGGTGCCAACATTTCCACCAGGATCAATTTGAATTAAAGTACATTGCATAAAAAAAGCCTCATCTGTAGATGATCTAAACTGACAGACAAACATATTTATAGCCAGTACTTACCCTGAAGATATATGGATGATGGATGTACAGTTCTCTAAAAGGATGAATATTCTCTCCACTTCATAGGATTGTTCAGTTATGTCTTCTTATAAAATCAGTATCAATTGACATCTTGAAGCAACTTGTGTTGCTGATCTTAAAGCTGGACCAAAAAAAGAGAAAAACTTAATTAAGTCAAATAAGAAGAAGTCTTATGCTAAGATCCTAATTTAAATGCCTATACTGTTGTGTGTTGTGAAGCTGAGGCTAAAGAAGCTGAATCCTAAATAACAAGTATAGACTTACTTGGGTATGTTCATGTTAGGTAATTTCAGACTGAAAAATAAAGCATCACTTAAAGAATATGTAAATTTTCTTGCAGGATCTCTGTAGCAGTAAAACTGAAATCTACAATTAATAAGATACAAGAAACTTTTTACATGAAAAAGTCTTCATAATTATGAGTAGATTTCTTTATATATATTTTAATCTACCAGGAACAGTTCTGCCCTTTAATTATTTAGTAACTATTTATATTCTTTTACATAAAACTTTGTGTTATAGATAGAAATGTTTGCCAACTTTTTTTTTTTAACTTAAATGTTCTATGAAGGAACTAATTTTCCTCAGAAATAACACTTTAATTTTTAATTGTTTTTTTTTCTTTTCTGTTTGATAGCATTTGTGCAAGAATTGCATTATGTGTAACATTCAGAAAATGCTGACTTTAAATTCCAATTTTTTACTGATTTTTTAATAGTAGACTTGGCCTAATATGCTTAATTATTTATCATTCATCCATTAATCCGATTCTTTATATTTGGTAATAGTCTGAGGAGACTCTAAATTTCAGCATTTCTTTTCCTAAACATATTCTTGAAAATAAGCTTGGAAGGTGACTGAGACCTCTGTGTCCTAACCACCAAACCATTAAGGTTTGCATAATAGGAATACGCTTCAGTGTATCTTCCAGATCTATTTAAAGGCAACCTGAAAGCTGTTTCCAAGCTTGTTCATAGCACAACATTAGCATAACACTCGTAATCTTTCCAAGAAGCACACACCTCTTGGCAGCAAGTCAAGAGTGGCCACTGTCCCTGAAGCGGTAAGGCATGGAGCCAATATGATTGTTAGGCATAGGCAGATCCTGGAAACTTCAAACCATTTTGCAAGAGCAGCTTGAAAATGGTATTTGAGGAGGCAGCAGCAAATACAGTTATATTTAGATGCAAGATGTTAAAAGGTTGTTAAAAATGGTCCTGGTATATCAGCGTCAAAGGATCAAAGAGTATCTGGATATTCCAATGTTTAAATCTTATTTTGGCTGTTATTTTTTGGAGAGCCTGGGCGCAAAATTCTGAACACAACTCATCTCTCCTGATATTTAGCTAACATTTGATCTAAACTAACCATTTAGGATCCCACAAGAGTAAAATGGCAATTAATTCCAGGGAAGATTCACCATATTTCCCTTCAACATGTTTTACAATTCAGAATTAACCGCTTCCTAGAAATGCACTTCACTGACTGTTAAGAAAGCTAATATCTAATCTAATCTAATCTAATCTAATCTAATCTAATCTAATCTAATCTAATTAATATAATATAATATAATATAATATAATATAATATAATATAATATAATATAATATAATATAATATAATCTATATGTATTACATGCTCAATTCTGAGATACATAAATCCATTTATGGCAGCTGACTCCATTTTCCATTATGTAAAATAAATGCCAGATTATGTTTAAAATAGTTCTGATTTTATTTTTAAAATATATTTAGTGTGCTTTTCTTTTTAATTTATTGTAAGCAAATTGGGGACCTTGAGTCAAATATTGCCCCTTGGGTGAATAAGTAACTGTAGTAATGTTTTAAAGGATTTGATATATATAAAATTAATTTTAAAAAATTGAAACCATTAATCTCTATTCTTTTTGGAACTGTAACCTGACTTCTAATTAATGAGCTTGGTAATGAGTCCCTTTTCATAGTTGTGGGTGCTATTGCAGTACAGAAAATGTAAAGAGAAGCAGCTGGGCAGAATTCTCCATCTTTGACTCAAAGGAGATTTGCTCAAGTGTAACATAACACTTGATGCAGTTTCCACTCAGGCCATGAGTTCAAAAAGCTTATTCATGCTTGAAAGCTTTAGACTATCTGCTAGAGACACCTGCACGCAGTCTTCTTATTTTTGAGAGGAATCCTTTTCATGCTGTCACCACAACCAACCTCAGTTCAGGCGGATTTTCAAAATGCAATCATTGCATGAACAGTGGCTGACCTCAGCAGTGGTCAGTGTCTTTTAGCAATGAATGCTTATAAAAGCAGACAACTGCCAGAATTACTGCCGTCTTTCCAGTTCCACCTCCTGCACACCTAAAGAGATAGAATATGAAAGACGAAGCCAGCCCATTTTAGTAGCACTAAATACAAGCATAGCTAAATTGGAATGCATTTTCTGAAGGTTTTGATGACTGTGGAAGTCCTCTCTGAAAAGCTTCTTACTACAAGTCTCTTAAGGATGGATGTCTCAGTGTTTGTTTTTTCAGATCTCAGCTATTTTTCTCCTTGCACAGTGCTGTTAATACAAAAAACATTAAAAGTAACTTCAGAACTTTTCAAAACCAAGTGTTGGAACTTTGTAACTGCGCAAATAATCATGACTCATTTGTGATTTTGCCTGAAAAGAAACAAAGATCACATATGGTTGCTTATAGCTTGCAACTAGTACTCCAAAGATATATAGCTCTTGAAAAGTACTTGAAGCATATAAATATATCTAGGATTAAAGGAAAGTGCTAATATGTTTTTGATAAAAAGTGCAACAACTTAGCATCAGTAGAGAGTTCACAGCTGTTTTAAGACACTTTTTCTGAGACAGAGCTCTCAATCCTCATGTGCAAGAAATTAGGAAAGGGAGGCCAGAGACAGGCATGGCTGTGGTGCTGGTTTGGGCTGGGATAGTTAGTTTTTCTCATAATTGCTAGTATAGGCTGTGTTTGGGATTTGTACTGAAAACAGGACTGATAACATAGCGATCTTACTGACAGTGCTTACACAGAGCTAAGGCATTTTCTGCTTTTCACCTCATACCACCAGTGAGGGGGCTGGGGATATGTTAGGAATTGGGAAGGGATGCAGCTGGAACAGGTGACCCCTGCTGACCAAAGGAATATCCCATACCATCATAATCAGCACATAAATTTGGGGGAAAAAAAGGAAATTTCAGAGTGATACCATTTGTCTTCCCAAGTAACTGTTGACCGTGACAGAGCCCTGGTCTCCTGGAGATGGCTGAACACCTGCCTGCCAATGGGAAACAGTGAATGCATTCCTGTTTTGCTTTGGTTTTGTCTGCTGTTTTTGCTTTACCTGTCAAACTGTCTTAATCTCAACCCACAGGTTTTCTCAGTTTTACTCCTCCAATTCTCTCCCCCTTTCCACTTGGGAGAGTGAGTGAGCAGCTGTGTGGTGTTTAATTGCCATTTGGAGTTAACTCAAAAGTCTGACAGGGTATCACCATATCAACACAAGCTTACTCATGATAGGTTATGACACCTAGTGAAGCTTTTATTTTGACGGAAAGCAAGGGTTTGCAGTAAGGGTTACAGTGATTTTACTATTTTTGTAGACAGAGTCTACCCTTTTTTTTTTAAGGTATGGTGAAAGTACCACCACCTTCTGGTCAAAATTAAGTGTGGGAAGGAAGTGCAAAGGGAGTGCAACTAGGGTCCTATATCCTGAGAAGAACAGAGAAATTCTGTAGGCATAGGATGAGAAATGCTAAGGTAGAGCTGAGGATGAATTTGGCAAGTGTGAAGAACAGTAAGAGGGGCTGCTACAGATACATGGATCATAAAGGGAAGATAAAAAAAAAATATGCCCCCGATAAATAAGATAGCCTGGAGAATATAAGACTCCAGAGTGAACACACTGATGCCTTTCAGTACTTGAAGGGGCTTATGTAAAAGAGGGAAAGTAACATTTTACATGGGTAGATAGTGGTAGGATGAGAGAGAAAGGTTTAAACCTAGAAGAGGAAAGATTTAGGTCAGATGCTAAGAAGATATTTTTTACTGAATGGGTAGTAATGCCCTGGAACAGGTTACCCAGGGAAGTTGCTGATGTCCCATCCCTGGAAGTCCAAGGTCAGGTTGTATGGGGTTCTGTGGAGCCTGATCAAGTGTGTATAATCCCTTCCTTTGTTATCATTGCCCATAACAGTGTTGGAACTAGATGATCTTTATGGCTCCTTACACCCAAGCCTTTCTATGATTAAGTTTTCTATGTGGAAGACCTTTACAGCTTGGCTACTTCAGTTTGGGCAACTAAAATCCTCAAGGGTGAAGGCTATAAGTGCCAATTTACACCCATCAACTTCATGGTACAGTATACTCATGGTTCATGGAGTATAGAAATTCAAAGGGCTAACAACTTCAAATAAATAATGATCATGACTGGTAATGAGTAAGAACTACTAATATAAAGTCCATTGTCAATAAATGCAATAGTGATAAGATTTTTTAAAAGCTTAGAATTGGCTCGATTCATGTAATTTAAACACTTCTATCACACTGATTGCTAATTGTCTCAAATCCCTCCAATTCTCATAGACATATTTATCAGTTATATGGCTAGATGAAACCACTTGAATGCACCTTGGATACCAATAAATGTCAATGTATGTGCAGCAAATTCATTTTTTATTTGCTGTATTCAATAGTCTCCATTTATTGTTTGGCAATGCTTATGTGTGTTTATGTGTAAACACCTTTACTGAGGTTTCAGAATCCAGAGCTACGTCACACTTGGACTGTGAGTCATCTTCCTAAATCACAGGTGTGCTGTGCCCACTGAGATGCCAGAGATCGACCACTGGTTCATAAAGATACCTAACTCCTTTGTCATATTTGTTATTCATATATGATCTTTTTGGTTACTTGAGGCCGTTTCAAATGGCACAAATTGGCTGCATACAGACACCTCAGCCATAGACTGTATGTCCATTGAGCTCGTCACTCTTGTCACTCTAAAAACATGGAAAGAAATCAGCACCCCCAGAGAGCAATTTACACAAGAGAAATCTAAATTACATGCTTTTGCTCTGGAAGTATCTGTTTTTCTTCATGGCCTATATTCTCCTGTAATTATTGAGATGTAGTTAGGCAAACAAATCTTGTTCTGTGGAATCAGTATTTTAAAAAATAATTCAGTAGAAGTGCTATCAAAGATACTTTGAATCCCAATGTTCTGACAGAAAACTTTATATTCTCTTTTACTTGCTGAGAGTCATAACATGTTGGAAAGTTTTCAAGAATTTTCTGTGTCCTTCTTGTTTGCCTTTGGAAAGGCAGGATTTTTGTATATATGTAAATGGAATAGCAACGTAATTGAATTGGAAGCTATGGTTCTACACATATGATGCAGAGGGAGACATCACAAGTAATTAGTTAAAATTTTTGAAAAAAAAGATGCCAAAACTGGAAGAGGAAAAACATCCTTTCCTGTCTTACATTGGAAAAGGTATGAAAATAAAAGCAAGTAGCAAATAAAAATTATTCTGTGACAATCACTTCTGTAGAGGATGTGTCAGTTTCACAATGCCTTTAAAAAAGGTAGACTCTTCCTACATAAATTGTAAGACCATTGTGACTCTAACTGCAAACACAACATGATCCTTGCTTTCGTTCAAAATAGAGGCTGCATTAGGTAGTATAATCCGTCATGAGTAATCTTGAATTAGGATAATGACACCTTGTCAATCCTTTGGCTACCCAAACAAATTGTTTGTATCACAAAAGCTGTTGCGGGTTAGTTAACCCAAGGCAGTGACTAAGGACCACACAACTGCTCACTCTCTCCCTGAGTGGAGTGTGGGAGAGAATTAGAAGAGTAAAAATGAGAAAACTCATGGATTGAGATAAAAATCATTCGAAAGAGAAAGAAAAAGCAGCAGAGACAAGCAAAGCAAATTAAGGAATCCATTCACTACTTCCCATTGGCAGGGAGGTGTTCAGACATGTCCAGGAGAGCAGACTTCCATCAGGTGTGACAGTGACCTGGAGAAACAAATGGTGTCACTCTGAACATCCTGCTTCTCTCTTCTTTGCCTGTCTTTATGTGCTAAGCATGATGCTGTATTGTGTGAGAGATCCTTTGGCCAGCTGGAGTCAGCTGGCCTAGCTGGGTCATCTCACAGGTACATGTGCACACCCAGCCACCTGGCTGAGAGAATGCAGTGAGAAACAGTTCCTGAATTCTGTATAAGCTTTGCTCAGAAAAACTATAACATAGATGTGTTAGTTTCACTGTTTTCATCACAAATCCAAAACACTTCACCATGCAAGCTGCTACGAAGGAAATTATTCCCTTCATGTAAATATGATGAAATAGTATATGGGATTGGGAAGAAAAGCTGTGATTCTTTTCACTAGTGACTCTAAAAAAATATGGTTATGGGGTGATCAGACTTTAAAATGGAATTTAGTACAACTTCAAAACACTTGCATTGAGGTGTCAATATTGATGATTAGTCCAAGTTCATATTATAGTTAGTGGAAATCTGGGCTCAATTGTAATGTAGAAATATTACACTATTCGTTGTTTCTTAAGTTCTTGAGAGACCAGCAATCCTAGCTCATCGAACTAGACTACAAATAATGTACAACTTACAGAATTCAAAGATTGCTCATATGATATGAAGGAAGTAATGTAAGCAAAGTTGACTTATGGTTTATGAACCTAATAATCACATCTCAATAATTACTTTCTTAATGCATGTCTTTTTTATTAGCTATATAGGATTTTTCTATCTTTAAGTACTCCATTAAAAATCCACCATGATTTTTAGTTGATTTGTAGTTATTGCATGAAAAATTAGCATGCAAGTTAAACTGAAATTGTGCCATACCTTAATATAAACAGCAAAACCTTAAATCAATTGTGTGGGTGATAGCTAGGGACAGGCGCCCGGGTGGCTCGAGGAGTCGAGCTGCCATGCTGACTCTTTGAAACCAGGTCGCCATTACCTCATATCAAAGGCAACATTCAATACAAATATTCTGTAAAAAAAAATAAAGGAAAAAATAAGACACCACCACTACCCCCATTACCTCCATAACACAGGATTTAATCCATAGTGCATTACCACTGACCCATTTAGTGTAGAGAAGACACAATAAATCAATGTTTGTTAACATATGCTTAAGTAGAAAAGCAATTTCACGGGTCAGGCAACATAGTCATGAAATGCCTGTGAAGCAGCAGTGCATTGACTGTTGAGAAGGACAGAGCCAAAATGAAAAAATTCTTTGACTTTTGCATGCACTCTGATTTCCTTTTTGTTATTAGTTTGATCAAACACTTATTTCCCTTTCAATAGCATTGTTTAGCAACATATCCATAAAACCTCAGATTAGTGTTTCAAACATTTAAAGCAGTATTTTTTAAGTGACTGGGATGGGGAAGAAAGGAAACAAAATCAGCAGCATAAAATGTAGTGCTCAGAAAGCATAATTCCAGGCCTGGATTTGAACTTTCACTAGTTCCAAAAGTTAGTTTTCTTTCAAAGTCAGAGGAGATGAGCACAGAAAAAGTCACCATTATACCAAACTTGAGATCAACACTCAGCTGGTGAAATAAATGGGAGAGGCTGAAACACCATACATATTCACATTAGTACCATTAAATATGTCCACAAGATGTATGCATTCCTACAGGAAAGAATCCATTATAAAATCTGAACCATCTCCTGTGAACCAGGAATTACACAAGAAATATATCTGTGTCTTTAAAAGAGACTGTTCCCTACTATCTTAACTTTATTCAAGTCCAAAGTCTCTTTGAAATTTTTCCAGCACTGTTCCTAATAAGGCTCAGCTGACTGCCTAATGCATAATAGAACTTTATTCAGCTAAAAATGTTAAAACTTTTATCCACCTACCTTGACCTCCAAATTAGCATGTAAAGAATATGACAGTGAAAGTAGATGCTGAATTTTTATTAGACACTCTAGTATCTTCAGTTCCGTTAATTTAGGGTGAAATGAAAATGTCAAGATGTTGCCTTTTTTGTATTGTATAGAAAAAATCATTTATGCATTATTAAAAGACTGCATATCCTGGCAGAATTTTTAAAAAAGAGAAGAAATCCTAGGCATGCATGCTCTTTAATGATCTGTCATTAAAAAAGTTTCATTATCCTACTAGTAGAAAAAGCTAGCTTTAAATATTAACTAATATTTCAATTAGTCTCTTCATAATATGTTTACATTTACTGTTAAAGTACATTTGTATTTGAATGGTATTTTTAAATGAACAATTCATTTTTAGGTATTTCTATAGCACTGTTCATGGAAAAGTACATTACCGTTGTGAAACTGATCTTCAATGTACAAAGATTAGTTAGGTAGCAAAGCTATCTATTAAGATCATTTGTAATGTCTCCATTAACCTTGTGTCCAAATGATTGATAGTTGTGTGTATTCTGGAGGGAAGAGATGCCATCCAGAGGGATTTGACAGGCTTGAGAGGGGGGGCTGTGTGAACATCATAGTGTTCAACAGGTCCAAGTGCAAGGTTCTGCACTGGGTTGGGGAAATCCCAAGCACAAATACAGGCTGGGAAGGGAATGGATTCAGAACAGTTCTGTGGAGAAGCACTTGGGATTGCTGGTGGATGGGAACCTTGACATGAACTAGTAATGTGCGCTTGCAACCAATAAAGCAAATCATTCCTGGGGCTGTGTCAAAAGGAGGGTGGCCAGCAGGCTGAGGGAGGTGATTCTCCCCCTTTCTTTCACTCTTGTGACATCCTGCCTGGAGCACTGCTCTCAGTTCTGGGGCATGTAATGTAAGAAGGACATGGACCTGGTGAAGCGAGTCCAAAGCAGGGTCACTGATATAATCGGTGGCCTGGAGCAAGGGCTGGACTATCTCTTCTGAGGCTGATGGAGTTGGGGTTGCTCAGGCAGAAGAGAAGACTCAGGTGAGATGTTACAGCAACTTCCAGTACCTAAATGGGGCATCAAGAAAGCTCTACAGGGACTTTTTACAGTCCAGTGTGTGTTGCTATAGGACATAGAATGAACAACACTGACTCTGTGAATGTTTAGAAGGCTAGTAAAAAAGGTGTTTTTTCAAAATGTGATTTCTTTCTATATACTATTTACACAGACCAATATTATTGGATGGCAAAGTTAACACCTCTTCAACCACATTGGTTAAGCCAAAGAGCCATCAAGAAGTCCCTCCTCTAAAAGGAATGAATAACATAGATACAGTTAGGAAAACATCTTTTTGTTTACAGCAAATCACCTGGGAAAGAAATTTCACAAACCAAAACATCTCAGAGATGAAATCAGGGCTACAGGTGTGAGTTGGACTTTTAGATCATGAGTTATAAATTCCACTCACTTCTGTAGAAATATAATGAAGTTTTTAATTATAGTAGTTTTTTTTCCTAGCAATCCAGAAGATAAGAACAGAAGTGTACTAAGGGAAATGCGTTAACCTAATTATGGAATATTTGCTGAAGCGAGCAAATACGTCAGCTGAACTCCAAAATTCCTGAAAAAAATTCTATACTCTTATTAGGCATATTTTAATTTTGAAATATGCTATGTAACCAAAGTAGTGAGAGACACTAATGATGAAATGCTTTCTGAGACTGAATGTTTTCACTTAAACAGTCATTTAGTGGAAAAAATCAATATATTTGATCAATACATTAGTTATCAAGAGACCTTTTTAAGAACATTATGTTTCATGAATATTAATTTTCCCTGTGTGAAGAATGGTCCATCTTTTTTGTCCACTATACATTTGTCCACTGTTTCCATGGCACATTCTATTAAAGAATTCACTAGGTCATAGCTGAGGAGGGAAAGGAAACAGGCATTCAGTTTTCCGCAGGCACAGCAGGAATCATGCTTTAGATTAGCTACACATGCTGTTCAAGAGTGTGGGTCCCCTTCTCCAGAGATCCTAAAAGTTTCTAGTTTAAGACAAATAAGAGGAGTCATATTGTAATGGTCCAGTGGACTTTTTAGCATGCCCTTCATACTACAGTCTATCTTGACAACATTATTTTATGGAGTTAAAAGAGAATTTGAAAATCCTTAGGGTGTTTCTATCTCTGTGAAAGAGAAGATTTTTTTCCATTTCATTTTCATATGAAAATGAAAAAAAGCCCATATTATACATTATACATATCACGTAATATATAAATCACAATATTAGAAACCCTATCAACCTATGTGCTTACTTAAGACAAGGGAGCAGGCATATCCAGAGGAAAGATCTAGATGAATTGCAGCCCCATCACAAAACCCTCTGTATCTGTGATAAATAGCTGTGGAAAAGTTAGCACTGTGGTTTTGGTAGATATCATGATTGTAGGAGCATATGCGATGTGTTTCAGGCATAACAAAAAATGGCTTGAAGCAGCAGGCAGAAAAAAAGTTGGGTTGAATGGTTATGGAAATTGTAAACTGTGTAACAACAGTCTTTATGCAGGCCCAAAATTTTATATAAGCAAGATTTTGTTATGTTGCTGTTTCTAAATTTTGCAAAGCATCTATTGGAAGCTGGAAGCCAAATCAGAGACTACAAAAAAAGAACCTTGGGTGTTTTCATAATTACAAAGCATTCATGGCCAGCTGGAAGTCAGAGCAATGTGTACTTAACTGCTTTGAATAGTCTGTGTTTTGCATGTAGTAATCTGTGTGCATTTGCTCTGATTGCTCAAGGGGTAATAATTACTGTTTATGAAAGATTGTCCATTATTCCCCAATTAGAGAGAAAAAAATATTATAACAGGGAAAATTTATCTGTTCTGTAGATGGTGAGAAACCATTCCTTAGTGATGCAGAACTCCATAAAAAAATCACAGTTGTTAGTCATCCAGGGTGCTACATAGGCAAGAGGTCAAAATCCCATGGATTTTTAAATACATCTTGAATTGCTACGAATTTACTACAACATTTTAATTTAATGTGAAACAGCATATGAACTGTAAGGAATTCATGCGCAATTGTGATTTTCTTCCTCAATAACCTAGGGTTAGAAAAGACAAGGACAAAGGGGAAAAGAGGAAAAAAGAAAAAAAGTACAAGAAAAAATGCAATTTACTTCTCAGTTTCTGACCCAGAAACAGAGTAGACAGGGTTTCAGCTTTTTCTTTTACATCAATTTTTTTGTCTTGCGGGGAATATGTGGAACGCAGCATCCATATTGCAAATCCCTGTAGGACTAATGTCTGCATGAGTCCAGCTATAGGGCTATTTCCAGTCCCAGTAAGCCATAGAGTCAATTTCTTCTATTCAGACTTTAAATGGTAATTATAAGGTTTCTATTAAAAGTTATTTTAGGAGGTAGCATACACAGATTTGGAGTAAATAAATTCAGTAATATGCGATTTTTTTTGCTCCAATGAAGATCCAACAGAAAATATTTTTTAGTGATAATAAAAAGTAAGAAGAAAAAAGATAAATAATCAAGATTTCTATACCATCATCTAGAGACAATGCTGCAAAAGCCTTTTCTAAGCTGCATTTAAAGAAGAAAGATGCCCCCTAGTTTCTATTATGGATGGTCCTAAAAGGAGTAGTATTTCTGGGTCTGGCCGTAGTGTTGATTTTTATTTTCCTAATGTTTGTCCTTCATTATTTTAGAATAATATTCTAATTCAAGGTTTAGATTTCTTTGATTCTGTCTGCGCTGTTTACACTAAAATTGTACTTATGGTCTGTATAGAGAAGCTTTTTAGTTTTCTTGGCAAAACAGCAGGAACACTGTTCTAAGTATCAATTGTCAGTTGTACTTTCCAACCTGTTTTTCTGTTCTAGTGATAAATGTTATCTGGGTTTGCCTAATTTCATAAGACTTTTTTGTTTGAATAAAGCTTTGACCTAACTAAGAGAGATGAATTTGCTTCTCATTTCCCAACACTATCTTTATACTTGCTTCAGATTTGGAGTGAGATACAAATGGGCCAAGATCTGCACCCTAATTTCTACTGAAAAGGAGCTGGTGTATTAAAGTATGTAAGTTGGATCAGTCTCAGAGTGCCAAAACCAGCCAGCTGGAAGCCTCCACATGCACTGACAAGTCTATTTAGTTATATTTTGAAAGTCTTTCAGTAAGTAAAAATCCAATCCATGGGGTAAAAAAAAAATCTAACCCCAAAAACCCAACATATTTTCAAGAAAGATATTGAGATGAACTTAAACTAGTATAGGTGTCCTGTCAGTTGAATAGCTGTGGAGATGACCAGATGCCTGCAAGCACATACAATCAAAAAATTTCCATTAAGTTTTCTCTTAAGGAAAAACAAATAAATGCAAATGTTTAAGGGGGTGAGATGTAGATTTTAAACAAGAAAAACAAATAAACAAATAAACATCAGATACAAGTTTGCTCATAATCTCTTGTATATTTATCTAGTTGCATACAGCTTCTCAAGGGGAGAAAAGATATAGCTATTAGCCTCAGGTCCTCAGGCTTGGGAAATTGGATATCTCTCTGTCTAAATTATTTTTTACAGCAATTAGTGTGCTTTTTTTTTTTTTTTTTTTTTTTTTTTTTTTTTTTTTTTTTTTTTTNNTTTTTTTTTTTTTTTTTTTTTACATAAAGGATCTGCAATCCAGATATGGAATTGAAGAAAGAAAACAGCAGCAATTTCTTTCTGTTTATAATTGTATTCTGCTTATCTGAAGAATAAAACATGCCGTATCCTTAGCTATCTTCAGGCTATTTTACTATTCAGAAATAAGTATTTGGGGGACCTTTCTGATTTGTTCTGTGAAGATTTTAGAACTTACCAGGTTGTATTTTTATATAAGACACCAATTGTTTAAGGCTTTTTAATTTATCTGTGCAAATCATCTGCATATGGTCCCCAAAGAGGCAGGAATGTCATGAAGCCATTTATGCAGCATCATCTTCATAAGAAGAGATAAGTATTCGTGGAGTATGATGCCACTGTATCGTCATTTTTATCTCCAGTGCACCTGCACGTGCAATGTGGTGTTTACTGTACTATCAGTGTAAGAAAGACCCTACTTTTTAAAGAAATGCTAAATTTTAGGGCATTAACAATCCAATTCATGCTAATAGACCTATTTGGTCATGTATACATGTAAAAATTTGCAGAATTAAAGTAAATTCCTCAGATTCAATATTCTGCATTTCTCTCTGTGAGTTAGTAGACACTCATAAAAGGGAAATGAGCTTAAGTTTAGAAAAAAGTTTTTTTGATTGCTGAGAAAAAAAAAAGTAAAGCTGAATGGCAATGATACAAAAAAAAAAAAAAAAAAAAAAAAGTTAAAAGGAGANAAAAAAAAAAAAAAATCAAGTTAAAAGGATGAAGGAAGAAGAGTACCTGATACAGATCTGAACTATTCAGGGTCATGAAATCTATGCTTTATGGCTGAAAGCACAGCACATTACTTCAGTACTGTTTCTCAGTCTGTTAAAAATCCAACTGTGATAAAAGGTCAAATGAGAGCTGACAATATGACTTAGATGCTCCATTTGATGTTGCAGTTGTTCCTTTTGTTGAACTAATATTTTTTATCACCTGGGTTTCATGGTACAATTCTTTTGAAAAGAATGATAGAAAATAACATGTTTATCATAATTCTAGGATAATTTTGTAAACTCAGTGTAGAGTGAGTATGCTGAATTATTATAAAGATTTTTTTAAAAAATATTTTTACTGAAAACAGGACAGAACCTCAGTTCTCTGAATTTTAGGTGTCTGAAGACTGCTGAAAAGGCCAAAAGCCGAGCTCAAGAAGTCCTGGATAAGCACTTCTGTTAAGAACTGGACTCTGTATCACTCCTCCTCCTGTAATACCTGTAGTATTCATATTGAATCCAATCCTACTGTAGTTACACCTTCTCTGAGTTTCTCCAGGCCGTGAAATATGGATGTTGGAGCTTTCCTTATTTGTACCTTCACGAAAGACAAGTCTACAATTACCTTTTCCATGTTCTTTCAAGACATGAGCCAACTTCCTTTCCAGACAGCATCTGCCTGAGACACCTGCCCCAGATTCTGTCATAAAATATACAAGATGTCAATTTTAGAAAGGACAAGAGATTCTAGTTGTGATAACTTTTTGGATGCCTTGCTGCAAAGAGTTAAAGACAATTATGCTGACTCTCAAGGGCTTTTTTTTTTTCCCTTGTTTTTCTCTTTTTTTTTTTTTTTGCTTGGGAGGGAAATAGATAACCATGTGACAGACTGACTCTGAAAAGTTATTTCTTGCATTACCATTTTAGGATTACATTAATTATTCTGAGGTGCTTTTCCTATGCAGTGTTTTTGTAGTATGCAAGTTCTCTTTTTTATCATTAAGCTAAAGCAGCTAGATTTTGATAAAGAAAATAATAAACAAAAAGAACCGGAGACAGACGATATTATGAAAGCCACATTGTTTATTCTCTTGCACCTCCACTCAGAATCTACTATAATTTAGGTCAGCTAGATTTGCCTCCCAGGCTGTCTTGCACCTGGCCCTGCAAACATGCTGAGCTCATGAACTTGCCCAGGTTTCACTCTGATCCTTGGTCTTCCTGTGGCCCAGATTGCTTCAGATGTGTGAGGTACAAAGCTCTTGCAACCCTAAGGTTCAGACATGGACTCGAGCAGGTGGCTGAGATTTTTTCAGGTTTGAACATTCCTTCTTCTGACACAGTGTTACTTTAGCTGTTTCACATATTCTGGTATCCCTTTTCTCAATTCTGAAGCCATCTTCACGCATCCAAGAAAACTGACATGGATTCTATAATTCTGTAAATGACAAGTTAAAAAATTACCAAAACCACAAATCAACTATCTAGTAAAAAGATGTGATTCAAGTGTTACCATGACATGTCTCCAGGGAAGGTGTATTTTGTTCTTTGAGACATTAGGTGCCTTGACCATGGCTGGAGTCTGAGGAGTATTTTGGAAAGGTGTTACTGCCTGAAGCCATTTTTGTCAGGATCATCAAACACTTAATTGTTTGCAGCTTAAACCTCATGTCTATTGATCAGACAGGACAATCGCTAGAGGAAATATGTAGTGAGTTGAATCAACCCCTTGGACATGTTTCTTTTTCTTATGGATCCTAATGGGTTATTAATAGGTTATTAGGTCTTTAATTTCCCCTTCTCTGCTTCTCCTCCCCATGCCCTGTTCCACCATGGCCATGGCAGGGTAAAGGCAGGTCTCTCTCAGGGCCCAGGCTGGCCTTGATGAGTTGGAGTGAGTTTCCTCTGGCTCTACTCTCTTGTGACTGTTGCTGTTGAGGATTAATGTACACATAGGTGAGAAGAGAGAAGCTGGTGACATCTGAAATGCTGAATAGCAGATGGAATCAGAACACTAGTGAACAAAACTGTTTTAAAAATTCCTCCTCTTATGGATTGTGACAAAAGGGTAAGGAAGTAAAAGCAATTGCATGAACAGAGAGAGAAGTAATTCTTCATTCTAAGACTGTTGCTACTAAACTTAAGGAGCAAACATGAAGTAATTTCCTTCTCAGAATAGTAAGTGGTGAGATATCACCACCGTTTCATTAACTTTAAAGACATTAACTTCTATAAATGCTACCTGAGCACTAGTCGGCTCCAGTTCTCCACTGCTCAGTCTTTCTGCCACTTCTGAGAAATAGGGGAAAAAAAAAAAAAAGAAAGAAAAAGAAGGGGAAAGGGAA
>VXBR01007323.1:337103-411521 GCA_013400215.1 Cisticola juncidis | reverse complement strand
GGGAAAGGGAAAGGGAAAGGGAAAGGGAAAGGGAAAGGGAAAGGGAAAGGGAAAGGGAAAGGGAAAGGGAAAGACTTGAGTAATAAAAAAAAAAAAAATTGGCTCCAGTAATCTGATGAACTTTTTTTATGGAAACTGGCTGTCTCTTAAGGTTATCACAGAGCCATTCACTGAAAACCCCAAATCTGTACTGATGGGCATGTAACCACATAAGAAAATACACTCTTCTGCTAGACTTATACTTTAGAATCCTTTTGTTGGCAGGCACTTTGATGGTTTGTCTCACAAAAAAGATAGAATAGGATAAAAGTCTCCTACTTCTCACTGTAATTATCAACTCATATGGAAAAACTAATTTTATACCTCATAGATCTATTGCAACATAAACCATAATGTCACACAGTAAAGAGAATTTCTTTTACCACTTCAAAGGTGCTATTTTTGGTTGTGCTTTTTTTTAGGTTATCATCCTTCTAGCATACTTCTGTATCAGTTTCAATATCAAAACCAAAAGCTGCATTAATAACCAGAGGATAAAATCAGCTATTCATTTCTTCCTGTGCAATGTTGCTATGAAAATGTAGTCAAACCTTATTGATATAAAGTTTAAAACACCTACATGGTTACAAGACCTTGACCCTACTTTCAGACCTCCACTACAGAAGCAATGAGAAGTTCAATGTTCACTTGTCTGAAACATTTTGGAGTTTATTTTCTCCTCTTCCAAATCAAAATATGGTTGTTGGGGTTTTTTTGTTTTGGTTTGGGGTTTTTTTGTGTGTGTGGAGGAAGGGGGGGTTAAAATTTTTGTTATTGTTGTGGGTTGTTTTGTTTTGTTGTTGTTTTTAAGAGGCGACTACAGAAGATTATCTCAGTGCAAACCCACCAGGAAACACAATACAGAAAATATCACAGCTTTTAAATACAAATATTTCAAGATGAAAATTAAGAGACCAGGCTCATTTGCTTTTGCCATACACTTTCTCAACTTATGTGATATATTTTGCCTCATTAAATCTGTAAGACATTATCAAGCTTTTTTTCTTTTTTTCTCCTCCTTAGTATCTCTTCTACAACCATTCCAATCTTCTTTTTAAAACTACTTTCTAAATTGTTCATATATATCACAGGCTTGCAGTAATTTCTCTGATTTTTCTATTTCTCCTTCACCCCTGGTTAATGTCTTTGATTTCTGTGAAAAGATACATACAGTGGAACAAAATTATTAAATATTTGCAAAGATATTGATGCATGAAATTAGAAAAATTATTATTATTCATCTAGTTGTGTGGAGCATTTCTTTAAACCTAACACCCACCAAAATTAAGGTAACAAAAATTCCCTGTGTTTAAAAGAACACCTGGATCTCCTTCTGTGCTAAACTGAGGAAGCTTTCCTTATGAAAAAGTAAAATAAATTATGTAGACTAGTTACTGTTAACTACATTCTCTTTCTTAATTTGTGGTGATAAAGCACCAAACACAGTAACCTTTTAAATACTTTCCTGAAAGATTTAGTATAAAACTCAAAGTTACTATATTTACATGTTGCATGTCTCCTCATGAATTGCTCTGACTTGTGATCAAGACAGAGCCCAGCTGTGTGCTATTATATGAGTACTTGCACTTCATAGTAAGGAGTGAAGTAATTTATATTGTAATAGAACTATCCTTATAATCTTTTCCAAAATAATCCCTCCTGCGAGGACATAAAGCTAATACTCCTAGTCCTTTAAAATATTAACTAGGTTTACATTGAAAATTATTTTAGGGATAATACACTCTTTCACAAAATGGTAGCATAACATTAATACTTTTATTTAAAGGTACCATTAATATTCTCTTGCTCTGTCCTCAGAGTAATTGCTTATCTTTGGACTATCAAAGAGCCTCACCCATAATATTGGATAGGTATCTTCTAGAATATATTTAAAGAGTAAATAAAAAGATAGTTCTTTCCCAGGGAATTTTGAAACTGACTTGTTTTGTATTGTGATGCTCTTATTGCAGTAAAGATTCTCTAGTCCTCATGTACTGGGTAACAACAGTGTTATTTAACCATATGCAAAAATTGGAGTGGCAAAAAAGGGTGACAGGATTTCTCCTTCACATTCATTGTTTTGCTCCAATTAATATATTGAAAAAGTTTGTTGCAAGTTTTTATACAGTGGGAAACTAAATTTTACAGTCTGAGATGTTTGCACGCCTTTTTGTTACACAATATTAAAATAATTTCTGAAATTCAACTTATATCCAGTGAAGAACTACCTATAAAGTAAAATCTTTTATAAGAACAAGCTAATCCAGTAAGAAATTATGCCTTTGTGTATCTTTGTTTTCAACATTTCGAAAGTGCAATTAACTATATCAAGTGATATTCTGCATTCTACTTATATTCTACACTTCTTCAGGTTGGCAAATGTAACCACTTTATCTTAAAAGGGTATTGTCCTGCTTCCTCGATACAACATCATTCTAACAAATTCTATTCTTCTCCAACCCATTGTTTATTTTTGTCTTTTGACTTAGTCAAATGAAGACTGTGCAACAGAACAATCAATGTGCAATATGTTGTACATAACAATTATGATTGAATTACTTAGAATTTGTCCCTGCAGAAAAATAATCTTAGTGGGAAATTTTTTAAGTATTGATGCAACCATGTTATACAATTTCTAGAGATTCAGTTGTATCTTAGAAACAAAGTCATTTTGCTCTCCATGTGTTGTAACCATCTATAATTATTTTCTAAATAACAAGGAGTAGTTTTTTTTTAAGTATTTTAAAGTGCTCACTCTTTATTTTCTTACAGCTGAGTAATTATGGTATATTTTTGTTTCATCATGAAAGTAAGTCAGAATCTGGTGTCTGAATCTGAACATCTGAATTACATCTGAATGTAATCTAAGAGCCACAAAAAATCAGAGCAGGTGCTCCTACATTACCTCATTATATGAGCCACACACACTCAGTACTTCAGCCTGGTAAAGTCTTATGCTAATTTACTTTTATTTATTTGACCACAAATTGGAGAAAGTTGAGTCTAGATGCCTAGTGCTAACCACATCAGTTTTGTTTCCTGTAACTTGCACAGCCAGGGAGAGCGGTAGAGTAAGATTCAAATGGGCAAGGTGGAGTCCTCAGGGTTTGCTACCCCCAGCCTGCCCTCATTTAGCCCTTGCAGCCTGGAGACAGAGTGAAAGAGAGAGAGGTCATTTGCTTCTAACTTCTGTGGTAGGAACACACAACTATTCCCATGAACAATGATGTAGAAAAGGACCAGTCTCTGCGGCTTAGCAAATGAAAACTACTGAAAACCAGTACTGTCTGTTGCAGCTGTCTTCACCAGCCACAGGTAAAAGTCATTCTACCTATCATTCTTTAAAGGGAAAATATGAAGAATCTCAATAAAATGTGCATGCAAACAAAAAGTTGTAGAAGCCATCTGACACATTCAAGTACACAAATCACATTTACTTCTGACCTTAATTTTTTTAGTAGAATATCTCTCTATGTTTTGCAATTTTTTTCAGGTAAAAAATGTGCCTAATAGGAACCTCTTCCTGTTTAAGATATTCTAAAGCAAATCAAAATGAAAATAGCTACAATACAGCTGTCAGCAACACCCTTAGGCAGCAAACTGTGTAGCAAGCTGGTTATGTTATCTGGAATTTAGATTCTGTATTGGAGAAGCACCTAAGTAGACAACTGAATTTTGAGGGGCAAATGTTGTTGGGCTATAACAGTGATACAGGGAGGCATGTTCAGTACTGTATAACATTGTTAATAAATGTTGGAGGACAAAGTAAAGGCTCTGAGATTTTATAGAAAATGAAGTGGAAGAACAAAGATTAATCATATTTGGTTTTGATAATAACTTCCCCAGAGAAAGGAGCTGCAAAAGACCATTCATTAGAAAAAGCCAATAACTTTGTTAGTTATAGGAGATAGTACTATGTAATCATTAATTGATGGAAAAGAAAAAAAAAAAAAAACCGTAAAAAATGGGGGGGAAAGAGCAAGAAAGTGTGATTCATTATGATGCACAGAGAAACATGACTTGTATAAAAATGAGTGTTTTAAAGCTTAGGAATGATGTGAGCAGGATAGATTTTTTTTTTTTTTTCAATCAAGGGTTGATGTTCAAAAAGAGCTTGGTTTATTTTTTTTAAACCTTAAACTCTTTAAACCTTAAACACGGCTTGAGCAATAATTAAATGCTGTGGGAAATCATACTCTGTCATTCTTGTTTAACTCTTGGCTAGTTTAGATGCTGCTACACAGATGTGCCTGGAATATCCAAAGCTCTCTTAAGCCTTCTTCCTTAGCAGTTACAGACTTTCTGAATTTTGATTTATTCATAATATCTTTTTAGGGGAACGCAACAACTTTACATAATAATCCCAGGACAGTATTTATGTATTCCAAACTGCCTATAATCTAAGAGTGAAATGGGGCAGAGCTGGGTCATGTGACTATCCTAAAGTGCTGCTATACCAACTAAAACTTATGTAAAGCTTCCACTGAGGAGATGTATGGACAGAGAGAAAAGGAGACAGCAAAATATGCTGAGCTTACTAACTATATGAGAGTGAGTACACTTTCCTTCACTCTACTATGTTGTAATACAGAATATGGACTTTTTCACCTTTGATTAAATATTTGCTCAGTGGGGATGAGAGGAGGCCAGTTTGGCAATTCTCTTTTAATTACACACATTATCTCAGCAGACATGTCTTCTTTTCCAGGTCTTTCTTTAAATGTAGTGGATTCTATATCTTTTCAGATAGATTTGTTTGTAGTACTTGTTTTCTTTCATTTTTATGTGTGGATAAATTTAATTTTATTATAGTCTTCCATAAAATTTCATCATCCATGAATGTTATCACATTAATAAAATTTGTTGTTAAATTTGACATATTAAAAGACATAATTTTCTGATTTTATATATTTAGGATCAATTTCTTACTTTTCTAAGTTTCTCCTTTTTTCTTTCTTCTTTTCTCATCTAATATCTGTTATTAAATGTCTATTTGACATCAATTATTTTTGTAGTTATAAAAGCCTTAGAATTCATCAGTCGAAATACTTCTGATTTGCTCATATGTTTCTTCCTTTTTAACATTTTGCCCTATAAAATTCATTTTGAAAAAATTATATTAATGTTTATATTTCTTGATATGAGAAGTATGAGATAAATCCACTAAGGAATGAAAAAAGTTAGCTATCCTAGTTGAAATAAATTATTTTTAACTTGTCAGTTTGAAGAGCAAATACAGGAAAATCATATTTTAAAAAATTATCACTTCAGCAATGATTACATATAAACCATAAATATAATGCCAGTCAGTTGTTCAAAAATGTATTAGTAATTCTAGTAATCATGTTTATTCCAAAGAGTTGAAATCAGTTCAGGCAGGAAAAAAAAGAAACCATACCAATCAAAGAAACAAAATACACCTATGGTTTGTGATAATTAATTGGTAATTTTCTTTTTGAATAGAACAAATTTGAATTTGTTGATAAACCTGGACCATGAGTTCTCATAAATGATTAACTCAATTTTTTTCCAAGATTTAGGCTTGTCTGTCATTAGAGAAATTTGGGGGGTTCTCACTCTCTTATTTTTTCTTGATTTTGATTCAATTAATAATAGCTAAACCTTGCATTATTTTAACAGTGTAGTTTTCCATCTCTGAAACCAGGGTTATTTACTGTTTGTTAACTGGAACCTTAAGCTTTGAATTTTTCAATCTGGGGTGTTTTACATTTAATTTTTTATCCTTAAAAAAATTAGAAAACCAGAACAAAAAAAAAAAAAAACAAACACACACACAAAGAAAAAAAAAACAACCAACCTTAAAATCAATTGTTCAAAAATAGTAAAATTAAAATTAAGATAAATCCCCAATTTAATAATATGATATTGCCTAAATATCCAAGTTTGAAGCTTTCTTGTCTTTTTCTACCAATGTCTTTTCCTTTTCCAGCTATTTGATCCCCATTTTCTTCTCCAAATATTTAATGTCCATCAAACCTTTTTGTTACTGAATCAGAAAAAAAAAAAAAATCTTTTTGCACCATTATATGGAAAGACTCTATTTTATTCTCACATTGAACATGTGAATCTGCATAAGCCCAGATTTTATTTTACAATGCATTTATTACTAATATTTTTCAGTATTTTAACAGAATAAATTTTTGAAAGAGGTAGTCATTGACCTAATATCACTGCCATTGGTAATGTCAAGTGGAAGCCAATATAAACCACTAAACAATGAGATTCCTTAACACATCAGAGTCATAGCTTATGCCTACATCCTTCCCACAGACTAGTTCCTGCAAGTCAAGACAGATATTTAATGAGTAACATAATTATTTCAAATAATTTCACTGTTACTCGGGCTTTTGTTTTTTAATGCTGAGCAATATTGATCTCACAGCACCTCTACTCATTGACTGAATATTATTAGTACTGGAATTTCTTGTAAGCTGTGTAAAACCCACTGCCATATAATAAAGTTTTACAATTTATTTTACTGATAGATACTATCAAGTTCAGCCTCACCACCTTTATCACATTAAATAATAGGTATATTCATATTTCTTCGGTACTTCAAATATAAGTTTATAATGTCCCCCAGCTAAATTGAGTCAGAAATGACGAGGACAAGCTCAGTGTTCATTGTATATTATCTTTGATGACATTCAAATTATTTCTGCACCATTAAGCATATTTCTAATTTCAATTGCTCTTCATTATTTAGGAGAAAAAAAATAATAAAAAGCATCTAATGTTTATGTCCAAATGGCTTTCTATTTCACTTAGACTCAGCATCATTTTACTTTTTCTTATCCGTGATGCATTGGCATCTCAAGCATGAAATTATGAAACTAAATGTACAGGAAACTTTCTTTATGTTGGATGGATTTCCCCCAGCATAAATTGCCCTTTTCTTACATCTTTTTGTTTGAATACTTGGTATGAAATTTTAACACTTTTTATACAGTAGAATGAATAGGTCACCAGTTGTACACTGACTTCTCCAAAGTACTGTGGATTCTCACAAGACTAAATCTCTTCTTATTTTGGGTTAAACAATCTGATTATCTCAGGAAGTTTGCTTAGATTTGCTCAGATTTGTTTACCCAGTGAGCACTTGCTACAGAAGTCCTTTATAAATATGTTAAAAAGCTATTCCTATACAGAAGTAGGTAATCTTAATTAAATTATTTAAATGCTACAACTTCCCAATACCCTCCCAAAAAACCTAGAGCTTATTCGACTGCATTTCACTACATGTTTTCTCCAATTTCTGACTTGGTTTATTTTATTTTATTCTTTACTATCTTAAATGCACAAACAAAAAATGTGGGTTTTTTCTGTCATTGAGTACTCTTTAGTGCCCTTTGCATTTGAGTAACAATGCTATGATTTTATTCCACCATCTTCTATATCTGAGGTTTCACTTTTTCCTTTATATACACAATTCTTTAAAACAATAGTGTTTCAAAGTGTTGCTGCTGGACTATTATATAGATATCCTAGTTTTCTGCAAAGTGGATGGATCAACTTGGATTTAGCTGCTTTTGAAGTAAAAAAAAATCTGGGATTGAAATCTATCATCTATCTATCCGTCCATTTTTTAGTCTCACTTTTATCTGCAGTTTTCTTGAACTAAGTAAGACTTTAAAATAAATGGATAACTTCATGCCACTCCCCCCTTACATTTGAGGGGAAATAGCCAGGGAAGTGGGACTGAAATAGGAACATCATGATTGATTTTATTATTTGCCTGAGGCCTTGTCATTGTCTGCTGGTAACAGATTTAGGCTCTCATTTCAGCTACATAAAGATAAGTTACCTCCAAGACAAGAAGCCCCGCATCATTTTGGATTTGTTTCTTATTGCTTGCTTTTATTTTTCCCCCAAGGACTCTTACTAAGACAGAAGGTTCTCTGTTACCCCTAAAACATCCTAATTCCACAGAAAATATACAATGGGCTAAAATCCAATTGACAAGATAAAATCAAACTAAAAAAAAAAAATATCCTGCTACTGTATTTGAAAGCATGCATATGAAACAAAGTCCAAAGGAGCATTTGGTTTTCAGTTAATTATAAATTAAATTTTTAGAGAAGACCAATAATATTTAAAGACCAATAATAAAGGAAAAGAGGCATTTCCTCTAGATATATGGCACCTATCATCATATCTCTTACTTATGCATCAATAACAAAAAGTAGACCCTCTGCACTAATGATGAAAACCTGAATGGATGGTAATTATTACCTAAAAATGATGGACATAAAATCAAAGGAGCTTAATCTGTTTAGCATTATCCATATTTTTGCTTTGATCAGCTTTCTGAACAGCAAGAGCTAAGTTCATGAAAAACAGTTTGGTTACATGACAACAAGTGTTTTACATTACAGTTTACACAACAGTTGAAAAATAGGTATCACTTTGCAGCATGTAAAAAATAACTTTTTGGGAGAAACTAGATTTGTTCTCTCTAAAAGTCAAACCCAGCGGAGAATGAATATAATCAAAGAATAAAGAAAATGAATGAAATCAATCTTAACCTTTGAAGAATGGTTAACAACTAAATGATTTATAAAAAATGGGAGAATATACCCTGTTTAAACAATTTCAAACATAACAGAAATAATACAAAAAGTAAACCGTGTTGGGGTTTGGTTTTGTTTAGTTTTTTTTTTATAAACAAAGGGAACAAAATAAGGAACAAAAAAAAAATTTTATGGTCAAGAATTGGCCTTGCATTATAGTTTGTAGGGAAAAATATACCAGAATATGTTTTTTAGATGTTTGATGCTTGAAATGATGTATGGATGAAGGAAAGCTGAGGACACTGGGACCCATGCTAAAGACAGGAAACTAAACACGTTCATTAATATCAGGCCCATAGTTTCCTCTCAAAGCTCATGGGCTAAAGTTGTGGTTAGAACTATGGAAAAGAAATCAAGGTGAATTTTGTCTCCTGTGAAATTTCCCAGCACTCTGATGCTCAACACAAGGCTATGGCTCCTAGGTGTTTCAGCTTGCCCTGACACACTTTAGTTATAGCCAAGGTGCCCTTGGAAATGATAGATTTGAAAAGTTAGGTGAAAGACAAGTGACATGGATGGTGCTACTCTCAGCATCAGCAAGAAAAAAGCACGTGGCCAAGGACAAGGACTGACTGATCTGTAGGCTTTCTAAGGGTGTAGCTGAGGAGGAGGATCAGTAGATCCCTTGAAGTGTGCTGGCAGCCTAAGTTAAGAACCTGGTTAAGGTCTTTGACAAAAGACCAAGACAATATGTTATGAATGGCTCTAAATAAATGCAAAACAGAAACTTAAACTGGAGACAAAGGCAGTTGAGAAAGGCTGAGACATCTGAGTGTAATCACAAACGGCCAACAATGCCATGGATCAAATAATTCGAGTTACGGGAATATGTTTCAGTCTTTGAAAAGATATACATTTTAGACCTTAGGAAAAAAAATTCTTCACTGAAAGAGTGATTGCATGCTGGAATTGTCTGCCCAGGGATGTGGTGGAGTCACCATCCCTGGACATGTTTAAAAAAAGACTGGATGTGGCACTCAGTGCCCTGGTTTAGCTGATGAGGAAGTGTTAGGTCACAGGTTGGACTAGATGATCTTGAAGGTCTTTTCCAACCTAGTTAATTCTGTGATTTTGTGATGATTTCAAGAGAAGAAGGGAAATTGAAACCCTCAATGCCTGTTGATTACAGCAGAAGACTTTGATCCTGGGACCAAAGTGGGGTAACTTTTATGACCCAAATCTTTCTTCTTTACACAGTTTATTTGCAAGTAGTACTGGAATAGTTAAGAGTCTTCACATTTCCAGTAGCTCTCATTTTAAACAAAGTAACCACAAGAACTAATGAGGATGGGTTTGAACAAGTCTAAGCTGCTATGTCTGGTACCAATGGAAGTACATCTGGTATCTGTATGGAAGAAGCATGATAAACATGAAGAGTCACCATTTCAAGGTCAAAACAAAGACCAAAAGCTTAGCTGGGCTAACAAGGAGTATATTCAAGAGAACTGCAATGAATTGCACTGAACAGTCTAATGGGAGAACTTTCCCAGTCAAGAAAAATAAGAATATGATTTGGAATAAGATGAGGTACTGAGGAGAAAAGTCTGGAATTGTTGTTAAAAACCCCTGAGTCTGGAAGGAAACTCATGCTGCTCACTTTTGAATCATCATTTAATAATGATTTTACAAAAAGATTTTATGTGTCTGGATTTTTTCCCAAATTTTGGTGCTTTCTGGATTAAAGTGACACCTAAAAATATGAAAGGCCGATATTGATGCTCTGAAAAATTGTTTTTTGTTTAGGCATAATTAAAATTAATAATAGACCTTTAAAATATATTGTATAATGTACATAGTTTTTTTGGAGAAACACTGGTATTCCTACAGACCTAAAGGAGGGCTGTGTTGCCAAAAAACTTAAGATGGTATTTCATTTTGCTCTCTATAAAGTAGAGACCTGTCTGTACTCAAAATTAGGTTGGAAATTCCTGTTTCTCTTATACCCTCTTATACCCTCATTAAAGATGAATTCCATGTTTAATTTTAATGTATAACATTCACATTAACTAGAAACTAAGGTGCATGAAGGCATGTTCAGAAGTTCATGGATTTTTTGAAAACTGCTACATGTTACATACATCTGACTGTAATTAATGCTGGAGTTTGAGCTATAAAGGCAAAACTGAAGAAAACAGTTTATTAAGTCTGTGCCAGACTCCAGGGCTAAATTGGAGACATTGTTTTTAAAGACCAGCAATTTATATTGATCTGCACTTCTGCCAGAAGGCACTTGGTGACTGCAAAATGCTAAGTTAGGTACATTGCTAGGCGTTACGAAAAAGGCAGAATTTGTTTTTTGAGCATGGATACAATCAAGGTAATGTTCTTTATTGAATTTAGGCTTCACTTTCCTTAAATAAAAAAGTGGCAAAATGAATTATTTCTTCTTTCCTTTTCTTCTTATATCAGTATCCAGAGCTGCAAATTTAATCAAACCAATATTTACCATGCTATACAGAGAACCTTGCTATATGTAAAAAAGGAATCCACCAAGCTTCTGGAAAACTGTAGATGGAATATATTACTCTTACTTGAGTTTCCTTCCTTTGTTAGAGATTTGGTACTCTTTAGTGATGCAGAATCACACAGAAACAAAGTGATCAGTTATTTCAGGAAAAAGCTGTATCAGAAGAAATTATCATAACCCACGGCAAAAAAAAATTATTATTATTGCCTTCTAAGAAAAATGTCTAGAACTTCATGGGATTGGAGCACATAAGATCAGGAACAAGAAGTTAAAAGGAATTGGAAACAAAATGAAATACATTTCAGTGAAGTGGAACTGAGTTCTACAGGAAAAGGGTGCCTGTGACATCCCTGAGTAGTGTATGGGTATTTAATTCTACAACACTCCTTAGAACTGCTGTGTCTGTTGCTTTGACTCTAACTCCTGTGTCACAATTTACAGTGGATTTATGAATAATTTTCTGTACTTCAAGTTCAGTCAAAAGATTACACAATTTTCTGCTTCACTTGTTTATTAATATCATAGTTTTTACAAAAGGGAAATATTTTCACATCACAAAGTTGTGACATTACAATCTTGGAAAAAATAATCTCTGGGCATGAATAAACACTGTGCGGCCACTGTGTGTTTTAAAAATTATGTACTTCTTTAAAATACATTTTCTGGGTTTGCTTCTACAGATATCAAAATTCAGATGAAAGCTAAAGAAAAAAATGCAGTTTGTTTTGTTAGTCATCAATATTTACGGGGCAAGTATTCAAATGATGAATTTGCATTTTTACAGTAACTGTGGTTTTAAAAGCTGATACTTTAGTTCTATTCAACTTCAGCTTATATGAAAAAAAAAAAAAACAAATAGTGGATTCAATAATGTGAGATTCGTTCAAGCAAAATGAAGCTTAATTGTTTTCATTATTAATGCATAAAGCATAATTCCCATGGTCCATGTCCTCTCACAATAATAGAATCAAATGAATTAATCAGTAAATAATGTATGAGATTACAACATTTAAAGCATTCTGAGACTGTGGACTGAATTATTAGATATGCACCCACACTCAATAGTAAAGTAAGTTCATCAGGAGTGACCTCACTTACAGGATTTTAAAAGACCATAGCCTATTCACAAGACAATTCTATAAGCCCCTGCTAAATATAAAATGGAAATATTTAGCAGATATTAATGAGTAACAGCTTTGTTTGAGGCAATATTTTTCTTAACACATAATTTAAAGAAGGAAGTAAAGACTGAATATTTCTGATAACAAATTAGTAATAAAAAGGGTTATTTAATTTTATTTTCAAGTTTCTTAGTAAGATCTTTCTGGAGGTAAATTTCAGTGCTATTAAATATTTTGAGGAAAAAATTTACCTTATACCTGTGATTATATAAAAAACCATTTTTATAGCCTTGGAGAGAATTAGAACAGATTTTTCTCCTCTTCCATTTCTAGTCTGTGCTTTCTACTTTGTTCTTTCTATTCTCCAGAATTATCAAAAGAGACTTCTTTATCATATGGTGTTCTTGATTTGTCTCTGCATCCTGTTTGTTTAGTGATCTTACATGTCATTGTCTACATCTGAACTAGGCAAACTTCCTGACAGAGGAACTTTTTTCTTTCTTCCATACTGAGATATTCACCCTACCTGCACTAGTGCAAATGGGTCCTCTTTAATTTATAATTATTTAGGTTTTAGAGAAGAGGACTTGCAGGTCTATCCTTTAAGGAAAATCAACTCAGTAGTTACAATATCAAACTTATGTTCCTTCTCCATAAATTAATTAATTCTGAATTAATTTGTCTATGAAGGACTACTTCATAGACATAAACATAGACATAAACTTTTTTAAGGCAAATGGAAAATCTCTACTTCCTAAATTGACCTACCTTTTAAAGATTAAATCCTATTACAGTAAGAAAGCATGATTTCCAATGACTCTTAAGACAAAAAACACTGAAGGGTTACTGGCCTGGTTATATTTTGACAACTTACCTCGGCAGTACTTCTCTGAACCAAACCCGAATTAACACATGAATGTTTTTCTTCTCTTCACAGCTGTTGAAATGAGTCAGCACACCTCTGAAACAAAGGAGATCATTAGATAAATAGTCAATGTTTGTTCATGTGACTGCCTAAAATAGTTCTGCCACACATAGGTCAATTGTCAATAACTTGTCTTAGGGAAGTGGTCCCTCTGACCTAGTCTGGTCAGAAGCACCTTTAGAAATTCTGAGTGAAGAGTATCTCATGTCAGGATCCAGTGGGTATTTTTTTAGTAAAATTTGTCATATATGTCTTGAAGGTATTCTTATATCCTTGAATAACAATTAGATGAACAAATCATAATTAATACATATTGGTATTTATCATGATGACATATTAATGAAAATGTTTAGAGATGATACAACATTTCTATCTTTCTTCTACTTTTCCAGATATACAAATTTTTCATTCCTAAAATAAAATCAATATACTCACTTATTTTGCTGAGTAACTTAAATTGGCTCTCGTAAGACAACGACTGTCATCTGAATATTTTTAGGCACATGTATCATGATATGAAATACATTTTTATCCATATATTGCAAAGAAGCCTATGTTTTCTGCTCAACAGCTGTTCTGTCACTTCCTCTCCACCATTACAGAGACATTATTATTTTTGTCGGTAACCTAGCACCGCTGACAAGGACAAAAAAAGAACATTTCTTCCTGTCGCATAAAATATGATCATTTTATTAGCTGTCAACAGCTCCTCAAGTTCACATCAAACACTAGTGGCACAACAGATGGACTTCTTTACTGAGAGGGTGGCCAGACACTGGAACAGGCTTCCTAGAGAGGTGGTCAATGCCCCAAACCTGGCAACATTTATGGTGTGTTTTGGCACTGCTCTTAACAATGCGCTTTGAGTTTTGGTTGGCCCTGAAGAGGTCAGGCAGTTGGACTAGATAATGGCTTTATGTTCCTCCCAACTGAAATAGGCTGTTCTATTAATCCTAACTTAAAAACGTAAAAGGATTTTCCTTCCATCAAATGCAGTATTTGTTACCTATTATAGAGAATTTGTGACATTTTATTTTTAATAACTAACTTTCTCCAAAGAAACATGCTTTCCTCTAGTATTTAATTCATGCTGGAAAAATATTACCCTATTTTATGCTACTTTTATTATTATTGTTAGTGATGTGTTATGGACACCAATTGAATACTTTGTTTTTAAACATCATTTTATTTTGACTGATTTAAGAATATAATGAAAATAATTTTTAATGACTGAGAATGTGGAACAACTATTAACATCATGACGTTGTAAGAGCGGGCAAGGAATGTATTGAGGTCATAACATATTTTAAACAAACACTTTACATATTTTACTGGTCAATATTATTACAGGTTAGTTTTGAATTAGTAACTGAGAGATGAAAGGCACCCACTGCTATGAAATGCCTCCACTTTTCATCTATTATTCAGAGTGGTCTTTACATCTTCAAAAGGACGATGCTACAGCTGTTCAGCTTTCAGAGTCTTTAAAACTGCTTGGTATAGCTGCTTTTCTCAAAATTACAACATTAACAAAACATTAAAATTCCTTCATATAAATTTTACTAGACTCTATACAGTTAAGAGTCCATAGATTGTTATGTTAATTGTTCCAACTACAATGAAAATAAATGGCTGCCAAAACGTTATTTTAAAGAGAAATTCACAGAAAGGGGAGGAGAAATCATTGGGCTTCAATTAAAGGACCTCTCAACTTCTTCAGTGCAGCAAAGACAATTCAAGAGGGAACTGTACGGATATGGAACAATTTCTACATTCAAAGTAAGTTTCAAAGTAGCTGAAAAACATAGCTAAAATAAGTAATTATTTGAAGTATGTGCTACATCTAAAAGATGTGAAGACAATATTGTTGGAGGAGGTGTTTAAAAAACTTTTTGTTCAAAATAGTGTATTTTAACTATTCCTCAAGAGCCATCTTTGTTATAAGATTAAGATTGACATATATGTTGGGATGCAGTTTTATGGAAAAAATAGATTCTAAAAAAATAGAACTTAAATCCAGTAAAATCCCACACCCTCAAGGACTACATCTTAAGAAATATCTCTCTGCCTTGGAAAGTAGTATCCACATTATAACTCCAAAGGGATAAAAGACAAATTGCTATATTTATTTACACAAAGCAAGAAGCTGTGAAGACTTACTTAGGAGCTTTCCAAAGGCAATTCTACTTGTAAATCTCAGATTTTTTTATAAAATTGAAGCACCTGGATCATACATAAAGAACTAGAGTTGTTTTTATTTCTTGAAGTCCTTATGGATATTCATTGGGAAAACAGCAGGAAATTCTTTAATTTAAAAGGTAGTGCTGATAGCTCCATGCTAGAATTATGCTTATAGCCTTTCCTATCTTTTCCCCTCAGAATGGTAATATTTTAAACAATTGTTAGCTGAAATACAAAATAAAACACCTGAGTAGAATACTTGCAGTCAGAGGTCCTTCCTTTTTGCTGTATTTTGTAACTATCAAGTAGCCATACTTTCTTTCATTTGCTCTGTCTTCAGCTTTTTGAAATTCTGTGTTCTTTTTCTGCATTACATCTGACCTTTATCAGAATAATGGAAAAAAAAAGAGAATTTCTGGACCATGAAGATAAGCTTTTCATAAAATGTTTTTAATGAAAAATAATTCAGGCTTGCTGTCTACACATAAAGACAAGACAGAAACAAACCAAATACCATAGTGTAACACTCCCTCACCAAATTATTTTAGACATTCCTCATGTAGAGGATTTAATGGTTAATGCTAAATTTACTTCCTTGAAGTATTTGATGTTACATAGCATTTTGGTCCAGCAGAGCAATATGACAATGAATATCAGTCACAATGCAAGTAGAAACTCTGTGTAGCAGAGCATATTAACTGCAATACATATTTAGTTTATAATATAAATGGGATTCTCATTGCTCTTCTCTATAATATATTCACTATCAACATGCTGGGTACCCCCAAAATCTGGAGAGAAATATAAGTACTTAGACCACCTTAAATCCATTATTCTCCCTTAATATTTGTTCATTATTTATTTTCCATACTGTACATTGAACTAAATAATTTATACAATAACCTAACGCCTCCCAGACTAACTCAGGAAGACATTTATCATCTTTTGGTTAAATCAAGGGCAAACAGTAACAGCTGGTTGATTCTCTGAGCTGATATAACTGCTTGATTAGGTCAGCTAATATAAGCGATTGATCCAGTCAGTGGTTGTAGACACTTAGCTAAAATAAAAGCCACCCCTCATTCCCTTTGTGCTGACATAATTTCAGCTTTATTTCCAACAGCTGTAGTCAGCCCTTCCCCACAATTTCCCCTGAGATTAAAGAGCATATTGTCCTTGTCTATATTTCTTCCACTGTAGTGATTTATTGATCAGCCACACCAAGAAAGCAGTTTATTGGGAACTGCTAACTTGGCTGAAACTCAGGAAACAGGAAGTTGCCCATTTGAGGCCAGCTATTCTAACAGATAATTCTTCCTGGTTTTAACACTAAGAACTTATAAATACTTTTTTTTTTATTGCCATCATATTGCTTTCCAGGCATTTACTTTCCATTTTCCTGGAAAGAAACTAGGGAAATGCCTGGCCTAAATACTTCCAAATTCAATTCTCTGACGATTCCAGGTGAATTTACATAATTTATTTCTTTTGTGGATACTTCAGATATTGGTGTAGAAGCACTGATACTACCTTGAGTTCTGCATAACACTGTCTTTTCCACTTACTGTTTCTATTTTTACAAGCATGTCAAGAGTTCTTTGCAGCTTCATAAAAAAGGAATGAACTAAGTCACATTGCTTAAAACTTACATCAAGGAAAACGGTTTGCTCTGTAGCATTTGATTTTATGATTCTTTCACAGTTGTTTTAACATTCTAGAGCCCCAGATACAGAAAGAATTTGTGACAGTGCCAAAGCTATTTTTCAATAGACTTCACCATCTTTACAAATTGTATTTCTGAAGCCCTTGTTTTCAAACTGTACTTGAGCTAACAGTGATAAGTTAAAATCCAATATTCTCGGTATAAAGGGATGTGTAAATCATTTTGAACATCATTAGTGGTTTAATATTAAGGTTTTTTCATTATTACTATTAGTAAACCCAGGTTCCTCTATTTTAAGTAAATGAAACAACACTGGAAGTATCAACATATATTAATTGATCCAACAGTTAAAAAGGAACACGGGAATAAAAATTTCAGATAATAAATCATTGAGAATCTGACATCTTGTTGAAAAAAAAAGTGTTCATAAAATGTCATAGTATTGTACCTAGAGGCAACATTTGCTCTGTGTTATAGAAAATATCTATTCCCATTTATTCTCTGACAGGAGATTTAAGGTAAGCAATCAGCCAAGCATGGCACATATTCTCTCTGAAGGAAAGGCATTTCAGGTGGGTGACACACTTTTGATATACTATCTTCTTACATCACAATGTTATTTGGAAAAGACTTGTGTACCAAAGACTCATCCCCATACTTGTTTATGTAGAGGAGTGCAAACAGGAAAAAATCTCTTTATAAAAGATTTTATTTATGCCAAAAAAATCCATATCAAGGAAAATCCAACATCAGGCTAAAGATATAAAAATGAAATCTTCTCTCCACAACATACTGACAGGATAAGTGACTAAGAAAGTGAATCCATTTGACAAAGAGGATGGCAAGATCTGACACAGCCACTTGCTCACTCTCCCCCAGTGGGATGTGGGGAGAGAGTTGGAATTGTAAAAATCAGAAAACAGGAACTGAGATAAAAAGAATCTTGGCTCTTCAGGATCATCTGTAAAGATTTTATGTTCAGCCTTGTAGCTGGTGGTGACCCAGCCTTTGGTCTGACCTGCTGGACAGAGGTGTGGGAGGGAGCAACCTGCCTGGCTGTGATGGTTCTGGCCAGCTCTGACCATTGCTGGAGGCTGCCAGGAGAGGTGGGAGGTACTGCCAGCAGTACTGTCCCACACACACTGGGCAAGGGAGGCCAGAATGGTGTCCCCAGTCCTCCCATGGGCAGAGACTGCTGAATTCACTCTGAGCGCCCATCACCAGCCTTTGCCTGGCCACTGGCTCCAGCTTGAGGGGCTCTAGGTGAACCCAGGTCTCTCCCTACTGGTGCACAGTAGTCACACTCCTGTATGGTGATGGTGTCCCTCAAGAACACTTGTTGGGTGCCTTTGGCATTACAGAGAAAACAAAGAAGGAGGTGCTGTGGCCTGGAGAGACAAACAGGTGAGTGTCTGCAACAGCTGAAGCTGACAATGACACCAAAGGAGCTAACCAAGGGAAAATGAACCTAAGCAAGAGAGAGTCTGATGGCAGTGCATATAAACACAATGGGAGCAAAAACTCCTACTCATGGGAGTGAGATAAAGGTTATAAAAACATCCTATGTTACAAACATTTGTGAGACCAGGTCAACAAGATCTTACAACACTGCTACCTACAATTGCTCTAGACATCCTGTTCTAAAACAGACAGGCTCTAAATCCTTATGACTCTAAGAGTTATAGCAGGATAGAGATCAATCACTGTCAACTCCTAAAGAGTGGGAGACATTTAAAACCAACATGCCCTCAGGAGGAACCAAGTAGTGTGGAGAAGGGCTTCACAATCAACACACTTAATAATCCACGTAAAGAACCCTGTGCAAACTACCCCTATAGTGGCATCTTAGTGCTTGGACACTCACAGTTTGTTTATAGGTGTTTTGAGGTTTGTGGGTATGAGAGTGTGGGAGACTGAAATCAGTTTAAAATATGTTCATCTTTCTTTTCTATGAGATTATACAATGAGCTACATTCCTGCTACGGTGTTAGAACGTTATTTCCTTCAGGGCAGTCTGGAAATATTTGTTTTCCACAATCTGCAAAAGATATGTATACGGCCGTAAGTAATGCGACATTCGCCTGTGTAATTACAACCTCTGAGATTTAAATGCTCTGTTTGTCAAAACATGTGGTCATTTTTAGTGCTAAAATGCAAAAGAAAGCCAGCATTTTAGGACTGGGTTCATTTCATCCTGACATCCCTCATAATTAAAAAAAAAGAAGTTCAGGTTAAATGAAACCTCCAGAGAACAACAATGGATGAATACCTCATAGTATTTCTCAGTATCAGATTATATGGAATTGAATTTAGAGGCATAAGTGTAGGAAAGCAATTAAAATGCCAAAACATACACATTTAGAACAATTTTATGTCCTACAATACTTGAGAGTTGTGCATAGACCTGCTATTACTGACACAGGATCTATGGTTTTCCTTCCTTGTTTCAAGATGCAACTCCATAGATCTCCCATCAAACAATGGCCACTGTTTTGTGGGAATTCACAGGCATATGGGACATCCAGAAAGAGCAGGAACATACTATGGAGCTGAAGATGACGTTGGCCATTGCAACATAGACTTCTGTCACCCTCCAGCCATCAGCTGATCACTCTGAGAACGTTTGTACGCTGTGCAAAAATCCCTGTCAATCACCCTTTTTAACAAGCACTCTGCCCTTCAGGATCCATGTATCTAATCCATGTTTTTCTGGTTTCCTTTTCTGGAAAATAGCCTGGTTGTTATCTTGAATCAACAGTTCCTTAATTTTAGTACATCTTTTGCTGTATAAAGCATTCAGAAATCTTATTCATACAGTAAACAGTGATTTGGCAGGATTCATGAAAACGTCGTAATGTCCTCTACCCATGACATATATTTATTGTGTGACAAGCCAGCTGACTGCTACCATAAACCCACTCTACTTTATATTACAAACCTTCTGGCATATCCCAGTTATTCATGATTAACATGGTCCATAAAATGTATGAGAGATTTTGTTGCAAAGAAGACCCCATAGCTGTGCATTCTAAACAAATGAAATGACTTACTTATGTATAAGTATATTGAGTACATGCAAGGCTCACAGTTTATTAAAACTAAACATATTTAACATTAAACTGTAGGAAACTTTTTTTTTCAGAGTCTTAGCAGAGTTCAGGGTATACAAAGATGTCACTTTGCTTGTCAAAACATACTGTATTCTTGCTGTTACTGCTAGGGGTGCATACTCTGCCTGTTTCTACACTTCACAGGAATCATAAGTCTCTCCAATTGCTGTTTCACTCTCCTTCCCTATAAAGGTTCAAGCAGAGAGTACATCTCAATGAAAGGTTTTGTCTTTACCCTGACAAAAAATTAGTTTACTGGAGTGATATGGGAGATATTTAGAAATGAGCAACCATACTGACAGTTTGGTTGCTCAGAAATCAAAGATTTTTAAAATGCTTTAAAAATCATAAATTTAGATTTGTTTATTACAGATACACTATACAGATACACAGATACACTGTGTTGAATCATTGCTGCCCTTTGGGTGTGAGATTTCAATGAAGGAATAAAGGCAGAAAGTTAATATTTTGATTTTAAGATATTAACAACCTCCCACTCATACTTTCTCCTAGTGAAAAAAAAGAGAAAGATAGGAACTGAATCATCCAATCAAGCATTAATTGCAATTAGTGAAAACTTCAGAGCAGCAGATGTATAGGCACTCAAGATAAGCACAGCGACAGAAGAGATCTCTTCACATATCTACAACAAAGACTGTACTGGGTTTGCATGGCAAAGTTTTGGAAGCAAGGGAGCTACAAGGTCAGCTTTTGTAATAAGCTGGTAGAAACTTCCATACTGTCCAACAGAGTCAATGCCAGCCTGCTCCAAGATCAACCCACCCTTGGCCAAGGATGAGCCCATCACCAATGGTAGCAACACCAATATAGGACAGCATATTTAGGAATGGGAAAAAGGTTATTGAGAGCAGTAAATGCAGCCAGAGAAGGCACAAGAGAGTATATGTGAGAGAATCAACCCTGCAGACAAAAAGGTCTGAGAAGAATCCCAGGTGCCAGAGCAGAGATTCCCCTGCAGCCTGTGGTGCAAAGCAGCTGTGCCTCAGCAGCCCATGGAGGTCCATGGGGGAGCAGAGATCCACTTGTAGCCTGTGGAGGACCCCCAGGCTCCTAAACATCATCATCATCACCATTATGACTACTACTACTTCCACTACCACTAATAACTATTCTTACTCTTATTAATATTAATATTATGAATGTAATGAATATTTTCCCTATCATCCTTTTAGCCAATTTCTTTGTGTTCTGCCTCCTAGAGTTTCTGATTTTAGTGCTTAACCTCATAAATATGCTAACTGTAGACTGGACTGTTAAGTATATTAAAGACTGTTTTGTGACTTTCAATATTTCCTGCCTGTATAAATTTAATAACATATTCTTTTTATAAAGGAAAACAGTTGTTTCATTTTTCTTCTGATCATGATTGTTTACCAATCTATAAAATAGTTACAGGTATCTTCTAAATCTTGTAAGCCATCCCATCTCAGATAATCCTTTCAAATTTGAACTAGCTGATGGTTAAGATTACCATTCTTTTAAGATCTGATTGCAAGACTTTTCAAGGTCTCTGAAAACCTTAATTATTTAGCAATTGCAAATAAATACACATGTACACAGAAATACTCACACATGCTTCTATTAATGTGCATGTGTGCATATATGGGTGTATATTTATACACACACACATTCACACATGTACCCATGTATTTTTCCAAACTGCTACTTATTAATTTTTTCACACATATCTAATTATGACAAAGTTAATGGCAGCAATGCATTTTGTTTACTTAAATCTGCTTCTCTTTAGCCTCTACCATGACTCTTATCATCAGCAGTTTCTATGTCTTTTTTGAGAAGCTGGAACTTCAGATATATAGACTGCCTTGAAAAATTCCTGAGATGCTGAGTCATACAGAATTCAAATTATATGTCTAGAAGTGACAAAATGGTGCAGCAGTCCAAAGAACATAAAGAAACATCATTATAGAGTCTGAGCACTTTTAAAATGAGGCTGAGACAACAGAACATTTTAACATTCTGAGGTAGCTATCTAAATTATGTATTACTAAACCTCAAAAGGAGATTTAATTAGAAATCTGAATATAATCAATATATTTAATTGAAGCTCTACAAAGGAGTATTTTGTAATATAAAGGTTACAGTTGGACATTTATTAATTTAGAAATATTACTTGTCAAGGTAAACACTAATACAAACAACAGTATTTATTTAAAAATATTGTACAATGTCTCCTTGGAAAAATAAGAAAACATTGTTTGAAAATACTAGAAATAATATAATTAATCATAAAAACCAAATTGCACCTATCTGCTTGAAATTCACCTAGCACTCTGACAGTGCTATTTGTAATACTGGAATTGCACAGATCAGCAAAGATATTTCCTGTCTGGAAGCCCTTGCAGTCCACTTAAAATGAAGATTCAACGATCACACCCTGAAAAGTAATGGATGCATTAAAGAATACCTTTATGTGACTATATGAGCCAGTTATATGCATCGGACGATGACTCTCAACGGTTTCTTCCTTCTGCTTCAACTCATGATTTAAAAATCTTTTAGAGTTTATGTGCATATATTCCAATTGGAATTTATAGCAAAGTTTGAACCAACTTAGAATTAAGAATAACTGAGTCCTAATCAAAATCTGAGCTTTCAGATACAAGTTTAGTAATAATAATAAAAAGTATCTGCTCTTTTTTGAGCAATAAAATCTAGTCCCCTGATTGGTACTTAGGCAAAGTGAATTACTATGGAGTTCTAAAACACATTTTAAAACTGTGGCATCACCTTACATTTTGAGCTTTGGAAATCTGCACTTTATTTTCATAGCATTAGGCAAAAATTGCAACAGAAGAAAGCATTACTTTTATTCTTTACTCTTCCTAACATATGAATATACTCAAATTTATCGATATTAATATTCATAATGATATTTTAATACTGTAAAATCACATTTTTGTTTTTATCTTGTTATAAATTAGCAATGAAATACTGGAGAAAAAAAAGAACTGATAATGTGATAAGGTAGATGATAAGAAGAGTTGATCTCAGATTTGTATATAACAAAACCCTGTTTTATGGTTAAACACTTATATTTGTATTATTGTGCTGTTTTAAGCCTACAATTAAAGGGAAGGGTTTTTGCCAGACATTGTACTTAAACAGGAAAAGAGAACTTATCTTTTCCCAGAAAAAAAGTCAAATAGAGAAGATAAAAAAATATGGGTAAAGATAAATTACTTTTGTAACAGGCCTAGGTGAAGAAATGCTACTACTATTTTCCAATTCCAGATAAGAAAAATGTGGTAGAGCTAAAATGAAGTCCAGAACAATCTGAGTTCACTTAACTGTCAGAATGAAATGATTGCTCTGTAGATGTCTTTGAGCAATTTAAAGATATGCATATGCACACTTAATACTCGTCTATAAAAGGTTTTAACAATTAGTTGATTTCTAATGGTGAGTCAAAATGCCCCTTGCAAGATTTCACACCCAATATTTAAAGGCATGAAAAAAGCATAAGCACTTTGTTAACCACATGTTTTCTGAAAATCTTGACTGCTTCAGTTAAGACACATGAAAATGCAAATAGATATTACACTGGGGAAAAATGCGTTTGCACCCAATTTTCATGTCAACAAATAGCATCACTTAACTTCTTTGCCAAAGAAAAGAAATTCATTCACCCATCCAGATATTACATCACAAAATCTGAATGTGCCATTAGAACACAAAAAAATCATACCAGAACTGCCACAACAAAGTTCCTTCATCTCTGATTTACTTCACTATATCTGCTATGAACTTTTCTAAACCTCAGTGCGTATCTTGTAATAGGCAACATTCAGTGACATATTTTGTAGTTACCATCAATTTCCCTCTATTTCAGGACAGAGAATTCCATGATTGAGTGCACATTTAAAGGTCATAAGCAAAAGCTGAATAATTCTTTTTATCCCAGCTGCTGGTCTCAGCTGAACTAACCTAGAGTATTCTAACCAATGCTCTAGAGAATAAAAAGTTACCATATTCCTGAAGCAAACCATCCAAGAAAATAATTTACTCACTTCCATGAGTTTAGTAATAGAAATATTGACCAACACTACACTTAAGTAATTTAACAACCAGTAATTTGTTGATACTTCCAGCTAAGGAAGACTGAATAAGTTTGGAACCAAAACAAAAAACTGATTAATTTTGTTGACTTTGGGGTATTTTCACTTGAGGGAAAACTCAGATACCGTAATAGTCTGTTTTAGTTGGGATAGGGTTAATTGTCTTCAAAGTAGCCAGCGTGAGGCTACATTTCGTGTCTGTGCTGAGAAATGTGTTGCTAATATAGATATGGGGCGGGGGAGAGTTATTGTTGAAGAGGACTTGCACAGCATAAAGGACTTTTTTGTTTCTCATTTCATCCTGACAGCAAGTGGGCTGGGGGGCTGCAAGAACCTGGGAGGTGACATGGCTGGAACAGTTAAAGCCATCTGACCAAAGGTATATTCCATGCCATATGGAATCAGAATCTTGGAAATGAATCATACTTCGTTCCCTAAACGGCAGGAATGTCTCTTAAAAATGAATGTTTCCTTCAAAGAAAAAATTGTCTAGAGTCAAAAGATCAAAATCTAAGATATTTGTATTTTTTCTTTTCAAATATGGGCTATTCTGCTGAGCGTAGAATAACACAATATTATCACATGAAAAGTGAATTGATTTCAACAGGTCTGCAAAATTAAGTCTTCATGAGGAAGTCACGGTAAATTCAGCTTGTGCTGTGAAAGTGATACACTTCCATATCCTTGTCATAAAGATGGGTGGATGGATCAAAATAGAAGAAATAGACAAAATTGCTTCTCTTTCTGCTCAAGTAGCCTGGTAGCATAAGACTTTTAAAATTATGCTTATAAATTATGTATCCTGAAATAAAATATCTTCTTATATATATTGTTCCATGTCTGGCCCAAAATCAACTCTCATGGTGGTTTTGACCCTGGTTTGTTTGGTTTGGGTTTTTTTGGGTTTTTTTTGGAGACGGTGGGGTGTTGGTTGGTTTTGTTTGTTGATTTTGTTGTTGGTTTTTGTTTTTGGGGTTTGGTGGGGTTTTTTAAAGATGCTGCTTCTAAAAGTCTGTCTTGAATATTTTTCTGACTTCCATTGTTTAAGTATACTTTCTGGTATGGATTTGCTATTAGGATCAGCTTTAAAATTCCTTGGCTCGGAATTTTAATTCTCATCCTCTTTCTCATCTCCACACATCTCTAATCACTCTCCCTCAAAGCTCCTGAAGTGGCTACTCCTCTGTCTTCCTTCTATCCTTGTCACTATGTCCCACAAGCTCTGTGCTCTCAGCCATATACCAACAGGTAAATACAAAGGACCAGCGTCCCCTATATAACCCTAACATCAAGACGTATGTTGTGACTTGGCCCCTAAAATCAAAGTAGTTTCATCAGTACTTCTCCTTCCATTTTATTCCCTGAAGTCTGATGAGTTGCTGTGTAGGATTACTGCAACTCTGAAGCAATGATTACTGATCCAGCTCCATTAGGCAAACTAACAGGTAATGGACTCACCAGTGCTTAAAGCTGTGTCTTCTCTATGTTAATTTTGTCAGGGTAATCATAGCCTGAAGCTGTAAAACTATTACTGAGTAGTGCAGAGTCTAAATGACGTGTGGCTGTCATTCCTGCTGTTCAGGACTGCCTTCCTTTGGGACACATCTGTCTGGAGAGAGGGAGTTGGGCTGGTCTGGAAACAGTCAGTGGGGTGATTCTTAATTCCATTTATGGAAAATCATTGATCCACCACTTAAGTGCACTCTGGGCTCCTGAATATAAATCCTCCTTTTATCCCCTTCAGGGGTCTAGACTAGCTCAGTCCTGGAGGAATATATCAAAAGACAGGGATAGGATCCAAAAGAGAGGCTCTCACCCTTAGCTGCAGTCAGATGTTTATTCCAGATGTTCTCCAGGGGTGAAGAGGGAAAGAGGGCGTTCACAGAGGGACAGGGCCTTTTCTCTGATCTTGTCAGGGTGGGGCAAGTTGGCACACAGCCAATGGGGTCAGAAAGGGAAGGAAGAGTCAACTACATAGCACAAGCTCTAGGGGTCCCTGAGTGGGGAGGAACCATTCCCACAGGGGAATGTAACAGGCTCCCTCTTTAATTTGGTAATACCGTTTGGACCCTCTTATCTACAAATATATGATACATTAGCTAAGGAAAAAAATGGCCTTAAAAACATATTCCTCTTTATGGGTTAGCAGTAGAAAACAAATTGATATCAATGAATGTTAAGTCTTGTTTTCTAAAAATACTCAGAAGCCTAAATAGTGAAAGAATGCAACAAATGAAACACACATTTTCTGAAAATGCTAATGGCTTTTAAGTTATGAAATCAAAGACTGAAGAAAAGTCTGAAGAAAAGACTGAACTCCAGAGATAAGACTTTCCTCTACAGCAATGTATATTGCAGGAAGCAGAGTTCATTCCACTTACAGAATATAATGTTTGAGAAAAGGAAAAATCATAATGCTCAAACTGCAATTTAAACGGATGATTAGCCTTAATATCTCTCATCTCATGAAAAGGAGCAAAAAATTTTTAATTACGTCATGTTAGACAAAACTTAACAAAGTATTTGTTTTTATTTTTATCCTCAGACACTTAGATTTTAAGATTCCTAAGTAGAAAGAGACACTGTGTTTAGTGTTTTTATTTACCTCAGTTTTAACCTATTTTAATGGAATTGCCTACAGATAGAAGAGTGTAAAATAATAAAACTTGTGTGACTTTCCCCCATTGTCATTTTTAAAAGTAACTTTAACATTTGTAAAGGCTTTTTAAGAGATAAATGTAAAAAGAAGGCATAAGTTACATTATTTCAATTCACTCAAAATTTTAGGTGCTTTCTGGTTGTTCAGTAAACTATTTGACAGAAATTGAGAGGGATGGTAAAGCAATTCCCAAAATATGCAGTCTGAACACTGTATTAGAATGAAGGAGTTATAATCCAAAAGAATCTGTATGCTTTAAAAGTCTTTTAGAAAATAATATTAATGACAGACACAGATTTACTTTAAGGAAAAAATAAATTTGCTGGATGTGACAAGATCCCTGAGACAAGGTTATTCTTTGCTGGTTACAGAACCTGATATCAAGGATGAAAAAATTCAAAGAAAATAACTGCAATTTAGCCAAACTCCTAAGTATGAAGTATGAATCAGGAGCTCCAAGAAGTTTAACATTTTTCTTTTCTGATTTTGATGATAACTACCTGAACTTTAAAGACATCATATATTATTAGAATATCCATCTGTTATCACAGCCCTCTTTTTGCTGACATGATCAGAAGGCAATCACTCATGCTGCTTTTTCTTAATAATCAGGATTTCAGTAATCAGTTCTTCCAGATGTTCCACCAAAGGGAGCTAAAGGGTAGAGAAGATGAACATCATGTGTCTTAGGGCATTACTCTGATAAAAGTCTCAGTGCAGGAATACCGAAGGTTGTTCAGTTGAATGACTTGTCCAGTCTGAATACTAGTGAACTAACTGTATAGAAATGAAGTGCATCCCTGGCACCTGGATATGTCACCTTAATTTATTTTATCCAAAATCCATTTACCTATTCAAAATTTTGCTTTCTAATATTGATTATTGAGAAAGCATTCTAATTTCTTAGCAGACTTATCCTTTCCTTTCCAATGCCAAAATTTATAGCATTTTTGAATATTACTATTTTTGTTTGAGTTTGAAACTAGTTTTTAAAAATAATTAAGATTCTCCCTAATTTAGTGCTTTGGAGGACCTTTCTGAAGAATTTTATTGTACTAATTTTCAGGTGAATATTCTTCTGTGGGACCACATTTAGTGCAATTAATCCAAGACAAGAGACCACCGAATTTTAAGATCCTTTTCTTTATTTAAGATTTGATACAGAATCAGAGAATAAATTAGATTGGAAAAGACCTTTTTGACCATCGAGTCCAGCCTATGACTGAGTATGCCCACATCAAACAGACCACGATACTTGGTGCTACATCCAGGCTTTTTTAAACATCTCCAGGCATGCTGACTCCACCACCTCCCTGGGCAATTCACTCCTGTGTTTTATCACTCTTTTTGTGATGTCCAGCCTCCTAATGTCCAGCCTAAATCTCCCCTGGCACAGCTTGAGGCTATGTCCTCTTGTCCTGTTCTTAGTTGCCTGTGAAAAAAAAGGTCAGCCCCTAAATTTCAGGTAGTTGTAGACAGTAATAAGGTTTCCCCTGAGCCTTCTCTTCCCCAGGCTAAACAATTTCACCTCCTTTAGCTGTACCTTATAGCATTTACTCTCCAGACCCTTCAGCAGCTTTGTTGCCCTTCTCTGGACCATGCTCCAGCACTTCTTACCTAAATTGAGAGGCCCAGAAATGGACACTGGATTTCAGGTGTGGCCTCACTACTGCTGAGCACAGGGGTGATTGTTAGCCCAGCTTCACCCAGTAGTATCCCTTAGCCTGATGAAACACGTCATCTTTGTTAGGATCTGTCCATCTGTGGACAACCACTGCTACAAGGGATATGAGGGCCCTTGAGAATCCAAATATTGTCTTTTCAGAATCCATTTTAGATTAGGCTTAAAATGTGTCTTGAATAACCCTTGCTGACATTACTGGGTTTCTCTCTGCAACAAAAGGACTTAGATTTTTAACTTAACAAGAAAAAAAATCTTAAGTACCTTACTCACACAGATTTAATAACAGAGACTGAAATTTAATCTGAACCAAGAGTAGCTTCTAGATAGTATAGGGAAGGGATTAACCTCTGTGACTTTCAATGAGAGATAAGATAGCGATATCCTTCACCATTCTCCTAAATGCAAATCAGTGTGGGCAACAGTGACGATTGATATTTTTACACAGGTGGGTTTCTCAACAGGAAGATAAGCAGACACATTATACTTCATTTTCCAAGGTGTTGGAATTCCAGTGCTTTTGCCATGAGAATGGTGACACTCTGCATGGACCACATGTGCAGTTCATGCTTAGGGCGAGAGGACAAAAGACTTGGGAAAATTTCACTGGTGCTTAACATTAAGGTGGGCATGGGAAGGACTTCCTGTAAGTCTGCTATTTGCAGATCCTTGCAAAGCTGCAACTGTAGCTGCAACTCTAGTTGAGAGAAGACAGTGTTTACCTTGGAAATTTTGCATGAACCCATCCAATTTCTTTGCTTAACAGAGGAAGTGCTGCAGCACTTTGTTCCTTGCTGATAGTACTTTCCCTGAGTAGATATGCAGCAGCAACTGGGAAAGAAGCCAGAGCATAAGGTGTCCTGCAGTGCTCTTGAATTAGAGTGAGTAGGAAGTTTTACTAGATAAATATTAGTATAGATAAATAGATAAATATATAGTATTTATCTAGTCCTGGCAGACCTAAATATATGTCAAACACAGATTCAGTAGTGATGAGTTGATGAGTTTACTTCCCTTTTAATGCCAAGTAATACTACGCTCTTCCTATTCCATCCCTAGAAATTACTGGAGGATATCTAAAAAATGGTTGGTTTTATGCAATTTCTACTTAAGTATATGTTACATTTTAAGGCTTGATTACAGCCACAAAAGCTATTAATCATCTGCCTAAAATTTATCATCAGAAGATAAACAGGTCCTCTAGCAGTTTGCAAGAATCAGTCATACCACCCTAGGAACACTTTTTTTGAAGGCATGTGCATGTGATTCTTTACTGAGATTTAATACTTCTAGAGTAGATGCACTGTGGATTCCACATTTTTTAGTTTAATTTTTCCCCTGTAGCACAGAACTGTATGGAAAAGATTTATTATTTAGTGGTTTAAAGCAGACATCTTGCTACAAAGTTGAAACAAGAGGTCAGGCTTTTCGCTGTGTAAGCGAAAACACAAGCAAGGCATATAGAAGCCTGGATCCTAATCCGTTTTCCTCACTGCTTACATTTCTAGCGTTACTTATCTTGTATCTGTGTGGGTCTCAGAAATTGCATTTCTTCACATCTGTTTTGTACTTTCCTTGGCAGTCACTGACTACTACGGATTTTTAAAGCAGTCTCAGCATGAAGAGTTGGTAACACACCCTTTGGAATATACATCTCACCCTACTCTGTCTGTGGCTCCTGTACAGGAGCTTTGAAGTCTGGTGGTCCCATTGTCCACACTATAATCCCACAGGAGCATCTCTAGTCCCAATGCATTTTTTTCTCTCATTTCTCACTAGCTGATTTTTTGTCATTTTAACTGGCAGAAATACAACTAACTCTGTCAGACAGAATTTCGGGCTATCATCCATGATATTCATACTCCTTTTTACTTACTTCCTCTCCAGGTGGAATATTTACAACAAACCAGAGGTCCCTCAGAGTCACAAATAGCAAAGAAGAATACTTAAACAAAGTAGTTGTTATTTATCTCTTGAGAAAGTTCTTGACACTTTTTACTTTTTATAGGCACAGTATCTTATCAAAGCAGGTGACAGAGGCTGTGATGAAGTCGTACATCAAACTTGTTTCTCCATAAGGTAGTGGTAGTTTTGAGGGTCCTGATGCCACAGAATTACATCTGCAATGTAGGATCACAAACCTCTGCAACACTGGGGATGTTAAGAAGAATTTATTCATTTTTTTTCTTTCTAAGGTTTTAGCAAAGTAATAGAGATGTCTATCTACATGTCTCTTGTTGCTTGCATTCTTAATTGCTAACACAACACATCAGGGAATTAAATCTGAAGTGTACTAATAGCATTATGTCAATAAAGGATTAAGCTTTGGAAAATGCTTCTTACAATATAATTTGAGATACATTTGCTCTTTCTGCTTTGTGTTGGCAGAAATTGTAACATTTGCTGGTGGAAGATTATTTCCCATATAGTCTGTCTAATAAATATATAGTCATAGTGTCTTAGAAAAATGGAGAATGAATTGCTTAATTCTCCTTAGAATGCAGCTATCTGGTCTGTCTGAGCACCAGATAATTGTTCTCTTGAGGGTAAGATATTTTTTATTAAAGTAGGTACTGAAGATTGCATTGAGAGCACCTGAGGTCTTTGTAGAAGTAACTGGAACTGTGGCCATTATAAACTACCTTTTTTCTTTTTTGATTGTTTATACATACATGCTCAGATATTTTATCTGCAACTTATAGTAACAGCTAAGCCTAAAAACCTCTTAGAAATACATCATCAATCAAGCCAAAAATAGTTGTCTTTCATTTTAAAGTTGTTAAACTTCCAAGCAGCTATCTTTAAACTGGTGCAGACAAATACAGATAGTATTCATGTCCATGACTTTACATATTCATTAATTTTCTTTGATTTTCTATTCTAAGCAGCATCTTTTTGAACTTTAAAATGTCAAGACTGTTCATTAGAATTAATTCTGTAATAGTGTCTACCACAAGGTCACAGTCATAAGCTGGTTTTGTGTCATTTACTCTGAATATTTAAAGAACAAGCTTGAAAAACAAAAGGAACCATAGTATTACTTATATGAAGCTCTTAATAAACATCCTGCAGTCTAAACTGACTTAAAAATAGCTTTAAAAAAGTTACAAAGAATGAAATAGGAAAGAAGCAAAACAAAATGAAGGTTTTTTTCACTCCAAGTCCATACTGTGTCTGCAAGTTAAATATCATATTCAGTTACTGTTGCCCTGTTTTCAAATAGCATTTAACAGACAGAGAAGGCAGAGAAAGTTGCTGAGCGGAACAAGAAGAATAAAAAATATTTCTACTCTAGGACAAATTAATATTCTCTTCAGTCAGGAAAAAAGACAAATGACCAGAAAGATGATAAAAAGTTTCTCATTTGAGAGTTACTTGGTGAGACTGGTTGAGGAAAGTTTGTTTAGTGTTTGCAGTACAGGAATATGTATGAATCTGGGAGTGATGGGTTAGAAAAAAACAGAGAAGGCATTCCTTTATGTAATAGTCTGCAGCTACCTGCTTCCCACAGGGAAAAGCTTTCCAGATGTTGTTTTGGATATAAAAAATTTATCTGGGTTCAAAAGTTTATTGAACGAAATCACATAGGAAAATGCAATATTTGGCTTCTGCTCTTTCCGAGTCACAGAAAACTGTACAGGTACAGAAATCATTAGAAGCTTGTCTAGATCTGACACTCCTCAGGTATCACTGCTAATCCAAATCAGAAATGAGACATGAATTTTTTACTCTGATTTGGTGAAAAAACATTTTTATATTAGTACATAATTTGTAATAGGAACATATAGAGGATATTTTACTGTTTTTTTGCTAACAATATGATCAAAATCTAAAGTTGTTATATAAATTTTTTTCTTCCCTCATTTGACTAAGAACTGTATAAAAACATTAAACTTGCTTGCTTGAACATACTGGATCCTATTCTTTTAGGTCTCATTTTTAAAAATGTAATATAAAACACACACTTTCCCCTCTCTTCTTTTGTCTCTGCAATTTGCGTTGGTTTGTCAATGACAAAAATTGCTTATAAATGTCATATTAAAATGTTAGCTGTTTCATTATTCCACACTTTTTTCAGTGAAATTGTGTTATTCCCGGGAGATGAGTAAAAATAAATCACTGAAACTCTTTTGCTAGGAAAATCTGATTTATTGTATTTTCTTCACATGTATAGTTTTGTGAGTAGTTCATACCCAGATAGAGAGAAAATCTGAAAATAATCTGTCTCTAAAAATGCTTAGAATATCATGGATCAAAACAGTTATGACACCTGATCTAGAGGAAAAAAAAAAAAAAAAAAAAAGAAAAAAAAAAAAAAGGAAATAAGAAAAAAGAAACCACAAAGGGCAAAAAGAGCCCTTCTTGTAAAATAATGTTCAGCTTTGCCAATGTTTATGGTCTGAAGTACTTATACAAGATTTAAGCCTTTGCATAATCAGAATTATAGTATATCCTACTGCATAAGCATCTTTTAAATGGCTAAGAAAAATACAACAGTTTAAAAAATTGCAGGAAAGGAAACAATCTTCCGTTCATATATGAACATCCATATATATGAGCATTATAAGAAATTAATGTGACCAAAAATACCTTGGATAATTATTATAAAGTGATATAAGGCATCATTATGCAAAATTGTTCACTTTCCAGTTCTTATTGACGCTTGCCTGAATACACAAAAGCAAATTCTAAAATGAAGCAAAATATTTGGTAAAAAGGACAGACAGAAATGGCAATAAATAAGAGTATTCTCTTCTTTGTTCTGTTGTCGAACAAGTAGTGAATCTGTTGAATCTATGTGATCCTGCCAGAACATATTTTAAACTTTTCAGTGAATGCATAGTTAAATCAGATAACATCACAGTAGTTTTCATACTCATCAATTCTATAAAGTTATATTCCTGGCTTCTGCAGAGGAGGATTCATTTAATTGCAAATTTTTCTTGTAGTTAGATTTATTTTAATTCTTTTTATGTATCTTTTTTTTATCCAAGAACAGAATCAATACATCAATGAAATTGCCAGTTTAAATCAAAAATGTTAGTAGAGTTGAAAACTTTGTGGTGAAGAAAATACACAAAAAAGAGAAGACATATGGAAAGCAGGGTAGGAAATCTGTTGGCCTTTATAAAAACACTTTTATAAACTTCATTATTCCTTGGCTATATTCTAATCATTCCTTGACTGATCCTTATATTGGTAATTATGTATCCTTTCTTCTAGACAGTTTTGTGCATTTGCTAATCTACAGGTGAAAATGTGCTTTTAAACATCTATTCTGCATTGTTTTTCTTTCATTTCCACTTGCGCTTACTGAGATCGTCATCTGAAATCATCTGGAAATAGTTTCTTTTGCAGTTATTAACCACTCCATTTAACAACGTGAGCACTTTAACACAGTCTTACTCTTTTTGAGTCATCTTTTCCTTTCTTTTGGCCTGAACAGAAAATGACTTTTAACATCTCTGCAATTACAATTTTCAGGAGGGCAATATTACTGTGAAATTTTTATCTCATCTACACAAATACTGTGCTGCAACTTCTTCTCAAATACAGGAAAGTATAAAAGGACTGTGATGACAAATCACTCTGATTAATCAAAGATATAATTAACATACTTTCATATATTAAAGCACTCATCATTAGCAGGTAATTTAATCAGGGAAACAAGGAGGGGGGTGGTTCTCAGAGTAACTGGAATTATTTCCCTCATATTGTTAGCATCTACATTAATGATTGAATAAATAATAGTTTCAATTATTAAGATAAATAATTCTGAAGATAAAAGCTTTACTTCAAAGACTGAGAAATGTTTAAAACATTTATTTTTTTTTTTCTATTTATAGTTGAAAGGGACACAATATTAATTGAATGTAAAGGACCAAATTATTTTAAAACCAGACTTCTGCTTATAAACATTAAGGGAAGAAAATGTAAAATCAGAGGAGATTTAAAACAAAAATTAATCACAGAATCACAGAACAGCTGAGGCTGGAAGTAATCACTGGGTCCAATGTTTCCTAGTAAAGCACATTCACCTAGAGCAGATTGCACGGATGTGCATCCTGGAGGATTTTGAAGGAGAAAGAGACTCCACAGCTGCTCTGGGCAGCTTGTTCCAATGCTGTCACCCTCAACAAAAAAACTATTTTCCCCCATATTCGTATGGAATTTCCTGTGTTACTGTTTCTGCCAGTTGCCCCTTGTCCCATCACTGGGCACCTCTGAAAAGGTCTGGTCCCATCCTCTTGGCACCTGCCCTTCAGTTATTTGTGTTCTTTGATAATGTCTCTCTTCTCGAGGCTGAAGAGTCCCAGTTCCCTCAGTCTTTCCTTGCAAGAGAAATGCTCCAGGCCCTTAATCCTCTCCATAGCCTCTGGAGCTGCTCCAGGAGCTCTGAGTCTCTCTGCTACTGAGGCACCCAGAACAGGACACAGCACTGCAGATGTGGCCTCGGCGGACCTGAGTAGAGCGGCCATGTCCAGCCCCACTGTAAAAGGGGAGCCTGGGGAGGATCCTTTATGATAAATTCCTCATATAAAAAAAAAGGGCAAATGCGACAATATTATATCTGAGAACTGTCTGGTGATGTCATAAATGACACATAATAATTTGTGTTATAATGCGTATAAAATCTGATTTAAGATATGTTCTGTAAAATAAAATGAACAAGCGGGTCAGGCTTGAAACAAACGAATTTTAGGCTGAACAACAGCCACTGCTGGGAATCCAGGGTGGACAATACCCTTGCCGGGAATGCAGGAAACACCAAATTAACAACAGAATAGAAGATGGGCCGAGAACAGATGGACCCTCCTGGGTGGTGGAACTGTGAAATACCCAGCAAAAGAACAATATGGATCTAGCCTCAGCATAGGGGAAAGTGCTTCTCCATTCACAAACCTAGCTCCCCATTCAGGCTTCTGAGAAATTGAATTGTGAAAAATGTGAAATGATTAATTCATGTTCTTATGGTAAATGATAAACTGAAAACTATAAAATACTGTATATGTGTATGTGATAAATGTGGGCGTGAACTACAGTGTGATTCGTAACAACATGTTGAAACAAAAAGGCAGGTACCACCCTAGGTCGTCTTGTCCAGCAATAGAAAGAGGATGAATGGGAGGCATTGGGAGATAGCTCTGTAGAGATAAGCAACCAGTGGACCATCAGTGCAGCGGCCAACACTCCACCGAGCCCCTGCGTGAGTTGTGAAAACCGTCAACAATATCTCGACCATTCATCGACCAGGAAGATCCATAGAAACTGGACATTAACATATGAACTGAGAGAAGGAACTCTTTTCAGCCTGGCCAGAGACACCCATGGATTTGAATAGCTAACATGAACACAAAGGAAAATATGGGGAAATATTGCCAAGGGCGGAATAAAATGTATATAAACCAAGCCCCAAAGTGGGCAAACTCGTGAACCATAGGGGAGGCAGCAGATGGCCAGGTCTGTGTTGCACAGTTCACCCTCGGCATTTTCCCAGGTAAAAATTGTCAAGTATCTCTGTTGTTGGTGGGTTTACCGAAATTCTGAGATTCAATCGTTTATTTTAATAAACCAAATTCTTTTAATTGGAATATTGCATTGGAATTTATAACAGAATTACTATTCATTTTTGCCTTGGAAACCCCATTCAACAGACTAGATGACAGAAAAGGGACCCCAAAGAATATGAAGAAAAAGACAGAGGACAAAGAACTGTGGAGAAATACTCTGCCCCTGACTACATAAATTGTATATAAGGAGACTTCTAAAAGGCTGGACCTTGTGAACAGGAGGAGTTACAGTGTGCTAGAGGCCATAGCTAGGGTTCACCCAATGCCTATCCCGGGACTCGACACTGAACTTCCGATTGCTGGCTTGTCCTAAATTTTTGTTTTGTAATTCTTTAATTAATAAAAGTATTTATTAATTTGGATTTGGCTGAACATTTATAACAGTTGATAAAGAAAGCTAGGAGTTCCTGCTGAAAGGGGGACAGAGTAGGGAGCAAAGAGGAGAAAAGAGAGACAGAGCAGAGCAGAAGACAAGGACAGCGTTACCACTGTAGCGCAGGCACCATGTCAGTATCAGCCTGGCAGACCGATCATGTGAGCTGCAAGCTGCCATGAGTCTGCATGGCTGCCATGGCGGCTGGGAGCGATGTCCAAGCAGCACCAGCTGTGTGTCCCTTCCATGGGTGAAGAACAGGCTGCCATGGCTGCTGCTGGGGCCTCGGGCCCACTCACTGGGCCCGGGCACGGCAGCGGCTCGGGGGGAACACAGTGGGACATGAGGCTGTGGTGGTGACAGGTGGCCTTGGGGAGCGCCAAAGCAGTGCAGGACAGGCACAGACAGGGCAGACAGCTGGGGAAGAAGCAGGGACAAAAAGGTGAAGGGGAGAAGGGGGCCAAGCTGAGCCTCCAGGTGAGCCCCCACCCCCTCCAGGAAATACAATCCAGAACAGCCCCAGCTGTGTTGCAGTTCACAGCCTTCTGTGTACTCAAGCTCCTCCCACAGTCTGATTTCCCTGGTATTTTTCCAGGCAGTCAGGGATCTGCCCTGCTGGCCAGTGCAAGATTGCTTTGCAGCCCGATCATGGAAGTTTCTCTGCCCTGTTTGGCTGTCAGACAAAGTGTCTCCAGGGACAGGGACGTGCACCACCCTCACCGTAGTTTTTCACCTCATGTGTAACATGTATTGGGGCATAAATAAAAATCGGACTGGGCATAAATAAAAATCGGACTGGTCCCTCTCAAGCCGGATCCCTTCCCTTGAGCTGGCAGTGCTCTTCCTACTGTACCCCAGATATCATTGGCCTTCCTGAGCCCCAGGACATGCTGCAGGCTCACAGACAGCTCGTTGTCCACCAGACCCCGCAGTTCCTTCTCCGCAGGGCTGCTCTCCAGGTCAGCCCTGAGTCTGTGCTCGTGCCTGGGGTTATTCTTTTCCAGGTCCAGGACGTTACATTTGCCTCTCTTTAACTTAGTCATGTTCTTTTCTGCCCAACTTCTCGTGTTGTCCAAGTGTCTCTGGATGGAAGCACAGCCTTCTGCTATGTCAGCCACTCCTCCCAGTTTTGTGTCATCAACAAACCCAAAAAAGGGTACATGCTATGTCATAAATATTAGCCAACTCCCAATTAATAAAACAATTTTTATTAATTAAAGAATCAACAAGCAGAAATTTCAGACAAGCCAGCAACTGGAAGTACAGCATTGAGACCCGGGATCAGCACTGGGTGAATTTGAACTATGGCCTCTATCACACCGTAGTCCACTCTGTTCACAAAGTCAGCCCTTTTTTGGGGGCCCATTATATACACTTTATTTTGCCCGTGGCCCCCATAATCTTTTGTCTTCTTTCTTTTCCTTATGGGTTTCTTTCTGCCATCTCGTCTGCTGAATAGGGCTCTCCAAGGGAAAAGAAGTCTAAGCAGAGAAATGAGATGATGAATAGAGGGGTGTCTTCCTGATATTGCTGCTAGATCTATATCGTTCATGATGGCAGGGCACTTTACAGTCCCATCACCCTGGAGGGTCAGTCCATCCCTCTTTCTGTTGTTAATGTTGGTGATTCTCGTGTTTCCAGCTCCACCTTGGATTCCTGGCAGCAGCTTTTGTTTGTCTTGAAGTGCATTTGCTACAAGCCTGGACTTACTAGTTTCATTTATTCCCATAGATATATCTTAATATATATAAATATACATATATTGTTACACAAATTATCCCATGTTATTTATGACACTGTCTGACCTGTTGCTCCAACTGCTCTTCCTTCTCTGAGGAATAATAACTATGAAGAGATGAGCTGTGAGCTGCATAGAGATAACAATTTGGCTATTCCAAGTGGGTTGCTGTGGGTTAGGGGAATCTCAAGGGGAGATAAAATTACTACTATCAACAAAGTGAGATTAAAATTGCAGATGGTATTTCATGTGAATTGGGACACCTAAGGATTAAATAAGAAGGTTTGTAACTAGTAGAAGGAGAGGAGTGAAAAAAAAATCCCACAATTCTTCTGGAAAGTATTTAATTAAATTGTATTTGAAGTTATTCCCTTGTCTGTAGTGCAGCATGGTGGAAGGATATGATTTGCCCCAACTGCTAAAACTAAAAGCAAAATATATTTTTGTCAGACAGTCCAAAACTGCTGATAAAATCTTCAAATTAAAAATAAAATTTTAGTTTCTGGATATACCATACTCTATGTTGTCTGAAGGATCAGTTTACCTCACACATTTGGCAAGAGTACCATTATGAATGCTTAATTTGGAATAATGTTAAAAGTCACTAGAACTATGAACACAGTTGCAATTCTTCTGTTCTGTTTTTAATTGTGATGACTGTAAAATAAAAATGTAAATTACAAATTTTTTTTTAAAATGTAATTACCTTCAAGATCTGAAAAAAATCCACACAAATCTATTAGTATTGCCTGCAATTCCTTTTCAGGAAGTGAAAGGTGAAAGGGACGAGGAAGAGGAAGACAAAGGGGAAGCAATATTTAATAAAACTTTCAAGCCATATAACTTCTATTTTGCTTAATTCATCTCATATCTAAGGAAAATTTTAATTTTTTTATAATAGAGGGTAAATCTAGTTTTAATGATTCAATATCTCATATGCCTTGGGGTATGCTAGCTTATGCGTTTCATATTTAATGGTTATTGCCTGCCTAGCCTCATTTGACAAGCAATACCAAAATGTTCAATGGAAAAAAATTGCAACTGATTGCTGAAATCATTATAATTTAGCATTTCCAACTATAATACATTTTATACATAATCTTATTTTGCNAGCACTGCCCAGCCCTGCCGGGACACCCCTGCCGCTCCAGCCCCCAGCCCAGAGCTCCTCATCTTATCCACCAGCCCGGGACTTTCCTCCCTTCCAGCTCAGCCTCTCGGAGTCCTGCAGGGGGCACCGAGATCAAACTGCCCTGGGCTTTTGTGAAAGAAAGGTTCCTGGTTCTGTTTATTATTAATGCCGTAGTTGTTGTTTAGTTGTTGTTTTGTCATATATACCAGTAAAGAACTATTCCTATCCCCATACCATCCCCATCCCCATAGGTTATTCCTATCCCCATACCTCTGTCTGAAAGCTCCTTTTTTCTTAAAGTGGAATAATTTGGAGGGAGGGGATGCCAATTCTCCATCTCTAGGGAGGTCCTGCCCCTTCCTAGCAGATACCTGTCTTTTAAACCTAGACAGCATAATTGGTATTTTTATTCATGTTGTATTAATATTGGATTTGAGATAATATGTATTTAATAACAATTTAAAGATTCCTTTTCAAAATCAATAACATCCTTGTCTCATTCCAATCTATTTACTAACTGCTTCATGTTCATTTAATAATTCAATCACTAGAAAGATTTTCAAGCTGTGTGTCTCTTCAGACAAGAAACTACTGTTTGTGTAATTATAAAAAGCTGTTGATTAAAAATACATAGTGGTTTTATTGAATATTCTTCTTAAAAGAGAAATAATGAAGCAAAAGTGGAAGGGAAAAAGAGGTAGAAAATCTTGGCAAAAGTAGGAGGAACAAATGGGCAAAATATTGGAAGGAAGTTAGTATCATAGCAGTTCAGACCACAGGATTATTCGAAGTGTTAAATCATTGCTTTGATTAGAAGGTGAAAAGAGGCTGGTCCACATGTAATACCACACCATGGACAGGTTTTTTTTTTTTGTAATTCATTCAGACAGGATTATTGGTCAGAGTTGGTTTCCTTGTTAATAAAAAATTAGGTATATGTATCTCATCCATGATATGGAATACACAAGTAAAAATTCCTTTGTTCAGTTCTTCCACCTGCAAATATAGAAAGGAAGAAACTTAAGCATCCTTAAACTCAATAAGAAAATATGTCATTGAACATCCTTTGAACAATAAAAAATATTATTAATTAGATTAATATCATCTACTTTTGCTAAAATTTGTTAGCCTAGACTATAAATTCTAATTTTCCAATTGGTGTTTATTGGTTTGTTTATGCTTGTTATACTAGTGGTCAGTGTTGCAGCACTTCCTGAAGGACATGTACAGATATGTTTTTCATAAGCAGGTGAGTACTGCCCTGCATCCTGAGGAGTAGCAAAGGGGAGGAAAAAGAAAAAATTATGGAGCTGTCTTAAATAAATTTTATGAACAGAAAATAAAATTACCTGTGAGATCCTAACCTGTCTTTGTTGAAATTTGTCATTACATTGTAAATTCAGTTAAGCCTTGGAGTAATCCAGGTGGATTGCAATTAAACTACATCTGGAGTAATTCCTACTCAGCATGATCAAGACTGAAGGCAACAAGCAGCAGCTGTTTTACACTGCTTTCTACTAATGTTACTGTATTTTTAGGACATTATAAGTGAACAGTTTATACACTGTCACACCACATAAATTTGTACTACTACTACTCTGAGGAAAGCTTAGCAAAGAGATCCAGCTTAAAGTAATACTAAGTAATACTCTCTTGTTTGAACACTATTAAACTCCAGTATTATTTTTAATCTTCTGGGATCTTATTTCCCTGGAAAACTCAGGTTCTTTTATACTGAGGGTTCTTCTCTACCTGTGCACAGTGAGCCACTGACTAAAAGAAGAAACTGAATTTCTTTATCACTGAAAAGCATGTGTCTTAAACCATCTAGGCATAAAATGCAACTCTGATCTGAGGTAAAGGTAATGGAAAGAAAATTTGATACTTACTTCAGATTACTAAAGTCGGGATTCATTTAAAGTACCTGAAATCCATGGAATGTTCTGCTTTTAATATTTATGCAAAATATGTAATGTAAGGAATTTGGGTGAGATTTTTTTTGTTTGGTTGAGGTTTTTTTGTTGTTGTTTGGGGTTTTTTAATCAAGTAATTACTTATTATTTTAAAAGACATCCTAGTATCTTCTGTAACTGAAATGTTTGGTGAAAGAGGGATTATATTGCATTGGGCAGCTGAAGAGGGCTCTAAAAATGAAAAGTGGTAAAAGTATTGGAAGGGTTGACTTTACTGTACATCTGTGAAGGTGAGGTCTAACCTGGGGTCTAACAGGTATCTTTTGTCATTTCCCGATTTGTCCATTGCCTTTCAAGGAGTTTATGACTGATTACCTTTTTATCACAAAAACTGGCCTAATATTTTGACTGTGACAAGAACAGTAGTATTTCTTATGTGACAGTATTGTGCCAAAAGAGCGAACATACAATTTCTGAAGAGTTGCTGGAATCCCTTCTTTTAGTTGATCAGTACAACAGCAAATTAATTGCTTTGGATAAAAACAGGAGGTTGAACTACTTGCAATATACTCTTTGAAGGTTGCTGGGGTTTATGACATGAAATACGGTTGGTAAAAATGCTGAAAGTGTTAGCATATTTTAAGGGGGGTGGACAGTTCTTAGACACAAGCCTCTGAATATTTCTCAGCATCTGTAATAGAATATGAATTGTAGACTCATCATATACTGTACCAAATAAAAAATGGATAATGGAAGTGGAGGATTATAATTTAACAGGTTTTGTCATAAACAATTTGGAAACAGATGTGCTGTGCAGAAGCCCTAGTTGTACAATCCAAATCAGTTTTCTTTCAGGCACTGAGAAAGGTTATACTGCATTTCATTTGGACTTACATAGTACAGATGTCTGAATATGAAGGAGTCAAGCCTCTTCATAGCTGATTCTGGATAGGGATGCTTTTTAGATTCAGTGCATCTTATGTATTTTAATATTTACTTTTATATTCCAGCAAGATTAAAATGAGTGAAGGAGTTATACTGAGTGGGAAACAAAATAGTGTAAAGACCATCATACCTATTTAAAACAAAACAAACAAAAAAACCCAAACAACGACCAAAAAAAAAAAAAAAAAGAACAAACAATAACCTCTAAACAATAATAACAACAAACAAAGCAAAACAAAACCAAAACAAAAAAGCACAAAATCCCCCAAACTGGACTGAAATAAAATTTGAAAGGCAGTTACATTGTACAGTGTCAGGTGCACCACTGCAAAACTGAAGAAGAGATAGGGCCAGGTGCTATGTACAGCAGATCCATCAACTGTACTGCAGAGAGAGTTAATATTAGCACTGTTGGCACAAGTAAGACCCTGACATTTCATGTATGGAAGATTAATTACTTTTGGGGCTCCTTTTCTTGACTAGCAAAGACTGCCACACAGGCATTTTCTAGGATGCAGCCAATAAAACACTAATGGATTTTTCCCTATATATGAAAAAGAAAATCAAAATAATCCACGAATAAATGAACCTGAAGGAGGAAAGAATCCAGTGTTCAGCACACAAAGCTTGACTTTACATAAGAAAAAGAAGAAGGAAAAAAGGAGGGGAGGAATGACACTGCACATAGGTTTTTACACATAAGACAAAGATGTCTTAATGGGCTGACCTTGGGTAGATGCCAGGTGCCCACTAAGCTCCTCAATCACTCCCTTTTCCAGTGGGACAGAGGAGAGAAAATAAGATAGAAAGCAATTCATATGTTAAGGCAGTTTACTGAAGCAGAAAGAGGGAAAGTTTGCATATGTATAGTCAAAAGGAAAAGAGCTTATTCTATACTTCCCATCAGTGAGTGCTCTTCAGCCACTTCCTGGCAAGCCTCAGCATGTCACAGTTGCCCAGAAAGACAAACGCTGTAAATAACAAATGCCCCACCCTGTTCCTCCTCCTTTGGTTAGCTTTTATATCCCAACTGACATATAGTATGGAATACCTCTGTCCTTAAACCGAGTCAGCTGGTCTAACTGTGTCCCCTCTCAGCCCAACCCCTTGATGGGAAGTGTTAGAGAGCCAGCACTGATGCAGGGCCAACCCTGCTCAGCAGTACCCAAAGTACTTGGTGCTATCAACACTTTTCCAGCTACCAATGCAAAGCACAGCACTGAGAAGGCTGTGATGGGAAAATGAGCTCCAACTCAGCCAGACCCAACACTGAAGTAAAAAAGGATTACTAGGAAATGTAAAGAATATTTTAGGTTGAATATTAGTTCAACAGTATGTGAACTGTTACAGTGAAACAAATACAGACATCAGAGGATAGCAAGTTATTTACACTATTTCTTAAGGGACAGTAGATACAGCTTCAGAATAAAATCATTTATTGTTTGACAAAACTGCTGGAGATCTCAAAAATATTCAGGACCCAGGTGAGTTCTGTATCTGCAGTTTGATGCATTCCCTTAGTGCAGACAGTAGATAGACAGCTTGTTCCCATGGGCTGGGTCCTTGAATGCCCCATGAAGCAGCCAATTCAATGTCCTCAGTTCACTGACCAAGTCACTAGGGTTGCTCTACTCGTTATTGTCTCTCTTCTGACCAGGTGTTTGTTTAATGTAATTATCATATCAGATAACGTGACAAAGATTATAAAACACTTATTCAACACAAGTAGACATAATCGTGCAAACTAAGGTGGTGACAAAATCAGCAGGGTTAATAAATAATTGTTAACAAGAGGCACACAAGTTGATTGCTGAGCTGATGACCATGACCCTTGCTGCTACAGAAAAGGAAGGGAAAAGGGAAATCACAGGCTGGAGGGAAAACAGGGGGACATATAAAATACATATACAAGCTGAAAATACACTAGAAATTGAGTATCCATAATAATAATGTGTGGTGATGTCATCTTGAATCAGATAAAATAAAATATATATATATATTCTAAAATATACTAAGGAACAAAAGAAAAGAACATAGAATTTAAAGATTTTGGGCCTCATCACAGGGCGTGATGCAAATGGCAGTAAGGTTCATGCTTTTAAGACTTCTTTCTTCTCCCTATAGCAGAAGATAAAGGGCTGCTGATGTTTAGGTGAAACATTCCATGATATATTCACTCATTAATGAGGAGGAAGAGAAGAGGGAAACACCATTTTTTTCTTGCATATATCTTCAGAAAAACTAAACAAACAAAAAAGTATTTGATAACCTTTGCATGTGACAAATTTTAAAGCCAAAGGACATAAACTGGGGGTAATATGTGTATTATATGGTGTTGCTTTGTGGTACTGATTCTGTTTCCTTTCTTTTCTCCCTTTGCATGATGGACTGTATTTTCTTCTTCCCATAGAGACACTTAGGTTATTTTGATGATGATAGAAGTTAAAAACAAAATTAAATACATGGTTTGGAGCTCTTGGAATACACTAATATAGAATTGGTGATGTGGACATCACAATTTGTATTATTGTCTTTGTGGTTTTTGGTTTTTTGGGGGTTGGGTTTTGTTTTGTTTTTTAATTTGTTTTTTTCTTCCTTTCCTCCCTTTCTATAGTGTAAATATAATACTTTTAAGTGAATTATAAAGAATTATGAATATCATTTTAAGAATCCATGTAACCATGTTAGAATTTATGACACTTACTGAGAGAATTTCAGCAAAATTGATTTACAGTATCTTAAGGAGAGGAACTGTGTATTTATGAAATGGCAAAAATATTTTCACACAGAAAAAAAAATAGTTAACATGGTGTTAATGCTAGTTCAAAAATATGATTCTGGTATTTTCCAGATTTTAAAGAAATTATGTGATATAATAACTCTATCTTCAGAAATAAGCATTTTCTGTTTGATGTGTAGGACTTAAGCAAAAAATCAAAAATCTGCTTAGAAAAGAGGAAATTTTTTATGAGCCATACAAAATGATTTAAATTAAAAGGAAGGTTCTCTGCTGCAGCAAATTACTTTTAATAAGCATTAGATTACATGAAACTCAAGAAAACTAATAGCATTTTTAGTAGTTCTACTACTTAGAAAAAAATTAAAAAATAAGGTCATAAAGAGCACAATAATGAGCATAGGCAAAATTATTTATTTTGGTTTGCTAATATCTTGATTGCTAATAAAGTTTAATGCTCAACAACATGTTAAACAAACAAACAAAAAAAAAAGAAATAATACACAGGCATTATTTTCCACTGTAGGTGCAGAAAACTACTCTAAGGATTAGAAATTTAGTTTTTATAGTAATGTCTTATGTACACTGTTGCAAGGTTCTGTAGAGAACTCTTCTAGAATTGTGATAGTTTGTGGAATTGCATTTTGTTGAAATGGTATGCTCTGGCTCACCCCTGGGAAGTGTATGGTTTATCCCAAGTCAGTACCCTCCCTGCAGTATCGTGTATCTGTAACCCCATTGGCCAGAGAATCTATCCGCTCCCATTTCGAATCTCCCTGTTAAGAGTGCAGGGAGAAGTAAGAAGTAGGGCTCGCTCTCTTTGCCCTGGAGGCCTCTGGAGGCTCTGCTCCTCTCCCCTTCCCTCTCCCCCAGTGACCATGCTGCCTTCCTGCGGGCAAACTCCAAATAAATCCTCATTTCATTAGCACCTCACCAGCCGTCTAGAGTCTCCTTGCCTGCCAACATGCAAATACCAACGAACCTAGAGCCTGGGGGGTTCCAGGGGAACCCTCCCTGGGCACCCCCCTAAATCTAAATTACAACAATAGTTAAATTGAAAATAATTTTATACATGAAAGACTGAAAATCATACAACACAAAAATGCCATATTTTAATGTGTTAAGCCAAATACTGGGATGAGAGGTGCATACTTTCTCTTTTATAACCATACTTACTGTGGTGTCTCAATTTGCAAGTGTTGGCAGGTAAAAATGTTGCTGTGCCAGGAAGCCCATAAGTTTGCTGCATCTCCTTGAGTTACAACAGTTTGACTCTTGATTTTGACTAAACTCTTGATTTTTCTTGGGCCAAAAGTTAAAAGACTAATGATAAACTGATTCATAAAGTGACATTAGAGAGATACGTTAAAATCATACTAAAAAAAACCCAGTTGCCTGGTTTTTAGACTATAAAACCAAACATATTTTGGTGATTTTTCCATGACTCTCTTATTCTGCAGATTTCAGCATCAAAGATGTTTTGAAATCTCACTAAAACTGAATATGATTGTTGTTCCAAAGTACTGAAAACTCTCAATCAAACGAGCATGGATCACTTGGACCATTGCGTCATAACAGCCTTGTAGTACTGAACCACCAACTTCACAAAAGCCCATGTCAAAGTATCACCCCAGGGAAGAGCCAATAAAATCAGTAGGTATTCAGTAGAATATCAGAACTAGAAATAATAAGCCTATATCACAATAAGACACAGAAGGTAGGATTTTCTGCCATCATTAAGTCATTCATAGAGTAAATGTAGTTAGCCAACAAACAGATGTCTATAGATTTGGTATTATCTAATCAAATTCAGATATGACAGTTATTCATCGGGATGTAAAAAGTACAGAAAAAAGTGTCTGATCATCTCACACAGACATTCTCAACATTTATTTTATTAATAGTGTTAGCCCTGATTCCAGACACCAGGGTTAAATCATACACCTTTCTTGAAATTGTCATTGAAGTCATGGATCTGTGAATTCCCTCACACCATCCATTCTCAAGTCACTTTGCTGTCCTTCACTTTCTCATCAATTTTTTTGCTTTTTCTTCTACTGGTCAGGAAATCCACAGAAGGACTTTTAATCTTCATTATTTTGAGTACTTTCTCATTTGCTGTGATTTTTATCCAGTCAGTTGAAAACCCTAACAATTTGTACAAAAATGAAGGATGTATTACAAAATATTTTACTACTTTTGTCAGGAGCCTTTTCAGTGTACATGTCATATTCTAATGTTTGTTCGTTATTGACCATGCTTCTTTTATCTCTATCTATCTCATTATTTTTTCTTTAATACCAACCTACCTTCAAATAGCCTTTTCCTACTTTTGACATACCTCTTAAATCCAGCTAAGTAGGTTTTTTCCAAAGCTTTTTTTTTCTGGTTTCAGAACATCTTGCTAGCCATTTTCTTTTATTTTCCCCAAAAATTAGCCTCCACTCAACATCTACCCTTCTCATTTCCCCAAACTTCTCACCTTTTACAAAGATATTCGCATTTTATTCATTGCTAGTCCGTCGTGGTGCCTCTCAGGACAAAGTCCCAGGCCTGCCCGGCCTAGCTCAGACACCGCAGTAAGCTGTAGGTGTGGCTGGTGAGACACGCAGGCCGAGCCCATCCTGTGGGTCTGGGCTCCTCCGAGCTGTCACTGAAGGCAGGAATGACAGGGGCAGACAACGGCGGAGGAATGAAGGGAGGAGTCAGCAGAGCAAATCCATGAAGTTTATTGGAGGACTGAGAGAACCCTCCTCCCCATCCATGGATTGCTCTGACTGAGCCCAAACTGGCTCTGGGACAGGCCCTTTTATAAGGGGGTGGTGCAGTGGGCGGTGAGAAGGGAACAACCAATGGGGTTCAGCCTGGGCATGGTTAGACAGGTAACTGACACATGCAGGAACCAATCACAGGAGGGAGGGAGGAACCGCCTCTGGGCCCAGCCAATCACTGGACGCCCCTCACAGAACTTTCTAGTCCTGAGGCGGGGCCCCGAGATGACAGACGGGCTTCAGAGAACGAGGGGAGAAAGGACTGACAACTGACTGTCACTAGGGGAGCTCCAGGAGAAAACCACCAAGGGAGTGGAGCAGGGGACACACAGAACAAACCGTTTGAACAACATACATAAAAGGCAGTTAAACAAAACATGCACCACTACACTAGTCTGTTTTCTTTCTTTTATTTCTCCTTTACATTTTTATGTTCTTTGTTACCATGGGTTTTTCCTAGCTGGCTGTGCATTTCATATTAAGCAGAAGGTTTGTACCTTCTCATGCACTTTTCATGTAAACAAAATCTATGTTCTATAAACATTTTTTTCACATTCCATGCTAAGACAAACAAGACTATGTGACAGTCTCCTAGACCAGTGTAGGTGAGAGGTGGGAATGCCACCCTCCAATCCATGGTCACCTTGCTACAGCTATATTATAGAGATAATAAACAAAGAGCAGAGTCTTCTGGTCTCCTGCCCTGCTGCTCTGAACCCAGATCTGCTGTCTCCTGACTGTCCTTATCAGCCTCATCTCATGGTGATAATTCTTTAATTCTCAAAAAAACCCCACAATTCTTTTTTTAAAGGAATAAAAAAAAATTCCTTTAAAAAAAAATTCGTATTCGTAGCTGTGTGTCTGGGGACTGTCTTCATTATATAGGGATTTTTTTTGCTTTTAAGTTAAAAAAATATATAAATATTGTCTTTACCACGAAATCAGATGTTTATGCTTTTTTCTGATGTTTATTATTGTTTTCTGCATTCTTTCTTTGACATATGAAGATATATTCTATATTCCTCGAGGAATCTGGTTCCACAGGACTCACCAAAGACATTTCCCTGAGACAAAGGAATTTTAATAACTGTACAGATCTGGAGAGAATTTTCAGCTGTGGGATTCATGATTATGTCATGGGAGAAGAACTTATGTGAACCCTCTCCCTCCTTAGAAGAAGAAGGAAAGGGGAATAACAGAAGCATCAAGATTTGACAAGACCCAGTACTCAAGCTGCGGTTCCACCAGTGCCGAGGACATGGGGACAACCACTGCCCTGGCCCTGCTGGCCACACTATTGCTGATAGAGGGCAGATGCCATTGACCTTCTTGGCCACCTGGGCACACTGCTAGCTCGTGTCTAGCTCGCTGTCAATCAGAACCCCCAGGTCCATTTCTGCTGGGCAGATTTCTAAGCACTCTTCCCACAGTCTGTAGTGCTGCCTGGAATTGTTATGACACAAGTGCTGCCCTTATTGGACCTCACCCCCTTGGCCTCGGCTCACTGATCCAGCCTGTCCAGATTTCTCTGCAGAGACTTCCTAGCTTTCAGCAGGATGACACTCCTACCCAGCCTGGTGTCTTCTGTGAAATTACTGAGGGTGCACTCAATCCCCTCATCCAGATCATTTCTAAAAGTATTAAACAAAAGTATTGGCCCCAATACTGAACCTTGGGGAATCTCAGTAGTGACCCTCCACCAAATGGATGTAGAAAAATTCACCACAATTCTCTGGCTATCCAGATGGTTCTTAACCCAGTGAAGAGAGCACCTGCTCAGGCCGTGGGCTGCCAGATTTTCCAGGAGAATGCTGTGGGAGATGGTGTCAAAGGCTTAACTGAAGTCTAGGTACATCCACAGCCTTTTCCTCACCCACTAGGCAAGTCATCTTCTCAGAATAGTAGATCAGGTTGGTCAAGCAGGACCTGCCTTTCCTAAACCCATGCTCGCTGAGCCTGCTACTCTGGTTGTCCTGTATGTGCCACAGGATTGTACTCAAGGTAATCTGTTCCATAATCCTTCATAGCATCAAAATCCGGCTGATAAACCTGCAGTTTCCTGGATCCTTCTTCTAGCCTTTCTTGTGGATGGTGTCACATTAGCCAACTTCCAGTCATCTTCCCAGCTAAACTTCCCAAATAACCAGGACTAATAAATAATGGCTTGATGAGCTCTTCTGCTGTCTCCCTCAGTATCCTCAGGTGAATTCCACCCAGCCCCATAGACCATTCTAACCCTCTGAGTATCTAGAGTGGCACAGCAGGCCACTGACTGCTTCCTTCTGTTTTACAAGGGGTCTCTTCTGCTCCATGTCCATCAGATCAGGGATGGCTTGGCCTGAGGATAACTGATATTTCTCTTAATAAGTCAAAGAAGTCTCAGAAGTACCTCAGCCCTTTCCTCAGCCTTGGTAATGATATTCCTCTCCTTGTCCAATAAAATAAAAGTGTAAGATGATGTGTCTCTTGGCTCTCATGTCTCATCCTCTTCAGAGTTATCACTAATCAAGTTCTTCACCACATCATCATCTCTCCTTTGATTTTCCTCCTGGCACACTAATTATCATCTATTACAAATGTAAATCAAGCTTGTAGCACTGAAGTATACTTAACATGTTGCATATACATGAATTGCAATATTTTATCAAGGATGCTCACTCCTAAAAATAATTTGTATGTAATATTTAAAACCTGCTCTTGGCATTTTAAGGACCCTTCTTCAATAAGCTCTGCAGAACCCAGGGAGAAAATCGAACAACTAGGGGGAAAAATAAGCCCCTCTTACTCTTTTTTAATGAGGTTATGCAGAATATTGTCATTTCTCTCCCTAGTAAGATGTCATGCTGTGAGCTAGCATAGAGAGCTATTGTCTAAAAATGTTGCATTTCTTTAAAGGAAGTTTTAAAAAACACTGTTGGCTTTTTCAAGCCCTTAATAAAAGAGCAATTAGCTCAAGTCTTTATAGTCAGAAGTGCAAAGCTTTCTATATCATGGATGAAAAAGAATTTTCTCTACTCAGTATGTTTCAGGGGTTGTAAAATACATCCCTTGCCCTTACTGCAGAGGTTTTACAATTTTGTCTACTGATTTCAAAGTTAGCAGGATCATATTTCAAAAATAGTGGTGTAATTAGGAACCAGTTGCTTTTTTCACCATTCCAAATGTCCTTTAATTGTATCTTGAAAAAAAATTCAGTGTCCATGAAAATACTAAATAATGAACACCTTAAAGATGCATAAAATTACATTAAATTACTCTGTAGTACAGGTTAATATGTTTTTATATTGATAGCTCATTATATTGAGCTATGAATATAAAATATTAATATTACCCTGGGATTTTGTAGTTGAACAGACACTCATTTACTACAGTTTACTGAGAAATTCTTCTTTCACAGTCCACAATAATTGAAATTTGTCTGCCTAAAAGATTACAGGATCTTACTGTTTTGACATACAGACGATAATTCATTTATGGGGATTATTTTTTGCCAAAAATTAAAGATGGTCCTAAGATCTGTTTTTATTATCATAACCTGTCTCAGCATTCCTGTTTGGCCTTGGATAAATCCCAGTGAACTCCATGGTAATGCCAGTTAAGCTTTGATTTTGCTAAACCTGAGTTACCTGTTATTCTAAAGAAAAGGTTTCATTTCTCAAGAGAGTTTTTTCATGATTATACAGGCCACACTTTGATTTTTCTCACACCATCTAGCCATTAAATCACACTGACTTAGTGAAGATTTCATTAGATTAACCTATTTGTTCAAAACTCAGAGAAATATAAAATCTTCTGTAGTGTAGATGAAAGGCTAGATAATTCACTGGACAGTGGATCTGCTGCTTGAATAGGAATTTAGGAAAACTGTCTGATTCTAAGTAATCTTATGGCCTCTTTCTTAGGTTCAAGACTACCTGAAATTTCAGGATGTGATGCTTCTCTATCCTCACTTTTGTAAACTACTGCTTTGGAGTCTCACAAATCAGGGGAATTTGGCCATTCTTATCAGGATGTTTTAAAAGCCACAGGACTGGCTTTTTGAGAGAACACAATATTCATTTTTCTGGTAGGGAACCCAGGCCAGAGGGATGCCCCAGTTATGCTGTTGAGGTGCCTATGTTCAAGACTCAGGTGGCCAGGAAGAGAGACTTTTTGCTGCATAACATGGAAAAGAAGACATATGGTGGAGGTTTTCAGGTGCCTTCTCATATGACTATTCATGCATTTTACATGCACAATTTATAAAATAAAACACACAAGCAAAATATACAGAGGATTAAGAGAAGTGTTGTCCTTCCTGAGTAGATATTTTATCTTTGGTGCAGGAAACGAAAAACCTCAAACTTCTTTATATAGTCCAGCAGAGATAAACCTTAATTTCATTAAGACTGAGTGCTTTTGCTTTGAGGAGAGAATCATGGTTGTTGGTAGAATCTTCTTCAAGTACTCACTATGTATCATGGGTGCAAATTTTGAAAAGAATAGTCAGCTCTATTAATTAAAATTCACTACTGCAGATATGCTTGATTTAAAATCCCTCAGAAAATTATGCACAGTTGGTTCATGTCCACAGATTTCTAAGAACTTCTTTGTCACACAGCTGCTGCAATTTTTATTTCTAGTCAATGATTTCTTTCATAATAAACTCAAGCTTTTAAAGCCATTTGGTAAAACTGTAAAATGTAAAAGGACTGTAGCCCTCATAAAAAAGTGGTGATAACACAGAAAATTGCTGTGAATGATGTTCTGTCACGTAGGTGATAAAAAGAAATTAGAAGCAAGTGCTTCATCGATTGCTAATATAATCACAGAATCACTACTCTGCACTCTGGAAAGTAAGCAGCTGACAGTCTGGTTAAATCATTATCATTATACAATTAGTATTTTTGCAGCTTTAAATGTGAAGCAAGCACAACTTTAATTTAAGGCATTGAGAAGTGAAACCAAAGACTGTGGAAGGGTCCTAAAGAAAAACATGAGATCCTGCATGTTATGCAGCAAAAAGTCTCTCTTCCTGGCCACCTGAGTCTTGAACATAGGCACCTCAACAGCATAACTGGGGCATCCCTCTGGCCTGGGTTCCCAAATGACCAAATGGCTGTTTGGTCTTGCAGGGGTTTTCCCTTTGGCATATTAACCACCCAGAACCCTTCAGCATTTATGAGTCTTGGAGTGTCTTCTGAAAGGAGCCTGACCTGTCTATATTGGCAGTCCTGGAAGAGCTTCAAGCTCCTAAATCCTGATGGGTGCCCTGTCTTGACTTTGTGTCACTGTGACAGCCAGGCATGCAGCAACCCTGTCTCCCAGGTCTGATGTCACAGGATGGGAATTGCAAAGGGCAGACCACAGGTACCTCATAGTGCCCTGCAGCCAGGGTCCACGATAGTGCCACAGAAGCTCAGAACTGTGCCTGCAGTGGACTATTTTGTTGATCAGCAGTTTCCTTGCCTCCTGTCTTGTTTTCTTGTCAGAGTAGTGTAAGCTTCCAAGGAAAATGTGAAATATTTTATGGAGAGAAATGGAGAATTTTGCGCTTGATTTAAAGTTACTTTATAAAAATTGCTGGAAAACATATCATAGATAGTACAAGATAAGAACTTTGCATTTGCAAGAGATTGCTCTAGTCATTGTAACAGGTCTTTCCTATCTCTTACCTCCAGGATCCTGAGAAATATGATTAGTATGAGTAGAATTTTTGCTTTAAAACTGTACAAATACCTGAATTCTACCATGTTCTATACTATGCGGTATCTTCACCTAGAGAGAATATTTTAGATGCCATTATATTCCAATAATATTTGTTCCTTTTTTTTCTTACTTCGTGAGGGAACTTACTCAATTTTTTTTATGTATAGAAAGAATTTTGCAAACCTTCTTTCTAGAATATCCATGGTAATCTACTCAATATCTTTACTGAGGACACTATTGCTTAGAAACATATTCTTTTCAGATTTAAAGAATATGCAAATGTAATGTGATATTTAAAAAATACAGCGCATCTTGGGTTTTCTTAATACATTTTATTTTACAATTGATCATTTAAATAACCACTCAGTTTTCACTGTTGTTTGTCTCCTATCAAGTAAATTTGTGATCAGCAAAACAGCTTTCACACTGAGGTGAAATGACATATACTGTATTTTTAGCCACTGAAGTATGTATTTTACAGGAAAACCATATGTAATGTAAACCAGAACCTCTTTAGCTATGGGCTTACCAAAATTTCTGCTTTATGGGCTTCTACTCTTCTAAAATAAGGGGTTTTTTTTTTCTTACTACACATTTTAATTCCAGTTTTTCAATTTCAGTTGCATTAAGAAGAAATGTAATTCATGTTCCCTTGTGGTGGTGTGGAATTAAGTTCATAATAAGTTTATTGGGTTTGTGCAGGTTGATTGTACAATGGTATGTTCCTTGTACCCCATTTTTCCCCTGTTGGTATTATGCTGCAATTCCCCAAAGTCATGTAGCTCTTCAGTTATTGTCAATCTTTTCTCATAGTCTGTGTACACCCCTCCCTGTTGTCCCTGATTGGTTTCTGTAATGTCACCCCATGTTCGTACCAGCTCTTTGGTGGAAGCCCATTGGTTGTAACCTCCTTACCACGCCCCATTTCACTGCTGTATAAAAGGGCAGGGCAGGAGAGCCTCGGGGGCAGCCTGAGCAGCCAGCAGGTGGTGAGGAGGTACCGTGGACCCCCAAATAAATCTGTCATTTTTACCAGACTGGCTCCTCCCTTCTTCTCTGTCGTTGTCAGCATTCCCCACTGCCTCACACAGCCTCTCAGGACAAGAACTCACAGGGATCAGCAGGCTTGTGTGACTCACCTGGCTGTACCCTTTAGCCTGCTGCGGTGTCTGAGCTAGCCTGGGCAGGCAGAGAGACTGAGTTCTCTTAAAGGCGGCACTCCTGCCTAATTTGTCCTCCAAATGACGTAACATAGCAAAAAGACTTACATCAGGTGAAGATAATGGTCATTATTGACATTAATTTGAGCAAATCTCACTGTTTCTTAAGTGTGATGTGCCTCTGTAGTGGCCATATTAGAAGGCATCAAGACAAAAGGTCAGCTTTCTAAAAGGAAATGGACTGGTAATACCTTCTCAAACTTCTGGCATCTCTGTCTTTCCTACCACAATACAAGCCTGAAAGTAAACTGCTAAATAGATTAGTGAAACCATTCCAAATCTTTATAATGAATGTGATTGTTTGACAGGAAAGTGAGAATACAATGAAGATTCATAATCTTAGAAATAACACTGCTCTGATTTTGAAAGATGAAACATTTTCAAAATAGGTCAAATTGTAAATAGGTCATTTTGTAAATATAATGAGTTATGCAGAAGTGGAGAAGAATTACTTATCACATACCACCTACTACATTAGAATCACCCCTTATATCCCTATGATAACTGGACAATCAGTGACATAAAAGAGATAAATTTGAGTTCACATTAAAAAGATAAAAGAATATATACAATAAAATTGCATAATTTCTATAGAAAAGGAATTACATCAATATGAAAAGTTATTAATTGAAAAAAAATGAATTGCTGACTAAAATTTTAATTGAATTTTTTCTTTACAAACCAAACCAAGCCACAAAATCAAAGCATGCTGTCTTCTTCCATTACAATAAACAACTCAGTAGGAAATAGGAAAAAGAACACTTTGTTCCTGCTCCCTGATTTTCACATTTTGTTGATATGAACTGCTTACAATATGGAAAATATTACTTTCTTGAATATGTGACTGTACTCACCTTGCCTTTGACAAGACAAAGTAAGGTCCTTTTCTTTGTCTAAGCATTCTGGATAGAAATAGATATGGTGTTGACCTCAAATGTCTCTAAGTAGAAGGTTATTCTAAAAACAAAACAGGGAACACACTTTGATATCAGGAGGCTAAGTTGTTCTTTATGCTCTCTGGAGAAGTTTTATTATGATTGTCATTTGTTTCAGACCCATTTTGGCATGTATATTGATCAAAGCTTATTAACTCTTCACGACCTCTTAAGATGTCTGTGACAGCAGCTACCCCTAAAAGCCCATTTTATAACAGCAGGATATTCACACCCTACTGAACACTAATTGAACACTTGTTGACAGTCTGAGCAAACACAGTGACCACATTTCCTTCCCACCATCAATGTCTTTATCATAGGCCTAAAGCACAGACACAGGTAATGCTAATTGTGTAAAGTCACTGTAAAGCACTTAGAGTTTTTATGCTTTTGATACAAATAATTGGTAACAGGGTGAAGGAAAAAATGGAAAATATCTTCGGAGTTATTAACATTTTTGCCTTTACAAAGGCAATCATTAATGAATTATATTAGCTCTTCATTGTTTTCCTAGCAAGACATAGCTGTTTAAATGATAGATTTATAACCATTTAAGCACTTTTTTGTGTGTAATAAGCTTCTTCAGGGACTTATTGCCATACATCAGTGAGGAAGTCAAAGCTCTACAAGGGCATTAAATATCATCACCAGAAGTTCTCTGATCCCCAAGTTCAAAACTGAAATTATTAGAGTGTAGCCTAATAAAGGGGAGTGACTCATGCTTTTTTGTTTGCTTTGGATTGTTCGGGTTTTCTTTCTAGGGATGTGGTGATGTTTCCTTCTGACTATTACAGTTCTTAGTGTACTGGAAGGTCTTCTTCTGAGTGAATAACTGAGTGCTCATAGTGTTAAAAAATTAAGTTTATAATCTTCAGATTAATTGTGTCACATGTCTACTACCATGTCTACTACCATTCACTACTTCTGAAACATTTAATTTTTCATGAAAACTACAAAATCTTTATAGTAAGAAAGTAACATGTTCCCCTTATCCCCATTAAACTAGAAGATAAGGCTTTGCTGATCTATTTAGTCTTCATCACATTTATTTCTGGTTATGGAAAACTATGTTATAAAAGATTGCAGCACACTGAAGATTTTCTGGTTCTGAGAAGTGTATGTACCTCCTGTCTCTTTATGCCTAGAGCACTTGTTAATAGGAATTTTATCAACTCCAGCTGCCTAAAGGCAGATTGTAAGGAATGCATTTGCAAAGCAATCTGGTGTATAAAATGTGTAGAATTTTCTGTGCTGCATCAAATCATATTTCTTCAGTTTCATTTCAAATTAATTTACCAATCACTACAGACAATGCAATAGTCTGAGTGCATGATCTTACAGAGTCAAGAAATAATACTTGGTGTAGAAATGTATTAACTATCTTAAGTACTTTTTTCCCTAAAAATTCCCATTCTTTAAACAAGACTACTAAGATCAGAAAAACTTTGATATATTTTTATGGAGATGTCATTAAATTTGTCTGAAGACCCCCAGCAGTGCTAGACCAGGCAGTGATAGACTAAGGAGCAGCTCTGGCAAAGACTCTGAAGGCTCTGGGGGTCATAGAGCTGAGCACAAGCCAGCAGTGTGCCCTGACAGCAAAGACAGCAAGCAGCACTAGTGGAAGCACAGTCAGCAGGTCCAGGGAAGTGATTACTCACACCTTGCTCAGAGCTGATTACACAGATTCTAATTTCTGTGCCCTGTAGAGGAAAGACATCAATAAGGCACCAGGGCAGTCAGGACTGGATCATATGCCTTATGAGTTGACATTTAGAGACCAGGGCTTGTTCAGCCTGGAGAAGAGACGCCTGTGGGACTCTTAAAAAAGCATTAATTTGCCTGAGGGGAAGTGAAAAAGGAGACAGAGCCAGATCTTTCTATATAGAATCATAGAATCATGTTGGTTGGAAAAAAAACTTCAGTGTCATCAAATCCAGAAGTTAACTTAATCACTGAGTGCTGAGTCCATCACTAAGCCATGCAGCATAGTGGGTGGATGAGAGTCAGTGGGCATAATTGGAAAGAGGACAGGCAGTGTCTGGGTTTTGAAGAGAAACCTTTTCCCAATGAGAACATCCAGTCAATATACCAAGTTGCTCAGACAGATTCCACTGTCTCTGTCTTTGGAAACTTTCAGGACACTTGGACAGAGCACTGAAAAACTTGGCTTGACCTCAGAGCAGCCCTGTTTTGATCAAGAGGTTGGACTATAGGGCTTGGTGAAGTATCTTCACACCTGAATTGGCACTTGAGCCTATAAATAAGCTACAGTACTATATTTTCAAAGGTATCTTTGCTCATATATCCAGATGAGAGCATTTCCAAGACTATTTCTCTAGTGTCATTTAGCTACACTATACAGCAAATTTCTGTGAAGCATTCATAGTAAATTCCAGACTTGACATAAATTTTAACAAATTTGAATAATCATTAAATAGTTATTTTACTTTTTCTAACATATTATATCAAAATCAGAATGAATCTAAAGGGTTTATATGTTAACTTTTTATATTAACAATATTATAATTTTATCCCTAAATTTCAGTAATAACAGAGACAATGATGGACACAATTAGTGCCATCAGTACATAGGCATAGGCCAGTTAAACCACATAACACAGGTGATCTGATCTATTTTATATAAGTTATCAAACAAGGCATCTTCTTAATTGTGTTGCCATGGTAACAGAACTGCACAGAACAAACTGCTTTCCTCTCCCTGAAATGAACACAGCTCTGTGGGCTCAAGACCTTCTAGAAAAGAAAACCATAAAGTTTGATGAAAAATGAAGTCTGGAGCAACTGGCATATATCCCTTCAAGACTTATCCAAGGGGGAGGTCGTTCAGAACATCTGTTTTGCATGTCCCGTCTCTTTTAATAATATCAGAGCTACAATGAACAGCTTAGATGAGATGCATATACTGGATTTGTTGTGACCTAGGCACCAAGAATTACATTTCATAACACACCAAATGGCTTCAATAACTTTCTTAATTGTGTACTTTTAAAACATGAAGAGTTACAGAATTGCGATCCCAGAGAATGAAGAATGAAAAAAAGCCAAACCAAAAAAACCTCAGGAACTACCCCTGTACAAGCCTGGACATCAACAAATATCAAGTATTTCACCAAGTTCCTCTGGGTCCACTACAACAGGTCCATGTCTTTCCTTGAGGGAGGGGACACAGCTGGGACAGCTGATCCAAACTCAGCAAAAGCAATAGTCCATACCATATGTTATCATATTCAGATGTAAAAAAATGGGGTGATCATGTCATGTTCAGCAGTAAAATCTGGGGTGAAGAAGGAATGTCTGGAGTTGTGACATTTGTCTTCCCAACTAACTCTGCTGTGGCTAATTGAAGGCCTGCTTTCCTAGATATGGCTAAATACTTGCCTGAACATGGAGACAAGTGAATAAATTCCTTATTTTGCTTTGCCTGTACACAGTTTTTGTTTTTCTTATAAAACTGTCTATATCTCAATTCATTAGTTTTCTCCCTTTTACCTTTTTGATTCTATATCCCAATGAGCAAAGGGCTGTGTAGGGATTATGTGCATACCAGGGTTAAATCACAACATAGGCTTGCAACCCTCTATTTTCCCCAAAGGAAAACAATAAATCCTGGAGAGATTTTAAGTGTTTTCTGAATTGTGGAAGCGTCTCAAGATATGGAAGATCTGAAACCTGCCAGAGAGATGTGTGAGGAAGATCTCATATGCAGCCATTTCATTCAAAGATCATCCATTCTGGTGAAGAAGAGAAAAACAACAAACAACAGATCAATCAGTTCTCTTTGAATTCTGTTAATCTTCTTTTTAATCTATATTTCTATACCTAGCACCTCATTTATGAACTAAGTTTTCTAGGAAATACCATTATGTATGTTAAAAACTTTCAAGTGGCCAAAAATTCCTAGTTAACAGTCTTACACTGTTAAAAAAATAGTTACTAGCAATAATGAATTTAGACCAATATTCTGTAGCTGAAACATTAATACATTAATTTACCAACATATTCTTCTTCTTCAGCCACAACGTTTTCTTTATTTCTGGTGTCCACTACCTGAACAATTCAGGGCTGACCCAAAGGTAAAGCAAGTTGTTAAAGGCATTGTCCAAATAAATGCCTTATAAACACTGACAGGCTTAGGGTATAGATTTCATCTCCAGAAATCCAGTTTTGGTTTCTTGGTAAAGAAATGCTTCCTAATGCCAACTCTGAACCTCTCCTGATGCAGTTTTGAACCATTCCCATCCTGTCACTGGATACCAAGGAGATGAGATCAACACACCACTCTTCAATTTTGGAAGGATGCATTGGAAGGATTATAAAACTATTTCTCTCATAAATTAAACATTATATTATTACTATAGCATTGTGTTGTGGAAGTATAAAATCATTATGTTATTATCAGTTCTAATCTTCCACTTTGATATTAGATCACGGACCAAACATCTCCAAACATTGACTTTTTTCCAGTTTTGAAGTATTTTACGTGATCTTAAATGTCAGGGGATGATGAGATCAAGAAGGCAGCTGGGAGCTAAAGCGAGAGCCCAGCAGAGGAGAAACTTGACAAGAGGCACAGTCCCACAGTATCTAATTAAGAGAGAAGGGCTGGGACAGGGACTGTGAACGAGGTGTCTAATGGTCAGACAAGACTTCAGAGACAAGGCAAACCCAAGCCTATGGGGGAAGTCTGTGCCCTTGGGCCAAGGCCCAAAGCCAAGACAGAAACCTAACTCCAGCTATGACTCAAAGTGCCTGCTTAGAAATTCTGCTCCCGCATGAAGAAAGGAAGATGCCAGATATGTTTGCTTCATCTCCATCTCATCCAACTCTTCTCAATCACCTGATAATCACCTGGTTGTGCAGCTGCAGTGCATCCAGCCTTCAGTGGAGACTGACAAGCACTTGGGGAACATGCTGTTTTCAATGGCCAAAACTGGGGTTTTGCTCTTATCATTGTCTGGTTTTAGAAAGAAGGTAAGATTTAATGTAAACACATTTCTTTACTAGAATATTACATTGTACAGAATAATATGATGTGGCACAGCTACATGACAAGATGCCAGTTCCCTGCCAAAATACATTTGAAAAATAGATTTTTGCAGCCTAGGAAAGCTTCCATCAATTCTTACATTCAAACTGAAGGTAACATGGGAGACTCATTGGTATACAAATTCCTTGCACCTGTTCTTTTAACAGATACAGATGAGAACAGTGGGATGCTGGCTCTTAAAATGCAGAGCAGAAGGTATTTGCCTTACCAGGCACAAACAAGTTATAGGATTTGTTCTAAGATTTAATGTACAAGTTAAGATAAAAAGCAAACAAGCAAAATATTAACAGCACCATAAAATATTTCCTTTAAGTAAAACATATGTTTTAAGTCAGTGAACATACTTCAATTTCCGCAACTTTCAGAAAGCACAGTAAATCACTTGTCACACCATGATAATAATGAGTGATATAGTGAAAGGTATCTCTCACTAAAGAGAACACAGCAACCAGTGACAGATAAAACTGAGAAAAAAGAAACTATGTGCACAAGAGCAGTATGACAGCCATAATGATGAGTACAGGATAGTTGTTTTCCTGGTTATATTACTACATATAATTTATATTTAAGTGTTTATGTTATCTTTTCTCCTTTTTTGCCATCTTGGATAGCAGATATCCTTCATTACATCTACATTTCCCAATTAAGGTAATTCTTTATAACCTCTCTATTTTACTTTCTAGAGTTCTATAGGAGTCACTGACAAATCTTTAGCCTCTGTTAAATGGGAGATTTTCTTGGTACAAGAGAGACATGGAGCTCCTGGACAAGGTCCAGCAGAGGGCAACAAAGCTGTTTAAGGAATTTGAGCATCTCTCTTGCAAGAAAAGGCTGAGGGAACTGGGCCTGTTCAGCCTCAAGAAGAAACAACTGAGAGAAGACCTCATGAATTATAGATATATAATAAAATAAGTGTTTGAAGGGAGGGTGTCAAGAGAATGGACAGGATCTTCTCAGTGGTGCCGAGCAATAGGACAAGGAAACGACAGTCAGAAACTTGTGCACAGGATGTTCCACCTGAATCTGAGGAATAACTTTACTTTACAGATGAGCACACACTGGAAAAGATTGCCCAGAGGGGTTCTGGAGTCTCCCTCACTGGTGAGATTCCATAACCATCTGGATGCAGCCCTGATCAATGTGCTCTGGGATGACCCTGCTTGAGCAGGAAGGTTGCATCAGATGACCTCTGTGATTCCTTCCAACTTGAGCCATTCTGTGATTCAACTTGGACCAGAGGGACTGGAGAGGCACAGGGCATGAGGCAGGGCATGTTTTTGAAAGAGAGAGACTTGTGTTTATGTGTTAGAATTGAAAGCTTAAACTAGAAATCATTCTCTACTCTCCACACACCCTGCTTATTTACTAAATGTTAGATTGAATACCACAATTCTTGCAGACCTCCCACAATTTTGTTGTGACATTAGGAAAGCATTTGGGGGATGGTTAAATATGGAGCTTTCAGTGACATATAGTACATAATGGAGTTGAACACTACGTCCTAGTAGTGGAAAAGCAATGCAAATGGGTAATACCCCATTAAACTCTTTCCTTTATTCTTTGACATAAATATTACAAACACAGAACCTATTGATCAGGCAATTTCAACCAGCTACAGAATTAAATGAGATATTCTGAAGGGAAAAAAAAACCACATAAAATCAAGCAAAATCCTAAATTTTTAAAGGGATGTGTAGAAACTGATGGAAAGAATAAACGAATGAATACAGGAAAATTACCTGGTGAAGTCAAAATTCCATCATCTACAGCACTGGGAACTGCAAATCAATTACATCATAAGGAATTTTAAAAGAAGGGAGGTGACAATAATAAAATTACTTTTAATTTGAAAAGAGTAACTAAGTTCTGACAAAAAGAAATCACAACATTTTATAAACATTTCCTCATGTCTAATAACAGATGTCTGAATGCTCATTAGCTCTATGAATGGGAAGTTTTAGTTTTTTCCATAGTTTTCTCTATAAAGTGAAAGAAAGTAAGAGATTTTGTTACAAATTTCAGTATTCATTCACAATAAGAAAAAAAAAAATCTGATAAATTAAAAACATTAATCTAACCACAGACATGGGAACACCTGGAAATAAGAAATTTGCAGGAAATAAATTTCTAAGTAGGAAATGGTAATTTGAAAGGTACTCAAAGTAACTACAGTTTGGATTTTTTTGGTGAAAACCAACATTCAACATGTTATTTCTGGCTACTACCCGATTTTTTTCTCTGCTGATATTTTAATAATAATTTGCTGTTGTTAAAACCAGATTCTATGTGTAAAAAGTGCACAATTTGTCTGAAAAAGTGTCTTGACACTTAGAGGTATATATTTAACACATGCAACAGAGAAAGTATTATAAGACACAGAGAGTTTTGTTGAAGCTCCCTAAACAAACAATTTGAATCCAAATTGGTTTGAAATGATTATGCATATCTTTCTTCATTAAAGATGGAAGCAGATAAATAACAAATTTTCATTAAAAATCTAAAACAGAGTAAAATGTTGATTCATGGTAGTGACAGACAAGACACACTGAAAACTTTGACAAGGGCTTGTTCTGGCAGAAGGTTTCTCAGCAGGGATATATGGGCATATTGGAAGAAGAAAGTCTGCTCCAGCTGGTCAGGATCCAGATTTGTGTCATTCCAGCCTAACAAGAGTTGTCCCTGGCTCCCCTGAGGTAGGGGACCAATTACAGCTGGCCGTTTCTTCAGATGCATAAATGATCTCTTGGTAAACATGGTTAATTAATAGGCTGACTCAATAAATATCTACTCCTTAACATGATAGACAAATATAAAGGTTTTCATTTTTGTCCAGTAAAACCTAAATTGCATCTTTTTACTTGAAACATTTTGTTATGATTACCATTTTCCTGGTAGTCCTTGTCAAGGGAACCACTTAATTGCTACTCCAAAGATTTTCCAACCTTTTCAACCAGACAGCTTTAAAGAACCACAAATCCAACTTTTATTGGACCAAAAATATTAAAAAAAACGTTTTCCAGCTATAAGATGAGATGAGGAGCTCTCTTTAGACTTGTCTTCTGGAGATTTGGTGTTGTTTTCTTTATTTTGGTTTGTGTTTTTAATTTTGTTTTTTGTGGGTTTTTTTGTGGGTTTTGTTTGGTTTGATTTTGTTTGGTTAGGGTTTTTTTGTTGTTGTTGCAGCTCCAAATGAGCCACTTAAAGCCAACAGTGAGACACACCTATAATAAGTAATAAGTGCTACAACATACCACCTGCACCACAACTTGTGTCCTGATTGGAAAAGCAGGACAACATAACCCTAGCAAATAGACCTTTTTGCCATTTGCCAGGGGAATTAATTTTATTTTATTTTTTTTATCTTGTCTTAAAGAGTTATTGTTTTGGCTTGCTGTCTCTGAGGCCACATATGAATGTAGACTATCAAAAAATTCTTTGCTGCTGTCCACTACATTTCAAGTTTAGCTATTTGCACACATTGGCTCTCACTGCGCTGTCCTTCATGTCTTCTCATCTGTCCCCAGACTGTCCCCAAGGTGAGTTCTAGGGTTTATAATTATTAGTTATCATATGACAAGAGGCATTTAATTTTGCAAGGATTTAATTCTTTGTTGAAAGGTGGGTGCAAGCCACCTTTCTGCATTTATGAGTTAATAGATTTGAATCTTTCTTTTAACTGTCTTTTACCTAGTTGGTAATTACTTTTGTGGTTTTAGTCTATATTTGGTACAATTCCATATCAAAATATTTTAACAAGTATAATGCTATAATTTAAACAAAAATGCAGTGCAATACTGAAATATCAATCATGAGTTAAGAAAATGTAGGTCCAGAGAACTATATTTAACAGCATATATTTATTGTAAATAATCAGACCCAGTACTTATTCTATGACTAAATTTCTATCAACAACATTCCTCAAAAGATTGAATCCCTGCTTCTGAACATACTTAACAAATGTTATAAAAATGAGCAGTTACATGTTTAGCTGGCACCTAAATGTAACTGGGATCCAAAAGCTTGATTTTTCTTTCACATGTGACAATCACTTCTTTTTCTAAACTTTTCAATAAGCAAAGGGAAGTCGGGGGCTGCTCTTCAAAATCAGTGATGACCATGCCAAATTTTATATTTGCTGGGAGCAAAATTCTCTAGTAACCACTGATAGGTATAAAAATGGTCACATTCTAATAGGAAATCACATTTTTTCTTTCATATCTCTTCTGTACAAATGTATAACCCAACTGTTAAAACAACATGGATGTCACGAAGAAATTCCTCAGGTGATAAGGGATGGGGCGGATCTGCCAGGAGGTTCCCACCCACAGAAAATGAACAGGGTTCTTGAAAGAAGTTCAATGACTTAGTCAAAAAGAAAGATAATTTTCCCTTTGATCTTTCAGTCTATACTTTTATTACATTTGCTATGAAAATGTGATTAACTAAACATGCCAAGAGCTCTTCTTCTGTGAGTATGATTAGTCTAATGGCTCTTTGTCATTTCAATTTCACACAAAAAAGGAAACTTCCCTGATGAGTAGAAGGAAATAAGGAAGTGTCTGAGAATACAACCTTATCTGAATATGAGTGATTATACTATTTCTCTTTGGAAATTAATATGAACGAAGTTTATTATAGTCCTCTCTTGATTATGAAGGGCTTACGTGTCAAAATGTTGAAACATTAATAGCTTTTTCTTTTCAACTATATTTTGAATGTGTAAAGCAGTGAAAAATCTTTTTTTATGTTTTTTTATTTACATATAATTTCTGGATATAATTCTTTTCTCCCCCTTTAGATATGAATACCCTGCTAGATCAAAAGAATTTAAAAGTTTCTGCTATATATGCTAATTTTTATTGTGAGAAAATATTCTGTGATTGATATATAGAAGTCTTATGAAAAGCATTCTGTAGATTTTTTAGAATATAATAATACACATATTTATTGTATAATTTTTAAATTAACCATAATTTTCAAAATAGATAATGAATTGGAACATTCAATCTTGCCTAAGAGGAATTTACTATTGTCTTCTATGGATAAATCCTTCTGTAGAAATAATGATATTAAGGAAAATCTTTAGCCTGGTGAAGACTTTAAGAAAATGGTTTCTAGTAAACTATGTATTCTACTAGGACATGTAAGGCACAACACACAGACAGACACAAGTTCTGAATAATCATTGTATTTGTTTAAATTACTCCAGAAAGCCATTGTGATTTCTAATTTACACTTGTTCTAAACTCTATAATGTGGATTGTGGGTTCCATTAAATCTTCCAGCTCAAAATAAAAATATGAATAAGCTTCTTAATTGTTTCGGCTTATTTAAGCATACTAAACTAATAAAAAAATAAATATGAAGCTTTAATTGCCTTAAAACTTGTCTTTAATATGTACTTGTGGTTTGCCAGATGTCCACCTCACAAATTTACAGAGGTTGTTTTATCTAGTTTGGTGGGTGAGTTTCACCAATAAGTTCTACTGTGCAGCACTAGAGGTTAATTATGAAAAGCAGAAGTGTTTCTGAAGCACTTTACTTCCTTCACAATTGTGCACAGTGACTTACCAGTGTCACCGTCCCTTCATACAAACAGTAAAAATTGATAGTGCCATATAGAAGTTCACTTTAACAAAGCATTTTTCTAGTTAATCTGTTAAATTCCACATCTATGGCACAAAATGAGGATTTTGTACAAGAGGAAGTGCAAGAAAGAGAGCTAATATGTTTTGGAGGAGGATTTATTAAAATGAACTGGGTTTGGTAAGGATTTTTTTAATGTTAAGAAAATCAAAAATAAAATAGATGAGGGGTGACACGCATAGAACTTTTCAGAATAGTTTCTCCAGATTCTAGAAATGTATAATAGGAATTATTTTTATTTGGGGGTGGAGATTTTTTATATTTTAAAAATATGTACATGTCAGAAGGTAACTAGTGAAGAATAAAATCATGGCAATTTGACTTGATGCAAAATTTAAGAGTTAAATATAAAAGCTATTTCTAAAGTTTTCAAGGGAGAGGTAGACTTTTGTAAGTAAGAGGATTTTTGTTTGATAAATGAATAAGTACTTCATCCTTCTAACATCAAAAAGCTGTGAGATGAAATAACAATCTAAACAAACAGTCTGAAAAATGTTAATGCAGTGGAGTATAGTTGTTCTCACACTGTGCTTCATGGTCACTGGAGACATCTCTGATCAAATTTGCCATCTTGGCTCTTTCCTTTTTTCAGATTGCGTTAGTTTCCAAAAATATGTTTTACCAGTAACAGTGCCTTTAATTAATCCAGTGATGTCATATCATAATGAATTACATATACATGTCATTTTAGCACATATGAATGGCTGAGAGATACCAGCTTCAAAGTTTGATAGCTCCAGGAATAAAAACTTACAGAATTTTATTTTGATTTTCATGAATTCTGGTAGAAAACTGATTAGATAGACATATTCCTTTTTATGAGAAATTACCTTTTTTTTTTTTTACAAGCCACTACAAGATAACTTGCTACAAGATAGCAACCTGACTGAGGAAGTTTTTCTGATAACTGGAGGTATATTTTCAATATAAGTCTGTTAATAATTTATAAATATACAGGTAATTTCTATAAATATATTATTTAACTAAATTAAAGGATTTTCTTCTAAAGTTTGTTTATTATCGTCCATTATTAGAATAATGTTTATATTGCTATATTTCAAGCCATAACACAAATGAGATAATGCAGGAGACTGACCTTACTTTCTGGATCTACCTGACCTCTTTCTTTCCTGAGGGGCTCGAGAGTGCTTTAATTTGTTGAAGTCAATGATGTTTCATTATATAAACTTATAGTATTTTTCTTCTTTTAGGGAATTATTCTCATAATCATTTTCTTCCTAGAAAGATAGGTCTGCTTCCAATCCGGTAACAAACCAAGTATTTACTGACTTTGAAAAGGTGTTAATGGGCCTGGTCCTGAGCCTGACACTGGCACAAGAAGAGCTGTAACATGAATAGATCCTTGCAGAAGTACACAGTGACTTGAACTACATGGAAAACCAGTTGTTATAGTAAGCCCTCTCCATCCCTGCCATGGTCACGCACTTACAAGTGATAAACATATCCATCTGGCATGTTGTCAACTGAGAATACTCAGAAATACAGAGCAGATATCCTTCCAACCTGATTTCCTCTGTTTCTGCTAACAAAAATCAGAGAAGACACCCAAACATTTAAATAAGCTACAATTATCCTGACAGGTTCAGAATAAACCCTCAAGGCCTCTATAATATAATACAAATGTAAAATAATTTACATTGGAAGGGACCTCTGGAGGTCCCATCCAACCATTCCTTCCTCAAAGCAAGAGCAAACTTCCGAAGTAGATCAGATGGCCTAGAATCCTTCTCAGTTAAGCTGTGGGTATCTTGTACCCTGTATATCTTACCACCTCCTTTGAAGCTCACTATTTCTTTATATTGACACTTTATTACTGATTCAGATAGAGAAATTCAGGCCTCCAATTCAGTAACAGGGACAACTGATGCCATTTGATATGACCTAGACATGAGACCTGTCTCCACCTACCAGAACATGGGTTTCTCACAGGTCTCATAATGTACAGCAGCCCTGTGTGGATGGCCTGAGTAGCATAGGGGTGAGTTCCAGTGTAGTCAGTGTCAAGGAGTCATTGCATTCAGCCATTGTATTACCAGTTTTGGACTGAAATAGAGCTAGATGTCTAAGGAATTAAAACATAAAGTTCACAAAAAAGTTGTTTTTTTCCTTTTCTTGAATACCTGTGTCAGGATGGGTAAATTGTTCCTTCATTAATAGGAGTGATCTCATTACACTGCCTAACTCCCAGGTGACTGGGACAGGTAAACTAAATCCCATCTTCTATGACCTACATATGTCAGGAGCACTAGCTTAACTCCTACACACTGGCTTTGAAAATTCTTCCTGAGAAATGACTCTAGAATATCATTCAATTTGTGTTATGGATGTATTTATATTGACAACTTTTACCTTGATCTAAAAAAGTAAACAAGATTTATTTATTGACTGATTGATGAAGATAACACACAGACACTCTCTGATAAGCTTTGGTTTTTTAGTTATTATTATGTACGAACAATAACCTTCCTTAGAAATGTCATAGAGAAACTTTTAATAAAATATGTGAGTCCTCGCTCTTGTTGCATGTTTTATGAGATGCATATGCATCTCATTATATGCAGGTTGTGTGCATGTGATTTTTATTTAATGGGAGATGCAAACTGTTTCTGCTTTAATTTTTGGTTTCAGCTTTTGCCATTCTTGCCTCTTTCTTTGCACAGTTATAAGTATTTCAAAGGCACTTGCACATCTTGGACAGACCACACTGACTTAAGTGGGCTACTTGAAAATATTTTAAGCATTGTGGAATTCATTTTTAATAATGCAAGGAACAAAGGTGTACTCTTTAGGAATAAAGGTATACTCTTTAGAATCTATTAGAATCTATTAGAAATGTGACATAGTTCAAGAGCTCCCTCTTCTGACACCAAACAATATCAGAATATTTAGTCTAAAAGAAAATCTCCTCTTCAGGAAAATCATTCAATGACTCTGTGACTCTCAAAGTTTACATTTTTTTACCACTATTTTTTTCGTATCCAGGTCAAACCTGAGATTCTATACAAGTTTGTTACATTAAAAAAAGAAATGCAAATGCTGATCTGCACTCACCTAGTTTTAGTAAATCATGCATTTCTTAATGGGGAAAATATTTTCCAAAGTAACAGTAGTAGTTCACCACTCACCTGTCCCACCATATATGTCATATATATATATACACACCATATATGTGGGATGGGACCACTGAAGTGTAGTGGAAAACAATCACAAGTTTTAAATATCAATCGCAAGCATCACTTTATTGAATGCAAAAATTGGGTGAGATTTTTAACTCTGTGTACACATTTTGTTCGTTAGATGATGTTAGAATAATAGAGAAGTTAAGCTATGTATAAATATGCAAGTAATTATGAAGTATTTCTGCAGTATTGTTTTCCCCAGGCTAGAATCCAGAATCCAATATTAGAACTTAGACTTCTGTTAAAAAGCTCTTGGGGACAGAGACTTCAAAAGGGCAACCGGGACCAACAGGATAATTAGCAACAGCTGCCAACAGCCAGCATTCTTGTTGAGGGTCCATTCAAAGGTAGAAACGGGGGAAGTAGGGAGAAATTTTCCTTCAAGTCTCCACATGTTATTTGCTTGGAGATGCTCCCTTTGAGATAGAGTGCCCTGGAAAACAGATACAAGTTTAAATCAAGCAAAAGTAGAGGCCCCTTATTCCCTCTGAAAATCATCTTATTTTCTTGTTCTGGAGTTTAGTTTTCTTTTTTTATTAATTAAGTACTTTTCTAGTGTGTAAGAAAGCAAAATGCCATTCTTCCCATCAGTAAGTCCTGAAGAGGGGAAAAATAAAGAGAAGTTATGCATGCCCAGTATGGCTGAATACTAAATCCAGGAAGAAGTTCCAGCCCCTGGAATCTGACCATAAGTAAAGCATTTGACTCTTGGAGAAATTTCAAATGCCTCTTTCTCCCCCTTCAGCTGTTTTAACATCCGTTCTTTGAAGTATCCAAAGCTGGAGGCCTGATTGGATATTATAGCATTCTCTGTGTGCTGAATTAAATTTTACACTTGGAAACAGACCTGTATGAAGTGCATTGGTACTTAGTGATGAGAACTAGAAGTAGACAGACTCTGAGAATAAATTATTTTTATGGCAGCATCTGCATAGTTGAAAAGAAATAGGTGGACACCTTTTCACTTTCAAGGGCAGAGGTGGAAGTCTACCACACTGAATTAATTCAGTCAAAATAATTACAAAAAGGATTCCTTCTGATTGTGCAAACATGATGTGTATGTCACAATATTCAGCCACATCAGGATCAACACATTTTTACATTTGTCCAAAAGGAGCTCCCTCATGACCATACTGATTTAAATAAAGAAAACTAAGGATCTATCAGACTCAAGCTGAACTACATTTTTTTTTAAAAAGTTATAGTTTTAGATTCTAAATTTAGCTTGAAAGACTACTTTTTTTGAAAGCACTAGCAAATTCATGTTGTTCATTTGACAGATGCAAACAAGGCTGGGTAAAGAATTTGTATTACCTTGTTAACACAGTGAAAGACGGTGTTACACATCAGGAAACATCTGTGTAATAAATAATTTGATCTGTAGAAAGATTTACAAGTTGTTCTGTAGTCAGAATCATACAGAACCTAACAGAATTTGTAGATACATACATAAGCATGTTCTTACAGAGAAATATTTTTTCTAAGTATTTTCTACTTTCATATTCTTGAGTATTTCCTGATCTGATCCTCAGTCTGAGTCTCTATTATTTCTTCTCTTTATCTCCAAAGATTCTGACAACTTTTTGTTTTACACACATAAAATAAGCATATGTTTTTATGGGAATTTTTACTATTGTAGGATTCTCTTAAAGTCTTTATCTTTGGTGTGCTATTAGTTTCCTCAGTTCTAAAGGTAACTCTTATAATTTTAATCTTATACCTTAAACCTTAATGAGTTCAAATATCTGTCAATCAAAAAGGCTCAGCTATTAATTCCCGTCTTAACACAGAGTTTTGAGACCTAGTTTCATTGTCACCCTATTATCAGGCTCTTGCTCATCTCTTGAAATATTCTGGTTTTGAAAAACCTTTGAGAGGGTGTCAAAGGAATGACAGCCCATCTCAGTAAGCATGAACTCCTTTTGACACACACTGCTCATTCAGAGCCTTACAGAAACTCCAGCAAATAGCAGATAAAAAGCAACAAAGGTCAGCTTTTAATCCACCTTTTGGTGTAATTTTCTGTCTCAGATGTTCTCTGTCCCAATGCACACATACATTTACTTACACTGTTACCATCTTTCTGAGAATTAATCCCAGACATCTTGTGGGAAACAGAAGAAAGTGAAAGAAAGAAAATATAATTAGGCAGTCAAAAGCAAGATGGTTAAGCTATTAAAAAACAAACAAGCAAGCATGAATTAAATATTTATATTCACCTTTAAAGAATAACTGAAAATGAAAAAGAAAAAAAAAGGTAGGTTTATTTCCTGAAATAAATTCTCTTACTAGCTTAAAATAAATATTGTTAACCTCTGGATGATTAGTATTACAACCTTGAACATGCTGGTTTAGTGACCTGACACCAAAACCTCTGTATCTAGATACAAAAATTAATGTGTTTGGAGTCTGAACCCATAAAGTTTCAAAAGAATGATTTTATAGGAATATTTTTATTAAGGGTAAATAATTATTGACAATACATACTTTATAGGGAAAACTGTTCAGGACTACAGAAAGATATTTGCTTCAGCATGTTACTGATTATATTCTGCTTTATGGTGTTTTTAGCAATAGAAAGCACTTTTATAAATTGTTGCCTTAAGGAATTTTGTAAGGTGTCTTAGCAGGGTTTGGTAAGAGCTACTACTTTTCTTGAAGTGACAATGACTCCTTTGGGGCACTGCATAAATTTATTATGAAACACTGTAATGAATAATAAAACTATATTATTGAACTAAAAATTATTAGGAAACATTCATCACCTTCTTCTCTTCTTCTGCCCCAAAATCATATGGCAAATTGCAGCATCAGTGTAAAATCTTGTGAATGCAGGATGCTTTGGATTAGAATGCATCACTCTGACATTTATTCCATTTATAATGGAAAATATAAAGTAGATAGTGGCCTTTATGATTGCCTCTCCTAGGAAATTCTGAAGTACACAACAGTTCCATCCGTAAGCAATGCCCTTCTCAATCTTTTACAACATTCTGGTTTTACTTAAAATCCTTGCACAAGTGGAGACACATGATAGATATCTTAAATATATTCTGGAATAATATGTTGGTTTGGCAGCCAACATACGCCTCTGCATATTGACCCTGAGTTGAGAATAGTACAAAGATCTCTTATTCAACCTCCTCCATTTTACTCTTTGATGCTGAAGTTTCACCACAATCAATTAGAAAACTGATGATACAAGGAATCCTTTGAGATTTCCCTCTACTCCCAGTTTAAATTTAGCAATTCTGATAATCTTAATGATAATGTGGGTTAGGGCAGTGTAGCACAATCTCTCTGCCAAGCCTCATTGTTTCATGTCACAGAGAAGCTCCAGCCTGCCGTTTGGCAGAATTTGTCTCCTCAATGGCAAACATAGTAATTAGTGCATCCCCCGATAGTGTGTCAGACTTCCCCTGGTCTCATTCTAACTGAACTACCCAATAAACTACAAACACCTACTAAAAAGAAACCCTTTCTGATACAAAGCAACTTTGTACCCCATTGAAGAATTTCTCAAGCCTATATGGAGAAATAAAAAATTAAGTGCTTAGCAACACTGGTCCCAGAGATATGACTAAACCAATATACTTTGAAGACTTCTGGTGTCCCTGGCATAGGTAGAGAAGCTGTATGTTGTAACCAGATTCAGACAAAACCCAGGAGGATATGTGCCCTACACAGCAGCTGCACACATTGCCTCATATCATAGAAACCAAATATTGGTGCTGAACAGGAACCTTAAGGTACACCTCCTGTGTACAATGGGTTGCACTACATGCTAAGGAGCACATCCATCTGCTAGTGTTGGAGATAATTTATTGTAGAGTAGCAAATTAATTAACTTCATGCCAAAGGCATCTTCTTGCTCCCAGATTTTTCTTCCTGGCCATCTTAAGAAGCCTACTTCTTGTAGCTGCAACATGGGGTGCCATAAAAATGTTTAAAGGAGTGTTGTGTTTCCTTTCTCTTAGTATCTTTGTTGTTGACCTCCTTCACATATGCTTGGCATTTTCATCCATCTGCTTTTGGCAGTAGTACTTGCACAGTGGTGAGTTACAAAAATGTTCTAAAGCAGCCCACCTGCCAATCTGGTAGGTAAGAATATGTCAGCTTTCTCTCTTTGCCATTTTTTTCTGCTTTATCTCATTTTGTCAAAAAGAAAAACCTCTTTCCTTGGCACTGTTTCCTTCTTATTCTTCTACCTTAATAAACTTGTTTCGATATTATTCTATTCATCAAAATCATATTTCTTTGATGTCATTACCATATATATCATACATTTTTTTAAAGATTCCAGCCCCTATTCATATAGAACAATAAACAGACTTGATATTTGGAAATGTCACTTAATACAGAGTTTATGAGTTTTAAAGAATTTTACACCGTGTGTTGGAGGTTAGATTTGGGTTTTTTACTTATAGAATTTTTTCCATAAGTTGCTAGGAAACTAACTACTGGGTATTTGCAGATACTAAAGCTGAACAAAGGGGTCAAAGTAGAGGACTTGCAGAACCTGGCTACACTTCTTTGGGTCTCTGGGAGTTTCCCTCAGAGTGGGGAGATAATGCGTGTTTTGAGGCAGGTAAAGGACAAGGCTGGGGGCAGTTTTGTTCTCTTGCTCTCAGCATTAGAGAGAGGATGGTCGGGCTGCTGCTTGCTGCGGGAGGAGTGCACTGTCAGCACCCCGTTTGGAACTGGGGAATCTACATCATCTGCTCANTCCAAGGGAGGCCCTGCCCTCCCTGAAAGACACCTGTCTTTCAAACCGAAACAACGGCATAATAAAGTTAAAATGTTGTTTTATTAATAATTGGGGGGTGGGGTTAGCAAATCTCACTTTCTCTTTTTATTTTGAAGAAAATACTAGAAAATAATTTCTTTGTTAAACAAAAAAACAAAAAACAAACCAAAAAAAAAAAAAAAACCAAAAAAAAA